>CAWLBA010000010.1:0-303840 GCA_963854855.1 Nasturtium officinale
CCGCGAGTGCGCACGGTCAATGGCCGATACCGGCATAACTGGCAACGTTCCTTGGCTTTCGTCCGTGTCTGTACCGGTATCGTCCGGCTGGCTATCCTCCGGGTCGGAGACGTCTTGGGCCTCATCATGCCCTCCCTCTTGAAAGTGTTTTGTCCTCAAAACTTGATCTCCTGCATCAAAACGGGACAAATCAGCAACATTGAAAGTGGTGGACATGTTACCTTTACCTGGAATGTCTATCCGGTACGCATTGTTGTTAATGCGCTCTAGGACTTGGAAGGGACCATCTCCTCGCGGTTGTAGCTTCGTCTGCCGGGTTTTGTTGAATCGTTCAGTTCGGGTGTGTAGCCAAACCCATTCCCCTGGTTGTAGGATCATTGGCTGTCTCCCTCGGTCCGCTTTCTGCTTGTACTGTTCCGTCTTCTTGAGGATTCGGCTGCGGACACGTTCATGAAGCTTACGGACATATTCAGCCTTGGCTACCCCATTTTGGTCTTCCATCCGCTCAGGGGGCAATGGAATCATGTCGAGCGGTGTACACGGATTGAACCCGTAGCATATCTCAAACGGGGAGAGGCCGGTAGTTGAGTGAGTTGCCCGGTTGTAGGCAAACTCCACATAAGGTAGGCTTTGGAGCCAGTTGGCTTTGTTGGAGTCCACGGCCGTCCTGAGCAAAGCTCCCAAGGTACGGTTAACGACTTCAGTTTGTCCATCAGTTTGGGGATGCGCGGCAGTGGAGAAAAGGAGTTTGGTTCCCATGCGCCTCCACAAGGTTCTCCAGAAATGACTGAGAAATTTGGGGTCTCGATCAGAGACAATGGTTCAGGGTAGGCCGTGAAGTTTGACAACGTCCCGGAAGAAGAGGTCGGCAATGGCCGTAGCGTCCCATGCCTTGGAACAGGGCATGAAATGGGCCATTTTGGAAAAACGGTCGACCACTACCATTATTGAGTCCTTTCTTTCGATTGGAGGCAATCCTAGCAGAAAGTCCATGGATAGGTCGATCCATGGGGATGTTGGGATGGGCAGGGGCATGTATAGTCCGTATGGATGGGACTTGGTCTTGGCGCGCTTGCAGGTTAAACACCTTGCACAGAAGACTTCGACCATGCTTCTCATCCTAGGCCAGTAGAAGTGACTTCGCAGCATGTCTAAGGTCTTATGCGTCCCAAAGTGTCCCATCAAACCGCCACTGTGGGCTTCTTGAACGAGCAGCTCTCGAATAGATCCCTCTGGTATGCACAACCGTTTGCCCTTAAAAAGGAAGCCATCGTGGACATGAAAATCTTTGAAGGAGTCCTTCCCGTGTTCGGCATAGGGAAGTTTTAGACCGGGATCATCTTGGTACCGGTCCTTAAGAGGGCCGAAGCCTAGAACCTTGGCCTCAACAGTAGTGATAAGGACGTGGCGACGGGAAAGAGCATCGGCGACCACATTCTCCTTTCCCTTCTTATACTTGATGACATAGGGAAACATCTCGATGAACTCGAGCCATTTGGCGTGCCGCTTCTTCAGGTTGGTTTGCCCCCGGAGATGCTTCAAGGTCTCATGATCCGAGTGGATCACGCACTCCTTGGAGAGGAGGTAATGTTGCCAGGTTTCAAGTGCTCGGACCAACGCATAGAGCTCTTTGTCGTAGGTGGGGTAGTTGAGTGTGGCTCCACTGAGCTTCTAACTGAAGTAAGCCACGGGACGCCCTTCTTGTGTCAGCACAGCTCCAATGCCTATACCGGACGCGTCACACTCAATTTCGAAGGTCTTGTTGAAGTCGGGCAAGGCCAGCAAAGGTGCTTGTGTGAGCCGACCCTTGAGCTCTTGGAAGGCCTTCTCTTGGGGTTCTTCCCATATAAACCCGGAGGACTTTTTCACCAAAGCCGTTAAGGGAGCGGCAATGGAACTAAAGTCCCGAACGAAACGTCGATAGAAACTGGCCAGGCCATGGAAACTTCGGACTTGGCTGACGTTGGTAGGGGTTGGCCATTCTTGGATGGCCCGGATCTTCTCTTGGTCAACTTTTAGACCCTGACCACTGAGGACAAAGCCCAAGAAGATAAGTTCTCGAGCGCCGAAGGTACACTTGGCCATGTTGGCGTAGAGCTCCTCTTGTTGCAAGGTTCGTAGAACCGTATCTAGGTGGGAAGCATGTGCAGTAAGATCCTTGCTGTAGACAAGGATGTCGTCAAAGTAGACAACCACAAATTTATTGAGGAACGCTCGGAGAGTATGGTTCATCAGTCGCATGAAGGTGGAAGGGGCGTTAGAAAGGCCGAACGGCATGACTAGCCACTCGTACAGCCCTTGCATGGTTTTGAAGGCGGTCTTCCATTCGTCACCTTCTCTCATTCGGACTTGGTGGTAACCACTTTTGAGATCGATTTTGGAGAAAATGGACGCGCCACTAAGTTCGTCCAACATGTCGTCCAAACGGGGAATTGGGTGCCGGTATTTGACCGTAATGTTGTTGATGGGCCGGCAGTCCACGCACATCCTCCAGCTGCCATCCTTCTTGGGGACCAAAAGGACTGGTACGGCGCACGGACTGAGGCTTTTGCAGACGTATCCCCTGGACAAGAGGTCGGCAACCTGTCGCTCTAATTCTTTGGATTCCTCCGGATTGACGCGGTAAGCAGGTCGGTTGGGCAGGGAGGCTCCCGGAATAAAGTCGATTCGGTGTTCAATTCCCCGGAGGGGAGGGAGCCTGATACGCTCCAGGAACGTTGGCTTCGGAATCAGGCTGAGTTTGGACGGAACCGGGACGGAGGCGGTCGTACGGGTACCGGTACGGTACCTCGGCTGGTGGAAGGACCGCGGTACGGGTCCTCGGCGGTACGGATGGGAGAAACGAGATGGTAAAGTGGTGGTGTCACGGCGAGGGTTGGACGGCGGAAGGGTTGGATGAAGGTAGATATGGAAGAGGATGGAGATAAGTGTTTGGAGGGTGAGAAGGGATGGAGCGAAGTGAGAATGGATAGATGGATCGGTAACAATGGATCGAAAGCCGGCCACACGGTATTTGGACAATGCCGTGATACGACTGATCGGAGTCCGAGCTGAGCTTCGAGGACAACGATGTCTAAACTACTTGAGATTCGAGAGCAAGCTTTAAGCTAATTGCATTCATTCAAATCTGAGTTCAAAGGGAGAGGTTACATGCCTTTATATAGGCGAGAGGAATAGGGCAACACGCCCATTACAAAAGACCAACGTGCCCTTGGGTGTTTACATACCCATAAAACAGTAAATTAAGTCCTTAGTAAAAATGGTAAAAGTAAGAAAACAGGAAGGGATAGAGATTAGGGCCGGACGACAACCACGCGGACCATGGACGGGTAAGGTGATGATCGACTCGGTCCTAATGCGGCCGGGTCGTGAACCTCGTTAAAAACCTTGATGGGAAAACCACTTAGGGATAAAACCCATCAAGGGAAAAAGAGTGTTCCTTTCCCAAACGACTTTAGTGGGGTGTTTTCACCGTGTCAAGGTGAAAACGCTAAGGACTTGGTCCTTGGTGTTTGCCGAGGTTGCCAGCTTGGGTTGGGACCATCTGCCTTTCTTCAGTCCTTGGGCAATTGCCATGTTCATTCTTGTTTGGTACGGTCGCGAAGGCGCACGGTCAATGGCCGATACCGGTATAACTGGCAACGTTCCTTGGCTTTCGTCCGTGTCTGTACCGGTATCGTCCGGCTGGCTATCCTCCGGGTCGGAGACATCTTGGGCCTCATCATGCCCTCCCTCTTGAAAGTGTTTTGTCCTCAAAACTTGATCTCCTGCATCAAAACGGGACAAATCAGCAACATTGAAAGTGGTGGACATGTTACCTTTACCTGGAATGTCTATCCGGTACGCATTGTTGTTAATGCGCTCTAGGACTTGGAAGGGACCATCTCCTCGCGGTTGTAGCTTCGTCTGTCGGGTCTTGTTGAATCGTTCAGTTCGGGTGTGTAGCCAAACCCATTCCCCTGGTTGTAGGATCATTGGCTGTCTCCCTCGGTCCGCTTTCTGCTTGTACTGTTCCGTCTTCTTGAGGATTCGGCTGCGGACACGTTCATGAAGCTTACGGACATATTCAGCCTTGGCTACCCCATTTTGGTCTTCCATCCGCTCAGGGGGCAATGGAATCATGTCGAGCGGTGTACACGGATTGAACCCGTAGCAAATCTCAAACGGGGAGAGGCCGGTAGTTGAGTGAGTTGCCCGGTTGTAGGCAAATTCCACATAAGGTAGGCTTTGGAGCCAGTTGGCTTTGTCGGAGTCCACGGCCGTCCTGAGCAAAGCTCCCAAGGTACGGTTAACGACTTCAGTTTGTCCATCGGTTTGGGGATGCGCGGCAGTGGAGAAAAGGAGTTTGGTTCCCATGCGCCTCCACAAGGTTCTCCAGAAATGACTGAGAAATTTGGGGTCTCGATCAGAGACAATGGTTCGGGGTAGGCCGTGAAGTTTGACAACGTCCCGGAAGAAGAGGTCGGCAATGGCCGTAGCGTCCCATGCCTTGGAACAGGGCATGAAATGGGCCATTTTGGAAAAACGGTCGACCACTACCATTATTGAGTCCTTTCTTTCGATTGGAGGCAATCCTAGCAGAAAGTCCATGGATAGGTCGATCCATGGGGAGGTTGGGATGCGCAGGGGCATGTATAGTCCGTATGGATGGGACTTGGTCTTGGCGCGCTTGCAGGTTAAACACCTTGCACAGAAGACTTCGACCATGCTCCTCATCCTAGGCCAGTAGAAGTGACTTCGCAGCATGTCTAAGGTCTTATGCGTCCCAAAGTGTCCCATCAAACCGCCACTGTGGGCTTCTTGAACGAGCAGCTCTCGAATAGATCCCTCTGGTATGCACAACCGTTTGCCCTTAAAAAGGAAACCGTCGTGGATATGAAAATCCTTGAAGGAGTCCTTCCCGTGTTCGGCATAGGGAAGTTTTAGACCGGGGTCATCTTGGTACCGGTCCTTAAGAGGGCCGAAGCCTAGAACCTTGGCCTCAACAGTGGTGATTAGGGCGTGGCGACGGGAAAGAGCATCGGCGACTACATTCTCTTTTCCCTTCTTATACTTAATGACATAGGGAAACATCTCGATGAACTCGAGCCATTTGGCGTGCCGCTTCTTCAGGTTGGTTTGCCCCCGGAGATGCTTCAAGGTCTCATGATCCGAATGGATGACGCACTCCTTGGAGAGGAGGTAATGTTGCCATGTTTCAAGTGCTCGGACCAACGCATAGAGCTCTTTGTCGTAGGTGGGGTAGTTGAGTGTGGCTCCACTGAGCTTCTCACAGAAGTAAGCCACGGGACGCCCTTCTTGTGTCAGCACAGCTCCAATGCCTATACCGGACGCGTCACACTCAATTTCGAATGTCTTGTTGAAGTCGGGCAAGGCCAGTAAAGGTGCTTGAGTGAGCCGTCCCTTGAGCTCTTGGAAGGCCTTCTCTTGGGGTTCTTCCCATATAAACCCGGAGGACTTTTTCACCAAAGCCGTTAAGGGAGCGGCAATGGAACTAAAGTCCCGAACGAAACGTCGATAGAAACTGGCCAGGCCATGGAAACTTCGGACTTGGCTGACGTTGGTAGGGGTTGGCCATTCTTGGATGGCCCGGACCTTCTCTTGGTCAACTTTTAGACCCTGACCACTGAGGACAAAGCCCAAGAAGATAAGTTCTCGAGAGCCGAAGGTACACTTGGCCATGTTGGCGTAGAGCTCTTCTTGTTGCAAGGTTCGTAGGACCGTTTCTAGGTGGGAAGCATGTGCAGTAAGATCCTTGCTGTAGACAAGGATGTCGTCAAAATAGACAACCACAAATTTATTGAGGAACGCTCGGAGAGTATGGTTCATCAGTCGCATGAAGGTGGAAGGGGCGTTGGAAAGGCCGAACGGCATGACTAGCCACTCGTACAGCCCTTGCTTGGTTTTGAAGGCGGTCTTCCATTCGTCACCTTCTCTCATTCGGACTTGGTGGTAACCACTTTTGAGATCGATTTTGGAGAAAATGGACGCGCCACTAAGTTCGTCCAACATGTCGTCCAAACGGGGAATTGGGTGCCGGTATTTGATCGTAATGTTGTTGATGGGCCGGCAGTCCACGCACATCCTCCAGCTGCCATCCTTCTTGGGGACCAAAAGGACTGGTACGGCGCACGGACTGAGGCTCTCGCGGACGTATCCCCTGGACAAGAGGTCGGCAACCTGTCGCTCTAATTCTTTGGATTCCTCCGGATTAACGCGGTAAGCAGGTCGGTTGGGCAGGGAGGCTCCGGGAATAAAGTCTATTCGGTGTTCAATTCCCCGGAGGGGTGGGAGCCCGTGGGGAATCTCTTCAGGGAAGACGGTCGAATACTTCTGCAGGATCCTTTGGAGCTCATCCGGGATTGGATCGTCCCTGGTACCTGCGCTCATCACATCTTTGTAAACCATTAGTACAACTCGGCACTCATTGCCGATGGCTTTACAAGCGTCCCTAATGGATATTAGGAAGTTGGGACGGGAAGATGTGGTTTTGGCTAAGCGAGATTGGAGTTCATGTACTTGAACGGGTGTTAGAGGTGCTAGGGTAACACGCTTAGATTCATGCATAAACGAATAAAAATTGGAACAGCCGTTGTGGGTGGCGTCCTTGTCAAACTGCCATGGGCGTCCTAAGAGGACGTGGCTAGCTTGCATTGGAACAACATCACATTGGACCGTGTCCCGGTAATGCCCTATACTAAAGGCTAGATCTACCTGTTCGGTAACGGGTATAACAGTTTTATCATTCAGCCATCGCAGTTTATAGGGATGAGGGTGTTTAGAGGTAGGGAGAGAAAGCTTGGCCACGAGGTGGGAGCTGGCCACATTGGTACAGGACCCACCATCAATGATCAAGCCGCAAACCTTGCCGTTGATGGTGCAGCGTGTGTGGAAGATGTTGTCCCGCTGTCCGGTCGGCTCGGGCAAGGTCAAGGTGCTCAGGCTCCTTTGGACGACCAGGAGGTCTCCTACATCCGGATATTCAACCGTGCCTTCGGGTTGAACTGGCTCGGGGTCGTTTTCCTCAACCGGCTCCTCGTCCTGGGATTCATAGTCGCCTTCGGGGGTAAGGATCATGGTTCGGTTGTTGGGGCAGTCCCTGGAGTAATGCCCTCTGCCTTGGCATTTGTAGCATATCACGTCCCGGCTCCTTCCCGCATTGGCTTCGGGTTGCCTTGGCTTGAAACGTGAATCGATGGCAATGGCCTTGGATACAACCGGTGGTTTGGGGCTAGTGGACGTGGCTGTGGGGTTGGGAGGCCAGACTTGGTTCGGGGAGGTCTTTCCTCGGAAGGCCGAGGAGGTTTTCCTCTTGACCTGTGCTTCTAAGTGGATGGCCAGGTGCAAGAGCTCATCAAACCCTTGGTAAGGCTGCCGCTCTACTTTGCGGGCAATCCGGTCTTGCATGCCGTCCACGAACTGGGCCATTAAGGTTTCTTCACAGTCATTGAGCTGGAGACGGTTTCGCAAATGCTCAAACTCGTCGTAGTACTCTTCAATGGTTCGGGTGCCTTGGTGAAGCTTTCGGAACCGCTTTTGCAAATCACGGTGATAGAGGGGCGGGACGTAGCGTTTCCTCATGACATATTTCATAACGTCCCAAGTAGGGATTAGGCCTTCACGTCGCCGCCTGCGTTCTGCCAAGTCGCGGTCCCACCATGTAAGAGCATGGTCGGTCAGTTGGGCCGCGGCATAGGTAACCTTCTTGGGTTCGGAGTAATCGTAACAATCAAACAGATGGTCCATTCGCCTTTCCCAATCGAGGTAGGCTTCCGGGTCAACCTTTCCCGCGAAGGTCGGTGGGACCAGTTTGTGGACCGGGGCCTCGGGTCGAGGTGCACGGTCATCCCGATCGTTTGGTCGCTCTCTGCGCCGGGGTCGACCTGGACGGGGTTGGTATGGATCGTACCCATCATCTGATTGGTAGGCCGGACCGGGTTCTTCAAGGGGTCGATCGCCGAGATCGGCCGGCGGATTTGGGAGGGGCGGTCGAGCATCTGGTGGAAGATCGTATCGGGCCATTCGCTCGGTGAGGCGCTCTATTTGGGCCTGGATGGTGGCCAGGACGGTACCGATCTCAATAGGACGGGGCAAGTCTTCCGCGGGTTCGGCCATGGGCGGTATGGTTGGTACGGATGGGTCGTACGGACGGCGCGGTACGGACGACGGGGTGAGTTCGTCGGGGTCGGAGTCGGTAAGGTCAAGCCGGCGGGGTTGGCCTGTACGGACGGTGGTCGGGTACGGACGGCGGCGTACGGACGGTGGGAGACTCTCGGAGGTACTTGGTCCGGAAAGATTAGTCCGCCGTGGTCGTCCGGGTCGAGGGACGGTAGCCCAATAGGGTCGTCCGGTCGTGGTTGGTACTGATGGGGACGGGTCAATCGCGGGGTTAATAGGACACGGGGGTGTACGGCTGTTGGAGCTGACGTATCCTGCCAGTACGGACAATGGGGCGTGGGACTGTGGGATGGACCCTACGCGCATAAAATGACAAAGAAATGAAAGCTGGCGGTATGGTGCAAGATAAAGGACAACTGCCGAACGTTTAAAGCAAAAAGGACAAAGGACAGCTATTAATAAAAACGGCAAAAACAACTAGCACGCAGATTTCTCTTGTCCTGCCAAAGGGACGGATCACAAATAAGGCAAGGACAGGATGTCTCACGCGGCCGGGTCAGAGAACAGGCGAGTAAAGTATGTTGACCAGAGATGGTCCCCACTTACTCGTCTTCAACCTCTCGTCTCACTAGGGCAACAATGGTGCTTCGGTGGTACTAAGACTTAGTCTTTCACACGTCGGCAACCAAAGGCTAGCTACAAGCACAAAGCTTTGAGACAATAATGACCGTGGCAAAGACTAGACTGTTAGAAAGTAAGGTGCGAAATAAGAACAAGTTCAAGGCGGTAAACGGTAGAGAAACAATGGAAGATGTTTTAATGGAAAGTTACAACCTGACGGATGAAGCTTGGCTCTGATACCAGCTGATACGCTCCAGGAACGTTGGCTTCGGAATCAGGCTGAGTTTGGACGGAACCGGGACGGAGGCGGTCGTACGGGTACCGGTACGGTACCTCGGCTGGTGGAAGGACCGCGGTACGGGTCCTCGGCGGTACGGATGGGAGAAACGAGATGGTAAAGTGGTGGTGTCACGGCGAGGGTTGGACGGCGGAAGGGTTGGATGAAGGTAGATATGGAAGAGGATGGAGATAAGTGTTTGGAGGGTGAGAAGGGATGGAGCGAAGTGAGAATGGATAGATGGATCGGTAACAATGGATCGAAAGCCGGCCACACGGTATTTGGACAATGCCGTGATACGACTGATCGGAGTCCGAGCTGAGCTTCGAGGACAACGATGTCTAAACTACTTGAGATTCGAGAGCAAGCTTTAAGCTAATTGCATTCATTCAAATCTGAGTTCAAAGGGAGAGGTTACATGCCTTTATATAGGCGAGAGGAATAGGGCAACACGCCCATTACAAAAGACCAACGTGCCCTTGGGTGTTTACATACCCATAAAACAGTAAATTAAGTCCTTAGTAAAAATGGTAAAAGTAAGAAAACAGGAAGGGATAGAGATTAGGGCCGGACGACAACCACGCGGACCATGGACGGGTAAGGTGATGATCGACTCGGTCCTAATGCGGCCGGGTCGTGAACCTCGTTAAAAACCTTGATGGGAAAACCACTTAGGGATAAAACCCATCAAGGGAAAAAGAGTGTTCCTTTCCCAAACGACTTTAGTGGGGTGTTTTCACCGTGTCAAGGTGAAAACGCTAAGGACTTGGTCCTTGGTGTTTGCCGAGGTTGCCAGCTTGGGTTGGGACCATCTGCCTTTCTTCAGTCCTTGGGCAATTGCCATGTTCATTCTTGTTTGGTACGGTCGCGAAGGCGCACGGTCAATGGCCGATACCGGTATAACTGGCAACGTTCCTTGGCTTTCGTCCGTGTCTGTACCGGTATCGTCCGGCTGGCTATCCTCCGGGTCGGAGACATCTTGGGCCTCATCAGAGCCCGTGGGGAATCTCTTCAGGGAAGACGGTCGAATACTTCTGCTGCATCCTTTGGAGCTCATCCGGGATTGGATCTTCCCTGGTACCTGCGCTCATCACATCTTTGTAAACCATTAGTACAACTCGGCTCTCATTGCCGATGGTTTTACAAGCGTCCCTAATGGATATTAGGAAGTTGGGACGGGAAGATGTGGTTTTGGCTAAGCGAGATTGGAGTTCATGTACTTGAACGGGTGTTAGAGGTGCTAGGGTAACACGCCTAGATTCATGCATAAACGAATAAAAGTTGGAACGGCCGTTGTGGGTGGCGTCCTTGTCAAACTGCCATGGGCGTCCTAAGAGGACGTGGCTAGCTTGCATTGGAACAACATCACATTGGACCGTGTCCCGGTAATGCCCTATACTAAAGGCTAGATCTACCTGTTCGGTAACGGGTATAACAGTTTTATCATTCAGCCATCGCAGTTTATAGGGATGAGGGTGTTTAGAGGTAGGGAGAGAAAGCTTGGTCACGAGGTGGGAGCTGGCCACATTGGTACAGGATCCACCATCAATGATCAAGCCGTAAACCTTGCCGTTGATGGTGCAGCGTGTGTGGAAGATGTTGTCCCGCTGTCCGGTCGGCTCGGGTAAGGTCAAGGTGCTCAGGCTCCTTTGGACGACCAGGAGGTCTCCTACATCCGGATATTCAACCGTGCCTTCGGGTTGAACTGGCTCGGGGTCGTTTTCCTCGACCGGCTCCTCGTCCTGGGATTCATAGTCGCCTTCGGGGGTAAGGATCATGGCTCGGTTGTTGGGGCAGTCCCTGGAGTAATGCCCTCTGCCTTGGCATTTGTAGCATATCACGTCCCGGCTTCTTCCCGCATTGGCTTCGGGTTGCCTTGGCTTGAAACGTGAATCGATGGCAATGGCCTTGGATACAACCGGTGGTTTGGGGCTAGTGGACGTGGCTGTGGGGTTGGGAGGCCAGACTTGGTTCGGGGAGGTCTTTCCTCGGAAGGCCGAGGAGGTTTTCCTCTTGATCTGTGCTTCTAAGTGGATGGCCAGGTGCAAGAGCTCATCAAACCCTTGGTAAGACTGCCGCTCTACTTTGCGGGCAATCCGGTCTTGCATGCCGTCCACGAACTGGGCCATTAAGGTTTCTTCACAGTCATTGAGCTGGAGACGGTTTCGCAGATGCTCAAACTCGTCGTAGTACTCTTCAATGGTTCGGGTGCCTTGGTGAAGTTTCCGGAACCGCTTTTGCAAATCACGGTGATAGAGGGGCGGGACGTAGCGTTTCCTCATGACATATTTCATAACGTCCCAAGTAGGGATTAGGCCTTCACGTCGTCGCCTGCGTTCTGCCAAGTCGCGGTCCCACCATGTAAGGGCATGGTCGGTCAGTTGGGCCGCGGCATAGGTAACCTTCTTGGGTTCAGAGTAATCGTAACAATCAAACAGATGGTCCATTCGCCTTTCCCAATCGAGGTAGGCTTCCGGGTCAACCTTTCCCACGAAGGTCGGTGGGACCAGTTTGTGGACCGGGGCCTCGGGTCGAGGTGCACGGTCATCCCAATCGTTTGGTCGCTCTCTGCGCCGGGGTCGACCTGGACGGGGTTGGTATGGATCGTACCCATCATCGGATTGGTAGGCCGGGCCGGGTTCTTCAAGGGGTCGGTCGGCGAGATCGGCCGGCGGATTTGGGAGGGGCGGTCGAGCATCAGGTGGAAGATCGTATCGGGCCATTCGCTCGGTGAGGCGCTCTATTTGGGCCTGGATGGTGGCCAGGATGGTACCGATCTCAATAGGACGGGGCAAGTCTTCCACGGGTTTGGCCATGGGCGGTATGGTCGGTACGGATGGGTCGTACAGACGGCGCGGTACGGACAACGGGGTGAGTTCGTCGGGGTCGGAGTCGGTAAGGTCAAGCCGGCGGGGTTGGCCTGTACGGACGGTGGTCGGGTACGGACGGCGGCGTACGGACGGTGGGAGCCTCTCGGAGGTACTCGGTCCGGAAAGGTTAGTCCGCCGTGGTCGTCCGGGTCGAGGGACGGTAGCCCAATAGGGTCGTCCGGTCGTGGTTGGTACTGATGGGGACGGGTCAATCGTAGAATCGATCGGACACGGGGGTGTACGGCTGTTGGAGCTGACGTATCCTGCCAGTACGGGCAATGGAGCGTGGGATTGTGGGATGGACCCTACGCGCATAAAATGACAAAAGATGAAAGCTGGCAGTATGGTGCAAAGATAGAGGATTGTTTCGCTAGAGGACAACTGCCGAACGTTTAAAGCAAAAAGGACAAAGGACAGTTATTAACAAAAACGGCAAAGACAACTAGCACGCGGATTTCTCATGTCCTGCCAAAGGGACGGATCACAAATAAGGCAAGGACAGGATGTTCCTCACGTGGCCGGATCAGAGAATTAGGCGAGTAAAGTGTGTTGACCAGAAATGGTCCCCACTTACTCGTCTTCAACCTCTCGTCTCACTAGGGCAACAATGGTGCTTCGGTGGTACTAAGACTTAGTCTTTCACACGTCGGCGACCAAAGGCTAGCTATAAGCACAAAGCTTTGAGACAATAATGACCGTGGCAAAGACTAGACTGTTAGAAAGTAAGGTGCGAAATAAGAACAAGTTCAAAGCGGTAAACGGTAGAGAAACAATGGAAGATGTTTTAATGGAAAGTTACAACCTGACGGATGAAGCTTGGCTCTGATACCAGCTGATACGCTCCAGGAACGTTGGCTTCAGAATCAGGCTGAGTTGGGACGAGACCGGGACGGAGGCGGTCGTACGGGTGCCGGTACGGTACCTCGGTTGGTGGACGGGCCGCGGTACGGGTCCTCGGCGGTACGGATGGGAGAAACGAGATGGTAAAGTGGTGGTGTTACGGCGAGGGTTGGACGGCGGAAGGGTTGGATGAAGGTAGAGATGGAAGAGGATGGAGATAAGTGTTTGGAGAGTGGGAAGGGACGGAGCGAAGTGAGAATGGATAGATGGATCGGTAACAATGGATCGAAAGCCGGCCACACGGTGTTTGGACAACGCCGTGATACGACTGATCGAAGTCCGAGCCGAGCTTCGAGGACAACGATGTTTAAACTACTTGAGATTCGAGAGCAAGCTTTAAGCTAATTGCATTCATTCAAATCTGCGTTCAAAGGGAGAGGTTACACGCCTTTATATAGGCGGGAGAAATAGGGCAACAAGCCCCCTTACAAAAGACCAACGTGTCCTTGGGTGTTTACATACCCATAAAACAGTAACTTAAGTTCTTAGTAAAACGGTAAAAACAAGAAAACAGGAAGGGATAGAGATTAGGGCCGGACAACAACCACGCGGACCATGGACGGGTAAGGTGATGATCGGC
The DNA here is from genome assembly GCA_963854855.1 of Nasturtium officinale. Classification (NCBI taxonomy): domain Eukaryota; kingdom Viridiplantae; phylum Streptophyta; class Magnoliopsida; order Brassicales; family Brassicaceae; genus Nasturtium; species Nasturtium officinale. The sequence goes on from CAWLBA010000010.1 coordinate 13,367, forward strand.
TCGGTCCTAATGCGGCCGGGTCGTGAACCTCGTTAAAAACCTTGATGGGAAAACCACTTAGGGATAAAACCCATCAAGGGAAAAAGAGTGTTCCTTTCCCAAACGACTTTAGTGGGGCGTTTTCACCGGGTCAAGGTGAAAACGCTAAGGACTTGGTCCTTGGTGCTTGCCGAGGTTGCCAGCTTGGGTTGTGGCCATTTGCCTTTCTTCATTCCTTGGGCAATCGCCATGTTCATTCTTGTTTGGTACGGCCGCGAGTGCGCACGGTCAATGGCTGATACCGGCATAACTGGCAACGTTCCTTGGCTTTCGTCCGTGTCTGTACCGGTATCGTCCGGCTGGCTATCCTCCGGGTCGGAGACGTCTTGGGCCTCATCAGTTAGGGTTTTGGGTATAGAGTTTACAGATTAGGGTTTTGGGTATAATGTTTAGGGATTAAGGTTTTGGGTTTAAGGTATAAGATTAAGAGTTTAGGATTTACAGATCAGGGTTTAGGATTTAGGGTTTAGGTTTATAGATTAAAATTTAAGGTTAAGGGTATAGGGTTTATAGTAAAAGATTAAGAGATTAAGGTTTAGAGATTAGGGTTTAGGATTTAGGGTTTAGGTTTAGGGTTTAGGAGTAAGAATATTATGACTCATGATTACAGAGGAAGCATGTCATCTAGTTGAGATACAAAATAAGGTAATCAAGACTCATATTTTGTTATTCTTGGGTTTGAAATTCAAAAAAGGTAAACAAGACACAAGTTATTCCCAATGTGTTTAGGGTTACGGTTTAGGGTATATAGTTTACAGATTAGGGTTTAGGTATTAAGGTTAAAGGTTTAGGGTATATGATTAAGAGTTTAGGTTTTAGAGATTAGGGTTTAGGTTTATAGATTAGGGTTTAAGGTTAAGGGTATATGGTTTAGGGTATAAGATTAAGAGTTTAGGGTTTAGAGATTAGGGTTTAGGATTTAGGGTTTAGGTTTAGGGTTTAGGGTTTAAGAGTAATCATATTATGACTCACGATTACAGAGGAAGCAGGCCATCTAGTTTAGATACATAACAAGGTAAGCAAGACACATTTTATGTTAGGATTTAGGATTTACAGTTTAGGTTTAGGGTTTAGGGTTTAGGAGTATAAGATTAAGAGTTTAGATTTTAGAGATTAGGGTTTAGGATTAAGGGTTTTGGTTTATAGATTAGGGATTAAAGTTAAGGGTATAAGGTATAAGATTAAGAGTTTAGGGTTTAGAGATTAGGGTTTAGGATTTAGGGTTTAGGTTTTGGGTTTAGGGTTTAGGAGTAAGAATATTATGACTCACGATTAAAGAGGAAGCATGCCATCTAGTTGAGATACAAAACAAGGTAAGCAAGACACAGTTTATGTTATTCTTGGGTTGAAGATTCAAAAAGGTAAGCAAGACACAAGTTATTCCCAATGTGTTTAGGGTTAGGGTTTAGGTTGTAGGGTTTACAGATTAGGGTTTTGGGTTTAGGGTTTAGGGTTTAGAGATTATGGTTTAGGGTTTAGGGTATAAGATTAAGAGTTTAGGTTTCAGAGATTAGGGTTTTGGATTAAGGGTTTAGGTTTATAGATTAGGGTTTAAGGTTAAGGGTATAGGGTATAAGATTAAGAGTTTAGGGTTTAGAGATTAGGATTTAGGATTTAGGGTTTAGGTTTAAGGTTTAGGGTTTACGAGTAAGAATATTATGAGTCATGATTACAGAGGAAGCATGTCATCCAGTTGAGATACAAAAACAAGGTAAGCAAGACACATTTTATGTTATTCCTGGATTCGAGATTTAAAAAAGGTTAGCAAGACACAAGTTATTCCCAATGTGATTAGGTTAGGGTTTACAGATTAGGGTTTAGGGTATAGGGATTAGTGTTTAGTGTATAGGGTCTAGGGGTTAGTGATACGCTCCAGGAACGTTGGCTTCAGAAACAGGCTGAATCGGGACGAGACCGGGAAGGAGCCGGTCGTACGTGTACCGGTACGGTACCTCGGTTGGCGGAAGGGCCGCGGTACGGGTCCTCGGCGGTACGGATGGGGAAACGGAATGGTAAAGTGGTGGTGTTAAGGCGGGGTTTGGACGGCGGGAAGGTTGGATGAAGGTAGAGATGGAAGAGGATGGAGGTAAGCGTTTGGAGAGGGGAAAGGATGGAGCGAAGTGAGAATGGATAGATGGAAAGGTAACAATGGATCGAAAGCCGGCCACACGGTATTTGGACAATGCCGTGATACGACTGATCGGAGTCCGAGCTGAGCTTCCAGGACAACGATGTTTAAACTACTTGAGATTCGAGAGCAAGCTTTAAGCTAATTGCATTCATTCAAATCTGGGTTCAAAGGGGGAGGTTACACGCCTTTATATAGGCGAAAAACATAGGGCAACAAGCCCCTTACAAAGGACCAGCGTGTCCTTGGGTGTTTACATACCCGTAAAACAGTAACTTAAGTTCTTAGTAAAACGGTAAAAACAAGAAAACAGGAAGGGATAGAGATTAGGGCCAGATGACAACCATGCGGACCATGGACGGGTAAGGTGATGATCAGCTCGATCCTAATGCGTCTGGGTCGAGAACCTCGTTAAAAACCTTGATGGGAAAACCACTTAGGGATAAAACCCGATCAAGGGAAAAAGAGTGTTCCTTTCCCAAACGTCTTTAGTGGGGCGTTTTCACCGGGTCAAGGTGAAAACGCTAAGGACTTGGTCCTTGATGTTTGCCGCGGTTGCCAGCTTGGGTTGTTGCCATTTGCCTTCCTTCAATCCTTGGGCAATCACCATGTTCATCCTTGTTTGGTATGGCCTTGAGTATGCGCGGTCAATGACCGATACCGGCATATTTGTTAACGTTCCTTGGCTTTTGTCCATGTCCATCCCGGCGTCATCCGGCTGGCTATCCTCCGGATCGGATGTGGCTTGGGCCTCATCATGCCCTCCCTCTTGAAAATGTTTTGTCCTCAATACTTGATCACCTGCATCAAAACGGGACAAGTCAGCAACATTGAAAGTGGTGGACTTGTTACCTTTACCTGGGATGTCTATCCGGTACGCGTTGTTGTTAATGCGCTCTAGGACTTGGAAGGGACCATCTGTTGAAATTAAGAGTATGGAGGCTTAGGGATAGTTGAGAGAGTGATAGTTGTGGCGTGAGAATGATAAGGAGTTTGAGGTTTGGATACTTGGAGAATGTTTAGGATGAAAATGGTGGCGTGAGTATTGATGTAATGAGGGATTATTGTTTGAGAATGATGATAAGAATGATGATGAGAATGAGAATGATAATGGTTGATGAAGTAAAATGAACTAAGGAGAAGCATGGCGCCGGAGAGCTAAGGCTCCACCGGCGCCTTTAGGGAGATAAGCAAAGCTTCCTTTTACTCTTTTAATCTTCTTATTCTCTTATTCACAACTCTATCTTTACATTAAGTTTACATAGATATTTATAGAGAAGAGGTTACAAACAACAAGAGAAGAAGGAAGAAGAAGCGTGAAGGATAAAGGAGAGAAGAAAGAAATTGGCGCCAAGAGGAGAGAAGGGAGCAGCTCACTGTTTGCCTCCTGTTCATGCTGCGCCCATACCCTGCTGCTGACACCTCCATGCTTGTGTCCATGCCCCTCTCTGGCGCCCCATGCTCTCCTTTGCTTCCTCTTTTCCACTTAGTTAGTCTTCTAGTTAGTATGTAACAGCTTCCATTCTTCTAGTTACATCCTAACCAAGACTTCTTCTAGTTCCTTGTGAACTAGGTTTCCTTTCCCTCTTCCTCTTGTGTTTGAATTCTTCTATCATAGAGATCACATATTTCAACACTCCCCCTCAAGATTGGTCGGTAGGTGTCCTTAAGGCCAATCTTGCCATGTACGTGATCCTCATTGATAGAAGATGATGCCATGATGAGGATATCCGCTAGCTGATCCTTGCTTGCTCCAAAGACGGTTTTGATGACTCCTAACCTCAATGAGACCTAGGATTCTGAATCCTATGGCCTTTACTCTTCCTTGCGGATTAGGCTTTGTTTTCTCTAAGCTTCACTCGGATCATGTCTCCTCGGGCTTCTTGTCTCAAACTTAATCTTGACTTCAAGCTCCTCGGATGACATATTCTAGCTCACGGAATACTCACATTGTCATTGGCTTCCTCTTGATGACTCTTGGGAGTATACTCTATCCGTTGGATGCCACTTCCCGCTGCTTCTCGGATCACCACACCTAATAAGGTCTGAAAGGTGGTTTCTCCTTCGGTTTTCTTACAACATCATCCATAGCTACTCGTATGTGTCTCCCGGCTTTCTCTCGCCATCGTCTCCTCATACGGTGCTTGGAGTTCCTTGTTGCCTTGTTTACCGTTCCACAGCCTCCTAGGTGAACGCCTCTTGGTCTGAGCTTCACACTCCATCTATCAAGATCAATCTTGGCTTCAACCCTTCATAGATTTGATCTTGATTCTTCAAAGAGCCATCCGCTCTAATCCCACTTATCATAAGACTCTCTCGGCTTCCTCTCGAAATGCCGCACCTATCCATGGTACAATGTGATAGTCCTCTTCTTCTTGGACCATCACCTAACTTGGTGCTTCAACGGTCTTCTTCAACACTCCCCCTCAAGCTTGGTTCGAGTATGGGAAGAACCAAACTTGACAAGGAAGACCGTTGCATAATTTGGAGCTCCACCGCTTCTTCAACATTTCCCCTCAAGACTAGCCCATTGCCAAGGGACCACTCTTGCAAAGAAAAGAGCACTAAGCTTGATTATGCCAATGATGCCGCCTCCTCTTGGACTATCTATCCCACTTGCCAATTAGGACAAGCTTTCGTCTGCTAGCCATTTTGGATTAGGCCGCAAAGGACATCATCTACCTCCTCATAACACCACCATGAATAGCTTGCTTGAGCCTATACACACTTCTTCTTGTAGATTGCTCCGCTTGGATCGCCACCTGGTTGAGTATGATCACCACTCTCTCAAGACCTCCTGGATCAAGTGATTTGGCCTCAAGAGAGGATGAAGACCATGTGGAAGAATATGACCCTCCATAAGCACCATTTAATCAATACCTTGGAGCAACTACTTCTTGGACCATCTGAATCTTCTGCTTGTTGAAAGATTTACCAATGAAAGATAGCATTAGCCTATGAGATTGGTTTTGGAAGTCATGAACTTCTTGGAAATGAGTCTTGCAGAGTTTGATTCGCCTGTTACTGAGGCTGAGAATTCGCCAAGAGCTTCACTGAGTCGCTGTTGCTCTTCTTCTTCTCAGAGCAACAATCGCTCTTAACCTCTTCCTCTGAGGTTTCACCTCTCTCAGCATCTTTACTCTTCTCCTCCTTAACGCTTGAAGTTACAAGCGAATGTGAGTTTCCAATCACCATAACTGGAATCAAACTCTCAAGAATCACAACACAAGCCTATCTAAAAACATTGCTTACTATCTCTTCCGCAAGTCTCTTCCGGGTTGAAGACGTGAACTCCTCTTGTCACTTCTCTTCCGGGTCTCTTCCGGGATGCAGCCTTCTTCAGCTTCCTCTTTCTAAGGTAAGCTTCTCCTTTTCTCCAAGTTTTACTATGAGCTGTCTCATATTTTTCTTGAAGTCTTATGTGAACTAGATTCACACTTTCTTTGACTGTTTTTTGTACAGCCGGTTTAATGCTTCCTCTTCTTTCTTGCTGGATGTCTTCATTTGATCACCAGCCACTTTACTTCCTGTTCAATGATTTGTTTTTCACTTGGAGCTTGCTTGGATCACCATTTAAGGTCACCACCCAGCCTTCTCCTCTTCTAAACCATCACGCCAAAAACATTCTTCATCTCCTAGATGCCTTATTTCCCATGCCATACATGCCAAAAACCATCATGCCATGACCATCTTCTTCACGGATGAATGATTCTTAAAAAATCCTCTGGATCTTGTTTCCAAAGAGGATCACCAAGGAATTGATATTTACAACCCTTTTTCAAAGTTTTGTATGTGGATCTAGACTCCACACACAAGAACCACAAAGAAAAATATTTACTCTCTCACACACACCCCATTAATTAGAAAACGCATGGGAGGAACAAATTACCCCAGAAAATGTTCTCTCATGTGTTTAACAAAAGACCGAGCTCCTCAAGGCAAGGAGCCAAGGAGAGCCCAACGAAATCTCCCTCAATTTGTCATCATTTTCTAGTAACAATACACACCCTTAGTCCTTTCACAACTTGAAGATCTTATGATCTCAAGGATATTAATCTCAGAGTGAATAGAACTAAGAAAGTGTATGGTTATAGATTAGAAGACTTTGTAGAGAGCTAGAAGAATAACAAGAGATTAGGCGCTAGATCACTCAACTTGCTCTGATACCATGTTGAAATTAAGAGTATGGAGGCTTAGGGATAGTTGAGAGAGTGATAGTTGTGGCGTGAGAATGATAAGGAGTTTGAGGTTTGGATACTTGGAGAATGTTTAGGATGAAAATGGTGGCGTGAGTATTGATGTAATGAGGGATTATTGTTTGAGAATGATGATAAGAATGATGATGAGAATGAGAATGATAATGGTTGATGAAGTAAAATGAACTAAGGAGAAGCATGGCGCCGGAGAGCTAAGGCTCCACCGGCGCCTTTAGGGAGATAAGCAAAGCTTCCTTTTACTCTTTTAATCTTCTTATTCTCTTATTCACAACTCTATCTTTACATTAAGTTTACATAGATATTTATAGAGAAGAGGTTACAAACAACAAGAGAAGAAGGAAGAAGAAGCGTGAAGGATAAAGGAGAGAAGAAAGAAATTGGCGCCAAGAGGAGAGAAGGGAGCAGCTCACTGTTTGCCTCCTGTTCATGCTGCGCCCATACCCTGCTGCTGACACCTCCATGCTTGTGTCCATGCCCCTCTCTGGCGCCCCATGCTCTCCTTTGCTTCCTCTTTTCCACTTAGTTAGTCTTCTAGTTAGTATGTAACAGCTTCCATTCTTCTAGTTACATCCTAACCAAGACTTCTTCTAGTTCCTTGTGAACTAGGTTTCCTTTCCCTCTTCCTCTTGTGTTTGAATTCTTCTATCATAGAGATCACATATTTCAACACCATCTCCTCGCGGTTGTAGCTTGGTTTGCCGGGTTTTGTTGAATCGTTCAGTTCGGGTGTGTAGCCAAACCCAATCTCCTGGTTGTAGGATCATTGGCTGTCTTCCTCGGTCCGCTTTCTGCTTGTACTGCTCCGTCTTCTTGAGGATTCGGTTGCGGACCCGTTCATGAAGCTTACGGACATATTCAGCCTTGGTTACCCCATTTTGGTCTTCCATCCTTTCAGGGGGCAATGGAATCATGTCGAGCGGTGTACGCGGATTGAACCTGTAGCATATTTCAAACGGGGAGAGGCCGGTAGTTGAGTGGGTCACCCGGTTATAGGCAAATTCCACATAGGGTAGGCTTTGGAGCCAATTGGCTTTGTTGGAGTCCACGGCCGTCCTGAGCAAGGCTCCCAAGGTTCGGTTAACGACTTCAGTCTGCCCATCAGTTTGAGGATGCGCGACAGTGGAGAAAAGGAGTTTGGTTCCCATGCGCCTCCACAAGGTTCTCCAGATATGGCTGAGGAATTTTGGGTCTCGATCAGAGACAATGGTTTGGGGCAGGCCGTGAAGTTTGACAACGTCCCGGAAGAAAAGGTCGGCAATGGCCGTAGCGTCCCACGCCTTGGAACAGGGCATGAAATGGGCCATTTTGGAAAAACGGTCGACCACTACCATCACTGAGTCCTTTCTTTCAATTGGAGGCAATCCTAGCAGAAAGTCCATGGATAGGTCGACCCATGGGGAGGTTGGGATGGGCAGGGGCATGTATAGTCCGTACGGATGGGACTTGGTCTTGGCGCGCCTGCAGGTTAAACACCTTGCGCAGAAGACTTCGACCATACTTCTCATCCTAGGCCAGTAGAAGTGACTCCGCAACATGTCTAAGGTCTTATGCGTCCCAAAGTGTCCCATCAAACCGCCACTGTGGGCTTCTTGAACGAGCAGCTCTCGAATAGATCCCTCTGGTATGCACAACCGTTTGCCCTTAAAAAGGAAGCCGTCGTGGACATGAAAATCCTTGAAGGAGTCCTTCCCATGTTCGGCATAGGGAAGTTTTAGACCGGGATCATCTTGGTACCGGTCCTTAAGAGGGCCGAAGCCTAGAACCTTGGCCTCAACAGTAGTGATAAGGGCGTGGCGATGGGAAAGGGCATCGGCGACTACATTCTCTTTTCCCTTCTTATACTTGATGACATAGGGAAACATCTCGATGAACTCGAGCCATTTGGCGTGCCACTTCTTCAGGTTGGTTTGCCCCCGGAGATGCTTCAAGGTTTCATGATCCGAGTGGATCACGCACTCCTTGGAGAGGAGGTAGTGTTGCCAGGTTTCAAGTGCTCGGACCAACGCATAGAGCTTTTTGTCGTAGGTGGGGTAATTGAGTGTGGCTCCATTGAGCTTCTCACTGAAGTAGGCCACGGGACGCCCTCCTTGTGTTAGCACAGCTCCAATGCCTATACCGGACGCGTCACACTCAATTTCGAAGGTCTTGTAGAAGTCGGGCAAGGCTAGCAATGGTGCTTGAGTGAGCCGACCCTTGAGCTCTTGGAAGGCCTTCTCTTGGGGTTCTTCCCATATAAACCCGGAAGACCTTTTCACCAAAGCCGTTAAGGGAGCGGCAATGGAACTAAAGTCCCGAACGAAACGCCGATAGAAGCTGGCCAGACCATGGAAGCTACGGACTTGGCTGACATTTGTAGGGGTTGGCCATTCTTGGATGGCCCTGATCTTCTCTTGGTCTACTTTTAGACCCTGACCACTGAGGACAAAGCCTAAGAAGATAAGTTCTCGAGCGCCGAAGGTGCATTTGGCCATGTTGGCATAAAGCTCCTCTTGTTGCAAGGTTCGTAGGACCGTATCTAGGTGGGAAGCGTGTGCAGTAAGATCCTTGCTGTAGACAAGGATGTCGTCGAAGTAGACAACCACGAATTTATTGAGGAACGCTCGGAGAGTATGGTTCATCAGTCGCATGAAGGTGGAAGGGGCGTTGGACAGGCCGAACGGCATGACTAGCTACTCGTATAGCCCTTGCTTAGTTTTGAAGGCGGTCTTCCATTCGTCACCTTCCCTCATTCGGACTTGGTGGTAACCACTTTTGAGGTCGATCTTGGAGAAACTGGACGCGCCACTAAGTTCATCCAACATGTCATCCAAACGGGGAATTGGATGTCGGTACTTGACCGTAATATTGTTGATGGGCCGGCAGTCCACGCACATCCTCCAGCTACCATCCTTCTTGGGAACCAAAAGGAATGGTACGGCGCATGGACTGAGGCTTTCGCGGACGTATCCCTTGGACAAAAGGTCGGCAACCTGTCGTTCTAGTTCTTTGGACTCCTCCGGATTGACGCGGTAAGCAGGCCGGTTGGGCAGGGAGGCTCCGGGAATGAAGTCGATCCGGTGTTCAATACCCCGGAGGGGTGGGAGTCCGTGGGGAATATCTTCAGGGAAGACGGACGAATACTTCTGGAGGATCCTTTGGAGCTCATCCGGGATTGGATCTTCCCTGGTACTTGCGCTCATCACATCTTTGTAAACCATTAGTACAACTCGGCACTCATTGCCGATGGTTTTACAAGCGTCCCTAATGTATATGAGGAAGTTGGGATGGGAAGATGTGGTTTTGGCTAAGCGAGATTGGAGTTCATGTACCTGAACGGGTGTTAGAGGTGCTAGGGTAACACGCTTAGTTTCATGCATAAACGAATAAAAGTTGGAACGGCCGTTGTGGGTGGCGTCCTTGTCAAACTGCCATGGGCGTCCTAAGAGGACGTGGCTAGCTTGCATTGGAACAACATCACATTGGACTGTGTCCCGGTACTGCCCTATACTAAAGGCTAGATCTACCTGTTCGGTAACGGGTATAACAGTTTTATCATTCAGCCATCGCAGTTTATAGGGATGAGGGTGTTTAGAGGTAGGGAGGGAAAGCTTTGTCACGAGGTGGGAGCTGGCCACATTGGTACAGGACCCACCATCAATGATCAAGCCGCAAACCTTGCCGTTGATGGTGCAGCGTGTGTGGAAGATGTTGTCCCGCTGTCCGGTCGGCTCGGGCAAGGTCAAGGTGCTCAGGCTCCTTTGGACGACCAGGAGGTCTCCTACATCCGGGTATTCAACCGTGTCTTCTGGTTGCACTGGCTCGGGATTGCTTTCCTCGTCCGGCTCCTCGTCCTGGGATTCATAGTTGCCTTCGGGGGTAAGGATCATGGCTCAGTTGTTGGGGCAGTCCCTGGAGTAATGCCCTCTGCCTTGGCATTTGTAGCATATCACGTCCCGGCTTCTTCCCGCATTGGCTTCGGGTTGCCTTGGCTTGAAACGTGATTCGATGGCAATGGCCTTGGATGCAACCGGTGGTTTGGGGCTAGTGGACGTGGCCGTAGGGTTGGGAGACCAGACTTGCTTCGGGGAGGTCTTTCCTCGGAAGGCCGAGGCGGTTTTCCTCTTGATCTGAGCTTCTAAGTGGATGGCCAGGTGCAAGAGCTCATCAAAACCTTGGTAAGACTGTCCCTCTACTTTGCGGGCAATTCGGTCTTGCATGCCGTCCACGAACTGGGCCATTAAGGTCTCTTCACAGTCAAACTCGTCGTAGTACTCTTCAATGATCCGGGTGCCTTGTTGAAGTTTCCGGAACCGCTTTTGTAAATCGCGGTGATAGAGGGGCGGGACGTAGCGCTTCCTCATGACATATTTCATAACGTCCCAAGTAGAGATTAGGCCTTCACGTCGTCGCCTGCGTTCTGCCAAGTCGCGGTCCCACCATGTAAGGGCGTGGTCGGTCAGTTGGGCCGCTGCATAGGCAACCTTCTTAGGTTCAGAGTAGCCGTAGCAATCAAACAGATGGTCCATTTGCCTTTCCCAATCGAGGTAGGCTTCCGGGTCAACCTTTCCCGCGAAGGTTGGTGGGACCAGTTTATGGACCGGGGCCTCGGGTCGAGGTGCACGGTCATCCCGATCGTTTGGTCGCTCTCTGCGCCGGGGTCGTCTTGGACGGGGTTGGTATGGATCGTACCCATCGTCGGATTGGTAGACCTGAACGGGTTCTTCAAGGGGTCGGTCGGCGAAATCGGCCGGCGGGTTTGGGAGGGGCGGTCGAGCATCAGGTGGAAGATCTTATCAGGCCATTCGCTCGGTGAGGCGCTTTATTTGGGCCTGGATATTAGCCAGGATGGTAGCGATTTCAACAGGACGGGGCAAGTCTTCCAAGGGTTCGGCCATGGGTGCTATGGACGGTACGGATGGTTCGTACGGACGGGGCGGTACGGACAACGGGGTGAGTTCGTCGGGGTCGGAGTCGGTAAGGTCAAGCCGGCGGGGTTGGCCTGTACGGACGGTGGTAGGGTACGGACGGCGGCGTACGGACGGTGGGAGACTCTCGGAGGTACTAGGTCCTGAAAGGTTAGTCCGCCGGGGTCGTCCGGGTCGAGGGACGGTAGCCCAATAGGGTCGTCCGGTTGTGGTTGGTACTGATGGGGACGGGTCAATCGTAGGATCGTTCGGACACGGGGGTGTACGGCTGTTGGAGCTGACGTATCCTGCCAGTACGGGCAATGGGGCGTGGGATGGACCCTACGCGCATAAAATGACAAAAATGAAAGCTGGCGGTATGGTGTAAGGATAAAAGATGGTTTTGCTAGAGGACAACTGCCGAACGTTTAAAGTAAAAAGGACAAAGGACAATTAATAACAAAAATGGCAAAGACAACTAGCACGCGGATTTCTCATGTCCTGCCAAAGGGACGGATCACAAATAAGGCAAGGACAGGATATTCCTCACGTGGCCGGGTCAGAGAATAGGCGAGTAAGGTGTGTTGACCAGAAATGGTCCCCACTTACTCGTCTTCAACCTCTCGTCTCACTAGGGCAACAATGGTGCTTCGGTGGTACTAAGACTTAGTCCTTCACACGTTGGCGACCAAAGGCTAGCTACAAGCACAAGGCTTTGAGACAATAATGACCGTGGCAAAGACTAGACTGTTAGAGAGTAAGGTGCGAGATAAGAACAAGTTCAAAGCGGGTAAACGGTAGAGAAACAATGGAAGATGTTTAATGGAGAGTTACAACCTGATGGATGAAGCTTGGCTCTGATACCAGCTGATACGCTCCAGGAACGTTGGCTTCGGAAACAGGCTGAATCGGGACAAGACCGGGAAGGAGCCGGTCGTACGTGTACCGGTACGGTACCTCGGTTGGCGGAAGGGCCGCGGTACGGGTCCTCGGCGGTACGGATGGGGAAACGGAATGGTAAAGTGGTGGTGTTAAGGCGGGGTTTGGAAGGCGAGAAGGTTGGATGAAGGTAGAGATGGAAGAGGATGGAGGTAAGCGTCTGGAGAGTGGAAAGGATGGAGCGAAGTGAGAATGGATAGATGGAAAGGTAACAATGGATCGAAAGCCGGCCACACGGTATTTGGACAATGCCGTGATACGACTGATCGGAGTCCGAGCTGAGCTTCCAGGACAACGATGTTTAAACTACTTGAGATTCGAGAGCAAGCTTTAAGCTAATTGCATTCATTCAAATCTGAGTTCAAAGGGGGAGGTTACACGCCTTTATATAGGCGAAAGACATAGGGCAACAAGCCCCTTACAAAGGACCAGCGTGTCCTTGGGTGTTTACATACCCGTAAAACAGTAACTTAAGTTCTTAGTAAAACGGTAAAAACAAGAAAACAGGAAGGGATAGAGATTAGGGGCCGGACGACAACCACGCGGACCATGGACGGGTAAGGTGATGATCGGCTCGGTCTTAATGCGTCCGGGTCGTGAACCTCGTTAAAAACCTTGATGGGAAAACCACTTAGGGATAAAACCCGATCAAGGGAAAAAGAGTGTTCCTTTCCCAAACGACTTTAGTGGGGCGTTTTCACCGGGTCAAGGTGAAAACGCTAAGGACTTGGTCCTTGATGTTTGCCAAGGTTGCCAGCTTGGGTTGTTGCCATTTGCCTTCCTTCAATCCTTGGGCAATCACCATGTTCATCCTTGTTTGGTATGGCCTTGAGTATGCGCGGTCAATGACCTATACCGGCATATTTGGCAACGTTCCTTGGCTTTCGTCCGTGTCTATCCCGGCATCATCCGGCTGGCTATCCTCCGGATCGGATGTGGCTTGGGCCTCATCACTCTGACCCGGCCACGTGAGGAATATTCTGTCCTTGCCTTATCATTGGGATCCGTCTCATTGGCAGGACGTTAGAAATCCGCGTGCAAGCTGTCCTTTCTATTATTATTATAAATTGTCCTTTTTCCTTTTTGCTTTAAACGGTCGACTGTTACACGGTCGTTTGTCATTTAGCAAAACAGTCCTTTATCTTTACCCGTATATCGTACCGCAAGCTTTCATCCTTGTTGTTATATGCGCATAGGACCCATCCCGCCATCCCACGATCCACTGCCCATTGCCCGTACTGGCCGAATACGACAGCTCCATCAGTCGTACACCCCCGTTTCTGATCATTCCCACTACTGACCCGTCCCCGTCCGTAACAACCAGGGGTACGACCGGACGCCCCTATTGGGCTACCGTCCCTCGACCAGGACAACACCGGCAGGCTAGCCCTTTGGGACCTAGTACCTCCGAAGGTCTCCCACCGTCCGTACACCGCCATCCGTACCCCACTTCTGTCCGTACAGGCCAACCCCGCCGGCTTGACCTTACTGACTCCGACCCAGATGAACTAACCCCACCGTCCGTACCGCGCCGACCGTACGAACCATCCGTACCGACCATACCACCCATGGCCGAACCCGTGGGAGAATTGCCCCATCCTATTGAGATCAGTACCATACTTGCCACTATCCAGGCCCAAATAGAGCGCCTTACCAAGCGAATGGCCCGATACGACCTTGCGCCTGAGGCTCGACCGCCCCTTCCAAACCAGCCGGTCGATTTTGCCGATCGGCCCAATAATGAACCGGTCCCAGCCTACCCATCCGACGACGGGTATGACCCATACCAACCACGACCAGGTCATCCCCGACGAAGAGAGCGACCAAACGCATATGACCGGGATGATTGTGCACCTCGACCCGAGGCCCCGGTCCACAAGCTGGTCCCACCAACCTTCGCGGGCAAAGTTGACCTGGAAGCCTACCTCGACTGAGAAAGGCGGATGGACCACCTGTTTGATTGCTACGATTACTCTGAGCCTAGGAAGGTTGCCTACGCAGCGGCCCAACTGACCGACCATGCCCTCACTTGGTGGGACCGCGATTTGGCAGAACGAAGGCGACACCGTTATTGTATGATCCCTACCGGGGATGTTATGAAACATGTAATGAGGAAGCGTTACGTCCCGCCCCTCTATCATCGCGACTTGCAAAAATGGTTCCGGAAACTTCACCAAGGCACCCGGACCATTGAAGAGTACTACGACGAATTTGAGAATCTACGAAACCGTCTCCAACTAAATGACTGCGAAGAGACCTTAATGGCCCAGTTCGTGGACGGCATGCAAGACCGGATTGCCCGCAAGGTCGAGAGGCAGTCTTATCAAGGTTTCGATGAGCTCTTGCACCTGGCCATACACTTAGAAGCTCAAATCAGAAGGAAGTCTGCCTCGGCCGCCCGACCGAACCAAGTTTGGTCTCCCAATCCTGCAACCGCGGCCACCATCCCCAAACCACCGATCGGATCCAAGGCCATTGCCATTGATTCCCGTTTCAAGCCTCGGCAACCCGAAGCTCCTGTGCCCGGCCGTCCTATCCAAAAACCCGAATCCAATACTGGAAGAAGCCGGGACGTGATATGCTACAAGTGCCAAGGCAGAGGGCACTATTCCAGGGATTGCCCCAACAACCGAGCCATGATCCTTACCCCCGAAGGCAACTATGAATCCCAGGATGAGGAGCCGGACGAGGAAAATGACTCCGAGTCCATTCAACCAGAAGACACGGTTGAATATCTGGATGTAGGAGACCTCCTGGTCGTCCAGCGGAGCCTGAGCACCTTGACCTTTCCCGAGCCGGCCGGACAGCGAGACAACATCTTCCACACACGCTGCACCATCAATGGCAAGGTTTGCGGTTTGATCATTGATGGTGGGTCCTGTACTAATGTGGCCAGCTCCCACCTCGTGTCAAAGCTTTCTCTCCCTACCTCTAAACACCCTCACCCCTATAAACTGCGGTGCTTGAATGATAAAACTGTTATACCCGTTACCGAACAAGTAGATCTAGCCTTTAGTATAGGGTAGGACCGGGACACTGTCCAATGTGATGTTGTCCCAATGCAAGCTAGCCACGTCCTCCTAGGACGCCCATGGCAGTTTGACAAGGACGCCACCCACAACGGCCGTTCCAACTTTTACTCGTTTATACATGAATCTAAGCATGTTACCTAGCCCCTTAATCACCCGTTCAAGTACACGAACTCCAGTCTGTTTGTCTAGGACCACCTCTCCCCGAACTAACTTCCTTATATCCATTAGGGACACTTGTAAAACCATCGGCAATGATTGCCGAGTTGTACTAATGGTTTACAAAGATGTGTTAAGCGCAGGTGACAGGGAAGACCCAATCCCGGATAAGCTCCAAAGGATCCTTCAAAAGTATTCGTCCGTCTTCCCTGAGGAAATTCCACACGGACTTCCACCTCTCTGGGGCATTGAACACCGGATCGACTTCATTCCCGGAGCCTCCCTGCCCAACCGGCCTGCTTACCGCGTCAACCCGGAGGAGGCCAAGGAACTAGAGCGACAGGTTGCCGACCTCTTGTCCAAAGGATACGTCCATGAAAGCCTCAGTCCGTGCGCCGTACCAGTCCTTTTGGTTCCCAAGAAGGACGGCAGCTGGAGGATGTGCGTGGACTGCCGGCCCATCATCAATATTACGGTCAAGTACCGGCACCCGATCCCCCGTTTGGATGACATGTTGGACGAACTTAGTGGCGCGTCCATTTTCTCCAAGATCGATCTCAAAAGCGGTTACCATCAAGTCCGAATGAGAGAAGGGGACGAATGGAAGACCGCCTTTAAGACCAAGCAAGGGCTGTATGAGTGGCTAGTCATGCCGTTTGGCCTGTCCAACGCCCCTTCCACCTTCATGCGACTAATGAACCACACCCTCCGAGCGTTCCTCAACAAGTTCGTGCTTGTCTACTTTGACGACATCCTCGTCTACAGCAAGGACCTTACCGCACATGTTTCCCACCTTGATACGGTCCTACAGACCCTGCCGCTCCCTGCCAAGTCCGAAGTTTCCATGGTCTGGCTAGCTTCTATCGGCGTTTTGTTTGGGACTTTAGTTCCATTGCCGCTCCCTTAACCGTTTTGGTAAAGAAGTCTTCCGGGTTTATATGGGGAGAATCCCAAGAAAAGGCCTTCCAAGAGCTCAAGGGTTGGCTCACTTAAGCACCATTGCTAGCCTTGCCCGACTTCAGCAAGACCTTCGAAATCGAGTGCGACGCATCTGGTATAGGCATTGGAGCCGTACTAACACAAGGAGGGCGTCCCGTTGCCTACTTCAGTGAGAAGCTCAGTGGAGCCACGCTCAACTATCCCACCTACGATAAGGAGCTCTACGTGTTGGTACGAGCCCTTGAAAATTGGCAACACTACCTCCTCTCCAAGGAGTGCGTGATCCATTCGGATCATGAGAGCTTAAAACATCTCCGGGGACAAACCAACCTGAAGAAGCGACATGCCAAGTGGCTCGAGTTCATCGAGATGTTTCCCTACATCATCAAATATAAGAAGGGAAAAGAAAACGTGGTGGCTGATGCCCTGTCCCGTCGCCATGCCCTCATCACTACTGTTGAGGCCAAGGTTCTTGGTTTCGGCCCTCTTAAGGACCGGTATCAAGACGATCCCGGCCTAAAAATTCCCTATGCCGAACATGGGAAGGACTCCGTCAAGGATTTTCATGTCCACGACGGTTTCCTTTTTAAGGGCAAACGGTTGTGCATACCAGAGGGATCTATTCGAGAGCTGCTCGTTCAAGAAGCCCATAGTGGAGGTTTGATGGGACACTTTGGAGCGCACAAAACCTTGGACATGCTTAGGAATCACTTCTATTGGCCTAAGATGAGAAGCACGGTCGAAATCTTCTGTGCAAGATGTTTAACCTGCAAGCGTGCCAAGACCAAGTCCCACCCATACGGATTATAGATGCCCCTGCCTATTCCAACCTCCACATGGGTCGACCTATCCATGGATTTCCTTCTAGGGTTGCCTCCAATCGAGCGAAAAGACTCAGTAATGGTAGTGGTCGACCGTTTCTCCAAAATGGCCCATTTCATGCCCTGTTCCAAGGCATGGGACGCTACGGCCATTGCCGACCTGTTCTTCCGAGACGTTGTAAAACTTCATGGTCTACCTCAAACCATTGTCTCTGACCGAGATCCAAAATTCCTCAGCCATTTCTGGAGAACCCTGTGGAGACGCATGGGAACCAAACTCCTTTTCTCCACAGCCGCACACCCTCAGACGGATGGGCAAACTGAAGTCGTTAACCGAACCTTGGGAGCTTTGCTCAGAATGGCCGTCGACTCCAACAAAGCCAACTGGCTCCAAAGCCTACCCTATGTGGAATTTGCCTACAACCGGGCGACTCACTCAACTACCGGCCTCTCCTCGTTTGAGACATGCTACGGGTTCAATCCGCGTACACCGCTCGACATGATTCCATTTCCCCCTGAAAGGATGGAAGACCAAAATGGGGTTGCCAAGGCTAAATATGTCCGTAAGCTCCATGAAAGAGTTCGCAACCGAATCATCAAGAAGACGGAACAATAAAAGCAGAGAGCAGACCGAGGAAGGCAGCCAATGATACTATAACCAGGTGAATGGGTCTGGCTACACACCCGCACTGAACGGTTCAACAAGACCCGGCAAAAAAGCTACAGCCACGAGGAGATGGCCCTTTCCAAGTTCTAGAGCGTATTAACAACAATGCGTACCGGATCGATATTCCAGGTAAAGGCAACATGTCCACCACTTTCAATATTGCTGATTTGTCCCGTTTTGATGCAGGAGATCAAGTTTTGAGGACAAAACATTTTCAAGAGGGAGGGCATGATGAGGCCCAAGCCACATCCGATCCGGAGAATAGCCAGCCGGACGATGCCGGGACGGATACGGATGGGAGCCAAGGGACGTTGCCGGATATGCCAGTTTCGGTCATTGACCGCGAGCACTCGAGACCATACCAGACACGGATGAATCTGGTGATTGCCCAAGGCTTGAAGAAAGGCAAATGGCAACAACACAAGCTGGCAACATCGGCAAAAGTCAAGGACCAAGTCCTTAGCGTTTTCACCTTGACACGGTGAAAACGCTAAGGACTTGGTCCTTGGTGTTTGCCGAGGTTGCCAGCTTGGGTTGTTGCCATTTGCCTTCCTTCATTCTTTGGGCAATCGCCATGTTCATTCTTGTTTGGTACGGCCGCGAGTGCGCACGGTCAATGACCGATATGTTGAAATTAAGAGTATTGAGGCTTAGGGATTGTTGAGAGAGTGATAGTTGTGGCATGAGAATAATAAGGAGTTTAAGGTTTGGATATTTAGAGAATGTTTAGGATGATGATGGTGGCGTGAGTATTGATATAATGAGGGATTATTGTTTGAGATTGATGATAAGAACGATGATGAGAATGAGAATGATAATGGTTGATGAAATAAGATGAACTAAGGAGAAGCATGGCGCCGGAGAGCAAAGGCTCCACCGGCGCCTTTAGGGAGATAAGTAAAGCTTTCTTTTACTCTTTTAATCTTCTTGTTCTCTTATTCACAACTCATTACATCACATTACATGTATATTTATAGAGTTTTTACATAGAGAAGAAGAGAAGAGGCGTGAAGAAGGAAGAAGAGAAGAGAGAAGTTTGCGTGAAGAAGAGAGGAGGGAAGGGAGCAGCTCACTGTTGGAATCCTGTTCAAGCTGCGCCCATACCCTACTGCTGACGCCTCCATGCTTGTGCCCATGCCCTGGTTCTGGCGCCCCATGGTCTCCTTTGCTTCCTCTTTTCCACTTAGTTAGTCTTCTAGTTAGTATGTAACAGCTTCCTTTCTTCTTACATCCTAACCAAGACTTCTTCTAGTTCCTTGTAAACTAGGTTTCCTTTCCCTCCTTCTCTTAGATTTGAATTCTTCTATCATAGAGATCACATATTTCAACACTCCCCCTCAAGATTGGTCGGTAGGTGTCCTTAAGGCCAATCTTGCCATGTACGTGATCCTCATTGATAGAAGATGATGCCATGATAAGGATATCTGCTAGCTGATCCTTGCTTGCTCCAAAGATGGTTTTGATGACTCCTAACCTCAATGAGACCACGGCTTCCTCTCCTATGGCCTTTACTCTTTCTTGCGGATTAGGCTTTGTCTTCTCTAAGCTTCACTCGGATCATGTCTCCTCGGGCTTATTGTCTCAAACTTAATCTTGACTTCAAGCTCCTCGGATGACATCTTCTAGATCACAGAATACTCACATTGTCATTGGCTTCCTCTTGATCACTCTTGGGAGTATACTCTATCCGTTGGATGCCACTTCCCGCTGCTTCTCGGATCACCACACCTAATAAGGTCTGCAAGGTGGTTTCTCCTTCGGTTTCCTTACAACATCATCCATAGCTACTCATATGTGTCTCCCGGCTTCCTCTCGCCATCGTCTCCTCATATGGTGCTTGGATTCCCTTGTTGCCTTGTTTACCATTCCACAGCTTCCTAGGTGAACGCCTCTTGGTCTGAGCTTCACACTCCATCTATCAAGATCAATCTTGGCTTTAACCCTTCATAGATTTGATCTTGATTCTTCAAAGAGCCATCCGCTCTAAGCCACTTATCATAAGACTCTCTCGGCTTCCTCTCGGAATGCTGCACCTATCCATGGTACAATGTGATACAAAGAACCATCCGCTCTAAGCCACTTATTATAAGACTCTCTCGGCTTCCTCTCGGAATGCTGCACCTATCCATGGTACAATGTGATAGTCCTCTTCTTCTTGGACCATCACCTAACTTGTTGCTTCAACGGTCTTCTTCAACACTCCCCCTCAAGCTTGGTTCGAGTATGGGAAGAACCAAACTTGACAAGGAAGGCCGTTGCATAATTTGGAGCTTCACCGGTCTTCTTCAGCACTTCCCCTCAAGACTAGCCCATTGCCAAGGGACCACTCTTGCAAAGGAAAGAGCACTAAGCTTGATTATGCCAATGATGCCGCCTCCTCTTGGACTATCTATCCCACTTGCAAATTAGGACAAGCTTTCGTCTGCTAGCCATTTTGGATTAGGCCGCAAAGGACATCATCTACCTCCACATAACACCACCATGAATAGCTTGCTTGAGCCTATACACACTTCTTCTTGTAGATTGCTCCGCTTCGATCGCCACATGGTTGAGTATGATCACCACTCTCTAAAGACCTCCTGGATCAAGTGATTCAGCTTCAAGAGAGGATGAAGACCATGTGGAAGAATATGACCCTCCATAAGCACCATTTAATCAATACCTTGGAGCAACTACATCTTGGACCATATGAATCTTCTGCTTATTGGAAGACTCACCAAAGAATTATAGCATAAGCCTTGTGCTTCATCTCCGTCTACTGCAAGTCTTCTACGTGAACTCCTCTTGTCACGTCCCTTCCGCAAGTCTCTTCCGGGTTGAAGACGTGAACTCCTCTTGTCACTTCTCTTCCGCAAGTCTCTTCCGGGAAGCAACCTTCTTCAGCTTCCTATCTCTTAGGTAAGCTTCTCCTTTTCAACTCCAAGTTTTACTATGAGCTGTCTCATATTTTTCTTGAAGTCTCACGTGAACTAGATTTTTCTTTGGCTGTTTGTGCAGCCGGTTTAATGCTTCCATTCATTCTGAGGCAAGCACCTCTTCTTTCTTGCTGAATGTCTTCATTTGATCACCAGCCACTTTACTTCCTGTTCAATGATTTGTTTTCACTTGGAACTTGCTTGGATCACCACTTAAGGTCACCACCCAGCCTTCTCCTCTTCTAAACCATCACGCCAAAAACACTCTTCATCTCCTAGATGCCTTATTTCCCACGCCATACATGCGAAAGACCATCACGCCATGACAAGCTTCTTCATGGATGAATGATTCTAAAAATCCTCTGGATCTTGTTTCCAAAGAGGATCACCGAGGGATTGATGTTGATACAACCCCTTTTAAAAGTTTTGTATGTGGATCTAGACTCCACACACAAGAAACACAAAGAAAGATATTTACTCTCTCACACACACCCTATTAAAAACGCATGGGAGGAACAAATTACCCCAGAAAATCTCTCTCTCATGTGTTTAACAAAAGAAAAACGAGTTCCTCAAGGCAAGGAGCCAAGGAGAGCCCAACGAAATCTCCCTCAATTTGTCATCATTTTCTAGTAACAATACACACCCTTAGTCCTTTCACAACTTGAAGATCTTATGATCTCAAGGATATTAATCTCAGAGTGAATAGAACTAAGAAAGTGTATGGTTATAGATTAGAAGACTTTGTAGAGAGCTAGAAGAATAACAAGAGATTAGGCGCTAGATCACTCAACTTGCTCTGATACCATGTTGAAATTAAGAGTATTGAGGCTTAGGGATTGTTGAGAGAGTGATAGTTGTGGCATGAGAATAATAAGGAGTTTAAGGTTTGGATATTTAGAGAATGTTTAGGATGATGATGGTGGCGTGAGTATTGATATAATGAGGGATTATTGTTTGAGATTGATGACAAGAACGATGATGAGAATGAGAATGATAATGGTTGATGAAATAAGATGAACTAAGGAGAAGCATGGCGCCGGAGAGCAAAGGCTCCACCGGCGCCTTTAGGGAGATAAGTAAAGCTTTCTTTTACTCTTTTAATCTTCTTGTTCTCTTATTCACAACTCATTACATCACATTACATGTATATTTATAGAGTTTTTACATAGAGAAGAAGAGAAGAGGCGTGAAGAAGGAAGAAGAGAAGAGAGAAGTTTGCGTGAAGAAGAGAGGAGGGAAGGGAGCAGCTCACTGTTGGAATCCTGTTCAAGATGCGCCCATACCCTACTGCTGACGCCTCCATGCTTGTGCCCATGCCCTGGTTCTGGCGCCCCATGGTCTCCTTTGCTTCCTCTTTTCCACTTAGTTAGTCTTCTAGTTAGTATGTAACAGCTTCCTTTCTTCTAGTTACATCCTAACCAAGACTTCTTCTAGTTCCTTGTAAACTAGGTTTCCTTTCCCTCCTTCTCTTAGATTTGAATTCTTCTATCATAGAGATCACATATTTCAACACTCCCCCTCAAGATTGGTCGGTAGGTGTCCTTAAGGCCAATCTTGCCATGTACGTGATCCTCATTGATAGAAGATGATGCCATGATAAGGATATCTGCTAGCTGATCCTTGCTTGCTCCAAAGATGGTTTTGATGACTCCTAACCTCAATGAGACCACGGCTTCCTCTCCTATGGCCTTTACTCTTTCTTGCGGATTAGGCTTTGTCTTCTCTAAGCTTCACTCGGATCATGTCTCCTCGGGCTTATTGTCTCAAACTTAATCTTGACTTCAAGCTCCTCGGATGACATCTTCTAGATCACAGAATACTCACATTGTCATTGGCTTCCTCTTGATCACTCTTGGGAGTATACTCTATCCGTTGGATGCCACTTCCCGCTGCTTCTCGGATCACCACACCTAATAAGGTCTGCAAGGTGGTTTCTCCTTCGGTTTCCTTACAACATCATCCATAGCTACTCATATGTGTCTCCCGGCTTCCTCTCGCCATCGTCTCCTCATATGGTGCTTGGATTCCCTTGTTGCCTTGTTTACCATTCCACAGCTTCCTAGGTGAACGCCTCTTGGTCTGAGCTTCACACTCCATCTATCAAGATCAATCTTGGCTTTAACCCTTCATAGATTTGATCTTGATTCTTCAAAGAGCCATCCGCTCTAAGCCACTTATCATAAGACTCTCTCGGCTTCCTCTCGGAATGCTGCACCTATCCATGGTACAATGTGATACAAAGAACCATCCGCTCTAAGCCACTTATTATAAGACTCTCTCGGCTTCCTCTCGGAATGCTGCACCTATCCATGGTACAATGTGATAGTCCTCTTCTTCTTGGACCATCACCTAACTTGTTGCTTCAACGGTCTTCTTCAACACTCCCCCTCAAGCTTGGTTCGAGTATGGGAAGAACCAAACTTGACAAGGAAGGCCGTTGCATAATTTGGAGCTTCACCGGTCTTCTTCAGCACTTCCCCTCAAGACTAGCCCATTGCCAAGGGACCACTCTTGCAAAGGAAAGAGCACTAAGCTTGATTATGCCAATGATGCCGCCTCCTCTTGGACTATCTATCCCACTTGCAAATTAGGACAAGCTTTCGTCTGCTAGCCATTTTGGATTAGGCCGCAAAGGACATCATCTACCTCCACATAACACCACCATGAATAGCTTGCTTGAGCCTATACACACTTCTTCTTGTAGATTGCTCCGCTTCGATCGCCACATGGTTGAGTATGATCACCACTCTCTAAAGACCTCCTGGATCAAGTGATTCAGCTTCAAGAGAGGATGAAGACCATGTGGAAGAATATGACCCTCCATAAGCACCATTTAATCAATACCTTGGAGCAACTACATCTTGGACCATATGAATCTTCTGCTTATTGGAAGACTCACCAAAGAATTATAGCATAAGCCTTGTGCTTCATCTCCGTCTACTGCAAGTCTTCTACGTGAACTCCTCTTGTCACGTCCCTTCCGCAAGTCTCTTCCGGGTTGAAGACGTGAACTCCTCTTGTCACTTCTCTTCCGCAAGTCTCTTCCGGGAAGCAACCTTCTTCAGCTTCCTATCTCTTAGGTAAGCTTCTCCTTTTCAACTCCAAGTTTTACTATGAGCTGTCTCATATTTTTCTTGAAGTCTCACGTGAACTAGATTTTTCTTTGGCTGTTTGTGCAGCCGGTTTAATGCTTCCATTCATTCTGAGGCAAGCACCTCTTCTTTCTTGCTGAATGTCTTCATTTGATCACCAGCCACTTTACTTCCTGTTCAATGATTTGTTTTCACTTGGAACTTGCTTGGATCACCACTTAAGGTCACCACCCAGCCTTCTCCTCTTCTAAACCATCACGCCAAAAACACTCTTCATCTCCTAGATGCCTTATTTCCCACGCCATACATGCGAAAGACCATCACGCCATGACAAGCTTCTTCATGGATGAATGATTCTAAAAATCCTCTGGATCTTGTTTCCAACGAGGATCACCGAGGGATTGATGTTGATACAACCCCTTTTAAAAGTTTTGTATGTGGATCTAGACTCCACACATAAGAAACACAAAGAAAGATATTTACTCTCTCACACACACCCTATTAAAAACGCATGGGAGGAACAAATTACCCCAGAAAATCTCTCTCTCATGTGTTTAACAAAAGAAAAACGAGTTCCTCAAGGCAAGGAGCCAAGGAGAGCCCAACGAAATCTCCCTCAATTTGTCATCATTTTCTAGTAACAATACACACCCTTAGTCCTTTCACAACTTGAAGATCTTATGATCTCAAGGATATTAATCTCAGAGTGAATAGAACTAAGAAAGTGTATGGTTATAGATTAGAAGACTTTGTAGAGAGCTAGAAGAATAACAAGAGATTAGGCGCTAGATCACTCAACTTGCTCTGATACCATGTTGAAATTAAGAGTATTGAGGCTTAGGGATTGTTGAGAGAGTGATAGTTGTGGCATGAGAATAATAAGGAGTTTAAGGTTTGGATATTTAGAGAATGTTTAGGATGATGATGGTGGCGTGAGTATTGATATAATGAGGGATTATTGTTTGAGATTGATGATAAGAACGATGATGAGAATGAGAATGATAATGGTTGATGAAATAAGATGAACTAAGGAGAAGCATGGCGCCGGAGAGCAAAGGCTCCACCGGCGCCTTTAGGGAGATAAGTAAAGCTTTCTTTTACTCTTTTAATCTTCTTGTTCTCTTATTCACAACTCATTACATCACATTACATGTATATTTATAGAGTTTTTACATAGAGAAGAAGAGAAGAGGCGTGAAGAAGGAAGAAGAGAAGAGAGAAGTTTGCGTGAAGAAGAGAGGAGGGAAGGGAGCAGCTCACTGTTGGAATCCTGTTCAAGCTGCGCCCATACCCTACTGCTGACGCCTCCATGCTTGTGCCCATGCCCTGGTTCTGGCGCCCCATGGTCTCCTTTGCTTCCTCTTTTCCACTTAGTTAGTCTTCTAGTTAGTATGTAACAGCTTCCTTTCTTCTAGTTACATCCTAACCAAGACTTCTTCTAGTTCCTTGTAAACTAGGTTTCCTTTCCCTCCTTCTCTTAGATTTGAATTCTTCTATCATAGAGATCACATATTTCAACACGATACCGGCATATCAGGCAACGTTCCTTGGCTTTCGTCCGTGTCTGTACCGGTATCGTCCGGCTGGCTATCCTCCGGGTCGGATGCGGCTTGGGCCTCATCAGTTAGGGTTTAGGGTATAGAGTTTACAGATTAGGGTTTTGGGTTTAAGGTTTAAGGATTAAGGTTTAGGGTTTAAGGTATAAGATTAAGAGTTTAGGATTTACAGATTAGGGTTTAGGATTTAGGTTTAGGTTTATAGATTAAAGTTTAAGGTTAAGGGTATAGGGTTTATTGTAAAAGATTAAGAGTTTAAGGTTTAGAGATTAGGGTTTAGGATTTAGGGTTTAGGTTTAGGGTTTAGGATTTAGGGTTTAGGGTTTAGGAGTAAGAATATTATGCCTCATGATTACAGAGGAAGCATGTCATCTAGTTGAGATACAAAACAAGGTAATCAAGACACATATTTTGTTATTCTTGGGTTTTAAATTCAAAAAAGGTAAGCAAGACACAAGTTATTCCCAATGTGTTTAGGGTTAGGATTTAGGGTATATAGTTTACAGATTAGGGTTTAGGTATTAAGGTTAAGGGTTTAGGGTATATGATTAAGAGTTTAGGTTTTAGAGATAAGGGTTTAGGTTTATAGATTAAGGGTTAAGGTTAAGGGTATATGGTTTAGGGTATAAGATTAAGAATTTAGGGTTTAGGTTTAGGGTTTAGGGTTTAGGATTTAGGGTTTAGGGTTTAGGAGTAAGCATATTATGACTCACGATTACAGAGGAAGCAGGCCATCTAGTTGAGATACATAACAAGGTAAGCAAGACACATTTTATGTTATTCTTGGGTTCGAGATTCAAAAAGGTAAGCAAGACACAAGTTATTCCCAACGTGTTTAGGGTTAGGGTTTAGGGTATAGAGTTTACAGATTAGGGTTTTTGGTTTAGGGTTTAGGGATTAAGGTTTAATGTTTAGGGTATAAGATTAAGAGTTTAGGTTTTACAGATTAGGGTTTAGGATTTAGGGTTTAGGTTTATAGATTAGGGTTTAAGCTAAAGGGTATAGGGTTTATGGTATAAGATTAAGAGTTTAAGGTTTAGAGATTAGGGTTTAGAATTTAAGGTTTAGGTTTTGGGTTTAGGGCTTATGAGTAAGAATATTATGACTCACGATTACAGAGGAAGCATGCCATCTAGTTGAGATACAAAACAAGGTAAGCAAGACACATTTTATGTTATTCTTCGGTTAAAGATTCAAAAAGGTAAGCATGACACAATTTATTCCCAATGTGTTTAGGGTTAGGGTTTAGGGTATAGAGTTTACAGATTAGGGTTTTGGGTTTAGGTTTTAGGTATTAAGGTTTAGGGTTTAGGGTATATGATTAAGAGTTTAGGTTTTAGAGATTAGGGTTGAGGAGTAAGAATATTATGACTCATGATTACAGAGGAAGCATGTCGTCTAATTGAGATACAAAACAAGGTAAGCAAGACACATTTTATGTTACTCTTGGGTTCGAAATTCTAAGAAGGTAAGAAAGACACAAGTTATTCCCAATGTGTTTAGGGTTAGGGTTTAGGGTATAGAGTTTACAGATTAGGGTATTGGGTTTAGGGTTTAGGTATTAAGGCTTAGGGTTTAGGGTATATGATTAAGAGTTTAGGTTTTAGAGATTAGGGTTTAGGTTTCTAGATTAGGGTTTAAGGTTAAGGATATAGGGTTTAGGGTATAAGATGAAGAGTTTAGGGTTAAGAGATTAGGGTTTAGGGTTTAGGTTTAGGGTTTAGGTTTAGGGTTTAGGAGTAAGAATATTATGACTCATGATTACAGAGGAAGCAGGCCATTTAGTTGAGATACAAAACAAGGTAAGCAAGACACATTTTATGTTATTCTTGGCTTCAAGATTCAAAAAGGTAAGCAAGACACAAGTTATTCTCAATGTGTTTAGGGTTAGGGTTTAGGGTATAGAGCTTACAGATTAGGGTTTTGGGTTTAGCGTTTATGTATTAAGGTTTAGGGTTTAGGATATATAATTAAGAGTTTAGGTTTTAAAGATTAGGGTTTAGGTTTATTGATTAGGGTTTAAGGTTAAGGGTATAGGGTTTAGGGTATAAGATTAATAGTTTTGGTTTTAGAGATTAGGGTTTAGGATTAAGGGTTTAGGTTTAGAGATTAGAATTTAGGATTTAGGGTTTAGGATTCGAGTTTAGGGTTTAGGAGTATGAATATTATGACTCACGATTACAGAGGAAGTATGCCATCTAGTTGAGATACAAAACAAGGTAAGCAAGACACATTTTATGTTATTATTGGGTTCGAGATTCAAAAAACATAAGCAAGACACAAGTTATTTCCAATGTGTTTAGGGTTAGGGTTTGGGGTATAAAGTTTACAGATTAGGGTTTTCGGTTTAGGGTTTAGGGATTAAGGTTTAGGGTTTAGGGTATAAGATTAAGAATTTAGGTTTTAAAAATTAGGATTTAGGATTTAGGGTTTAGGTTTATAGATTAAGGTTTAAGGTTAAGGGTATAGGGTTTATGGTATAAGATTAAGAGTTTAGGGTTTAGAGATTAGGGTTTAGGATTTAGGGTTTAGGTTTAGGGTTTAGGGTTTAGGAGTAAGAATATTATGACTCATGATTACAGAGGAAGCATGTCATCTAGTTGAGATACAAAACAAGGTAAGCAAGACACATTTTATGTTATTCTTGGGTTCGAAATTCAAAAAAGGTAAGAAAGACACAAGTTATTCTCAATGTGTTTAGGGTTAGGGTTTAGGGTATAGAGTTTACAGATTAGGGTATTGGGTTTAGGGTTTAGGTATTAAGGCTTAGGGTTTAGGGTATATGATTAAGAGTTTAGGTTTTAGAGATTAGGGGTTAGGTTTATAGATTAGGGTTTAAGGTTAAGGATATAGGGTTTAGGGTATAAGATAAAGAGTTTAGGGTTAAGAGATTAGGGTTTAGGATTTAGGGTTTAGGTTTAGGGTTTAGGGTTTAGGAGTAAGAATATTATGAATCATGATTACAGAGGAAGCAAGCCATTTAGTTGAGATACAAAACAAGGTAAGCAAGACACATTTTATGTTATTCTTGGGTTCAAGATTCAAAAAGGTAAGCATGACACAAGTTATTCCCAATGTGTTTAGGGTTAGGGTTTAGGGTATAGAGTTTACAGATTAGGGTTTTGGGTTTAGGGTTTAGGTATTAAGGTTTAGGGTTTAGGGTATATGATTAAAAGTTTAGGTTTTAGAGATTAGGGTTTAGGTTTATAGATTAGGGTTTAAGGTTAAGGGTATATGGTTTAGGGTATAAGATTAAGAGTTTAGGTTTTAAAGATTAGGGTTTAGGATTAAGGGTTTAGGTTTATAGATTAGGGTTTAAGGTTAAGGGTATAAGGTATAAGATTAAGAGTTTCGGATTTAGGATTTAGGGTTTAGGTTTAAGGTTTAGGGTTTATGAATAAGAATATTATGAGTCATGATTACAGAGGAAGCATGTTATCCAGTTGAGATACAAAACAAGGTAAGCAAGACACATTTTATGTTATTCTTGGATTCGAGATTTAAAAAAGGTATGCAATACACAAGTTATTCCCAATGTGTTTAGGATTAGGGTTAACAGATTAGGGTTTAGGGTTTAGGGTATAGGGATTAGGGTTTAGTGTATAGTGTCTAGGGTTTAGGGTATAAGATTAAGAGTTTAGGGTTTAGAGATTAGAATTTAGGTAAGAAAGACACAAGTTATTCCCAATGGTTTAGGGTTAGGGTTTAGGGTATAGAGTTTACAGATTAGGGTTTTGGGTTTAGGGTTTAGGTATTAAGGTTTAGGGTTTAGGGTATATGATTAAAAGTTTAGGTTTTAGAGATTAGGGTTTAGTTTTATAGATTAGGGTTTAAGGTTAACGGTATAGGGTTTAGGGTATAAGATTAAGAGTTTAGGCTTTAAAGATTAGGGTTTAGGATTAAGGGTTTAGATTTATAGATTAGGGTTTAAGGTGAAGTGATGAGGCCCAAGCCACATCCGATCCGGAGGATAGCCAGCCGGATGATACCGGGACAGATACGGATGAAAGCCAAGGAGCATTGCCTGACATGCCGGTGTCGATCATTGACCGCGCACACTCGAGACCATACCAAACAAGAATGAACATGGTGATTGCCCAAGGCTTGAACAAAGGCAAATGGCAACAACACAAGCTGGCAACATCGGCCAACGTCAAGAGCCAAGTCCTTAGCGTTTTCACCTTGACACGGTGAAAACGCCCCACTAAAGTCGTTTGGGAAAGGAACACTCTTTTTCCCTTGATCGGGTTTTATCCCTAAGTGGTTTTCCCATCAAGGTTTTTAACGAGGTTCACGACCCGGACGCATTGGGACCGAGCCGATCATCACCTTACCCGTCCATGGTTTGCGTGGTTATCGCCCGGCCCTAATCTCTACCCCTTCCTGTTTTCTTTGTTTTTACCGACTTACTAAGGACTTAAGTTACTGATTTACGGGTATGTTAAACACCCAAGGACACACTGGTCCTTTGTAAGGGCTTGTTGCCCTAATTCTCTCGCCTATATAAAGGGGTGTAACCTCTCCCTTTGAAGGCAGATTTGAATGAATGCATTTAGCTTAAAGCTTGCTCTCGAATCTCAAGTAGTTTAAACATCGTTGTCCTCGAAGCTCGGCTCAGACTTCGGTCAGTCGTATCACGGCGTTGTCCAAACATCGTGTGGCCGGCTTTCGATCCATTGTTACCATTCCATCATTCCATCATCCATTCGATCCATTCTTTCCACCGTCAAACGCTTATCTGTTAAAATATGTGATCTCTATGATAGAAGAATTCAAATCTAAGAGAAGGAGGGAAAGGAAACCTAGTTCACAAGGAACTAGAAGAAGTCTTGGTTAGGATGTAACTAGAAGAAAGGAAGATGTTACATACTAACTAGAAGACTAACTAAGTGGAAAAGAGGAAACAAAGGAGAGCATGGGGCGCCAGAACCAGGGCATGGGCACAAGCATGGAGGCGTCAGCAGCAGGGTATGGGCGCAGCTTGAACAGGAGTCAAACAGTGAGCTGCTCCCTTCCCTCCTCTCTTCTTCACGCAAACTCCTCTCTTCTCTCCTTCCTTCTTCACGCCTCTTCTCTTCTTCTCTATGTAAAAACTCTATAAATATAAATGTAATGTGATGTAAAGAGTTGTGAATAAGAGAATAAGAAGATTAAAAGTGTAAAGGAAGCTTTGTTTATCTTCCTAAAGGCGCCGGTGGAGCTTTAGCTCTCCGGCGCCATGCTTCTCCTTAGTTCATCTTATTTCATCAACCATTATCATTCTCATTCTCATCATCATTCTTATCATCATTCTCAAACAATAATCCCTCATTACATCAATACTCACGCCACCATCTTCATCCTAAACATTCTCCAAGTATCCAAACCTCAAACTCCTTATCATTCTCACGCCACAACTATCACTCTCTCAACAATCCCTAAGCCTCCATACTCTTTAATTTCAACATGGTATCAGAGCAAGTTGAGTGATCTAGCGCCTAATCTCTTGTTATTCTTCTAGCTCTCTACAAAGTCTTCTAATTTATAACCATACACTTTCTTAGTTCTATTCACTCTGAGATTAATATCCTTGAGATCATAAGATCTTCAAGTTGTGAAAGGACTAAGGGTGTGTATTGTTACTAGAAAATGATGACAAATTGAGGGAGATTTCTTTGGGCTCTCCTTGGCTCCTTGCCTTGAGGAGCTCGGTTTTTTTTTTTTTTGTTAAACACATGAGAGAGAATTTTCTGGGGTAATTTGTTCCTCCCATGCATTTTCTAATTAATGGGGTGTGTGTGAGAGAGTAAATATTTTTCTTTGTGGTTCTTGATCCACATACAAAACTATGAAAAGGGGTTGTATCAATATCAATTCCTTGGTGATCCTCTTTGGAAACAAGATCCAGAGCATTTTTAGAATCATTCATCCGTGAAGAAGCTTGTCATGGCATGATGGTTTTTGGCATGTATGGCATGGGAAATAAGGCATCTAGGAGATGAAGAGTGTTTTTTGGCGTGATGGTTTAGAAGAGGAGAAGGCTGGGTGGTGACCTTAAGTGGTGATCCAAGCAAGCTCCAAGTGAAAACAAATCATTGAACAGGAAAGTAAAGTGGCTGGTGATCAAATGAAGACATCCAGCAAGAAAGAAGAGGAAGCATTAAACCGGCTGTACAAAAAACAGTCAAAGAAAGTGTGAATCTAGTTCACATAAGACTTCAAGGAAAATATGAGACAGCTCATAGTAAAACTTGGAGAAAAGGAGTAGCTTACCTTAGAAACAGGAAGCTGAAGAAGGTTGAATCCCGGAAGAGACTTGCGGAAGAGAAGTGACAAGAGGAGTTCACATCTTTAACCCGGAAGAGACTTGCGGAAGAGACGTGACAAGAGGAGTTCACGTAGAAGACTTGCATGAAACAGAGATGAAGCACAAGGCTGAGATGTTTCCTGCAAAGAAAAGGAAGTGGTCAATAATTTTTGATCAAAGAAACACAGTTGATAAGAGAAAAATCAATTGTGGAAAAGAAGCGGTGAAGAGATAGTAAGCAATGTTTTTGGATGGGCTTGTGTTGTGATTCTTGAGAGTTTGATTCCAGTTATGGTGATTGAAAACTCACATTCGCTTGTAACTTCAAGCATTAAGGAGGAGAAGAGTAAGGCTGCTGAGAGAGGTGAAACCTCAGAGGAAGAGGTTAAGAGCGATTGTTGCTCTGAGAAGAAGAAGAGCAACAGCGACTCAGTGAAGCTCTTGGCGAATTCTCAGCCTCAGTAACAGGCGAATCAAACTCTGCAAGACTCATTTCCAAGAAGTTCATGACATCCAAAACCAATCTCATAGGCTAATGCTATCTTTCATTGATGAATCTTTCAACAAGCGGAAGATTCAGATGGTCCAAGAAGTAGTTGCTCCAAGGTATTGATTAAATGGTGCTTATGGAGGGTCATATTCTTCCACATGGTCTTCATCCTCTCTTGAGGCCGAATCACTTGATCCATGAGGTCTTTAGAGAGTGGTGATCATACTCAACCATGTGGCGATCCAAGCGGAGCAATCTACAAGAAGAAGTGTGTATAGGCTCAAGCAAGCTATTCATGGTGGTGTTATGTGGAGGTAGATGATGTCCTTTGCGGCCTAATCCAAAATGGCTAGCAGATGAAAGCTTGTCCTAATTTGCAAGTGGGATAGATAGTCCAAGAGGAGGCGGCATCATTGGCATAATCAAGCTTAGTGCTCTTTCCTTTGCAAGAGTGGTCCCTTGGCAACAGGCTAGTCTTGAGGTTAAAGCCAAGATTGATCTTGATAGATGGAGTGTGAAGCTCAGACCAAGAGGCGTTCACCTAGGAAGCTGTGGAACGGTAAACAAGGCAACAAGGGAATCCAAGCACCATATGAGGAGACGATGGCGAGAGGAAGCCGGGAGACACATATGAGTAGCTATGGATGATGTTGTAAGGAAACCGAAGGAGAAACCACCTTGCAGACCTTATTAGGTGTGGTGATCCGAGAAGCAGCGGGAAGTGGCGTCCAACGGATAGAGTATACTCCCAAGAGTGATCAAGAGGAAGCCAATGACAATGTGAGTATTCTGTGAGCTAGAAGATGTCATCCGAGGAGCTTGAAGTCAAGATTAAGTTTGAGACAAGAAGCCCGAGGAGACATGATCCGAGTGAAGCTTAGAGAAGACAAAGCCTAATCCGCAAGAAAGAGTAAAGGCCATAGGAGAGGAAGCCGTGGTCTCATTGAGGTTAGGAGTCATCAAAACCATCTTTGGAACAAGCAAGGATCAGCTAGCGGATATCCTTATCATGGCATCATCTTCTATCAATGAGGATCACGTACATGGCAAGATTGGCCTTGAGGACACCTACCGACCAATCTTGAGGGGGAGTGTTGAAATATGTGATCTCTATGATAGAAGAATTCAAATCTAAGAGAAGGAGGGAAAGGAAACCTAGTTCACAAGGAACTAGAAGAAGTCTTGGTTAGGATGTAACTAGAAGAAAGGAAGATGTTACATACTAACTAGAAGACTAACTAAGTGGAAAAGAGGAAGCAAAGGAGAGCATGGGGCGCCAGAACCAGGGCATGGGCACAAGCATGGAGGCGTCAGCAGCAGGGTATGGGCGCAGCTTGAACAGGAGTCAAACAGTGAGCTGCTCCCTTCCCTCCTCTCTTCTTCACGCTAACTCCTCTCTTCTCTCCTTCCTTCTTCACGCCTCTTCTCTTCTTCTCTATGTAAAAACTCTATAAATATAAATGTAATGTGATGTAAAGAGTTGTGAATAAGAGAATAAGAAGATTAAAAGTGTAAAGGAAGCTTTGTTTATCTTCCTAAAGGCGCCGGTGGAGCTTTAGCTCTCCGGCGCCATGCTTCTCCTTAGTTCATCTTATTTCATCAACCATTATCATTCTCATTCTCATCATCATTCTTATCATCATTCTCAAACAATAATCCCTCATTACATCAATACTCACGCCACCATCTTCATCCTAAACATTCTCCAAGTATCCAAACCTCAAACTCCTTATCATTCTCACGCCACAACTATCACTCTCTCAACAATCCCTAAGCCTCCATACTCTTTAATTTCAACATTATCTTCATCTTCTTCCATCACCATCTTCATCAAACCATCCCGCCGTTCAAACCTCGCTTAACACCACCACCTTATCATACCGGCTCTACATCCGTACCGCCGAAATACCCGTACCCCGGTCCTTCCACCATCCGAGATACCGTACCGGTACCCGTACGACCGACTCCTCCTCTTTCTCGTCCCGATTCAGCCTGATTCTGAAGCCAACGTTCCTGGAGCGTATCAGCTGGTATCAGAGCCAAGCTTCATCCGTCAGGTTGTAACTTTCCGCTAAATACCTTCCATTGTTTCTCGACTGTTTACTCGCTTTAGACTTGTTCTTATCTCGCACCTTACTCTTTAACGTTTTAAGCTTTGCCTCGGTCATTATTGTCTCAAAGCCCTGTGCTTGTAGCTAGCCTTTGGTCGACAACGTGTGAAAGACTAAGTCTTAAAACCACCGAGCGCCATTGTTGCCCTAGTGAGACGAGAGGTTGAAGACAAGTACGTGGGGACCATTTCTGGTCAACACGCCTTACTTGCCTATTCTCTGACCCGGCCACGTGAGGAATATTCCATCCTTGCCTTATCATTGGGATCCATCTCATTGGCAGGACATTAGAAATCCGCGTGCAAGTTATCCTTTCTATTACTGTTATAAGCTGTCTTTTCTTTTGCTTTAAACGTTCGGCAGTGCACGGTCGTTTGTCATTTAGCAAAACCGTCCTTTATCTATCGTACCGCAAACTTTCATCTTTGTCATTTTATGCGCGTAGGGTCCATCCCACAAACCCACGACCCATTGCCCGTACTGGCAGGATACGGCAGCTCCAACAGCCGTACACCCCCGTGTCCGATCGATCCTACGATTGACCCATCCCCATCAGTACCAACCACGACCGGACGACCCTATTGGGCTACTGTCCCTCGACCAGGACGATCCCGGCGGACTAACCTTTCAGGACCTAGTACCTCCGAAGGTCTCCCACCGTCCGTACGCCGTCGTCCGTACCCTACCACCGTCCGTGTTGAAATATGTGATCTCAAGAAGAAGAATTCAAACTCAAGAAAAGGATGGAAAAGGAAAGAACTAGTTGTGAAGGAACTAGAAGGAGAGCTAGTTTATAAGGAACTAGAAGAAAAGGAAGCTGTTGGATATCAACTAGACAAGCTAACTAAACCAAGTGAGGAAGCAAAGGAGGCATGGGCGCTGCAGGGAGAAGGTATGGGCACAGCATGGGAACAGCATGGGCGCAGCTGCACTGTTGGAGCAGCTCAACCACTCCATCATCACACCTCTTCTCTTCCTCTTCCTTAGATATTTTTTCCTTAGCTTATGCTTGTAAAGTCTATATATACTTGTGCATTGTATTGGTTGAAGAGTGTGAATAAGAAGAAAAATTCAGCAATCTCTCTCTCTTATTACGCCAATCCTCTTATCTTCATCCTTATCTCTCCCTAAACTTCTAAAATCAACATGGTATCAGAGCGGGTTCTTTATCCAACCGCTTAAACTCTCTTCATAATCCCTTTAAGCTATCTTCAAAACCTTCTAATCTATAGCAATACATCTTACCAAGTTCTATTCACTCTGAGATTAATATCCTTGAGATCGGTTGATCTTCAAGTTGTGAAAGAGCTGGGATTGTGTATTACTACAGGAGAATGGAGGTGAATAGAGTAGCGATTTCTGTTGTTCTTAAAGGAGATAACTACCTTCTTTGGGCAAAAACTACTAAGACCGTTCTAAGAGGTAGAGGACTTTAGAAGTTCATTGAACCTAAGGAAGAAGCCGAACCATACAATGACAAGGAAGAGCAAGAAGAGCAGTTCACTCTTTCACTTCTTCAAAGCTCACTAGAGCCATCTATCCTGGCGGCCTACTCATATGTGGATACCGCCAAGGAGTTGTGGGATATACTCAAGGGAGTATATGAAAACATCTCAAATATATCAAGGATATTTGAGGTGAAGAGGACGTTGAATGAGCTTCAACAAGGAGAGAAGCCATTCAAGGAAATGTTTGGGGAGTATAGAAGCTTGTGGGCCGAACTGGAGATCTTGAGGCCACAAACTATGGACCCCAAGGAGTTAGGAGAAAGGCGTGACCAAGATCAAGTGTTTGGGCTTCTCTTGGCGCTCAACGCATTCTACAAAGATCTTATCAAGCACATACTTAGATTTGAGAAGCTGCCAAGTCTAGCGGAAGTATGTGGCATGATTCAAAGAGAGGAAGGGTCAAGAGACCTATTTCGTGCACCAAGCGAGGCTGCACATCTTGCAAGGAAGAATCTTACATTCGACAAGAGGGTGTTGGAATGTGAGCATTGTAAAATGAAGGGACACACTAAGGAGAAGTGTTGGACCCTTCATCCACACTTGAGGCCTAAGAGGCTAAAGGAGAATGGAAGTGGACCTAGAGCCTTCATGGGTGTGGCACAACCAGTTGAGGATACGGTCAAGAGGTCCGAATTCGAAGCCCTCATCAAGAGCCTAGCCAAGCTCACTGAATCTGGTAAGGGCTTCCTCGGTTCTAAAAGCTCCATAAAAAAGGACAAAGTGATTGTGGATTCAGGGGCTTCTCATCACATGATTAAGGATCAAGACATGCTTAAAAATCTTGAGCCTTATCATGGGAATGTGCAAGTGGCAAATGGGAGTTCAGTTCCGATTGAAGGGATAGGGGAATTAGAACTTTTCAAAAAAGGAACAAAAGCCTTATACATGCCTAGTTTCTCATCTAATCTTATATCAGTTCATAAAGCTACCAAGGATTTGGATTGTGTGGCATTGTTTGGGACTGACTTTGTTAAGTTTCAGGACCCTAAAACAAACAAAGTGCTCGGAGAAGGGAAGGTAGAGGATGGAGTATATCTTTTGCACACAAATAAACAAGCGGATGTGAAAGCGCTTGGAATGAAGGCGGATGTAGAAGTATCTAGTAAGAAGGAGATTGGAGATAGTCCACTATGGCATGAAAGGTTGGGACATCCAAGCTCTGCAGTTCTCAAAGTGGCCTTACCCAATCTCATTCAAGAAGAAGTAGTATGTGAAGCATGTGTACTAGGGAAACATTGTAGACAAGTGTTTCCTACTTCATCTACATTTTGTGATGAAGCTTTTGGCATTGTACACTCGGATGTATGGACCGCTCCTTGTAATTCAAGAGATCAATATAAGTATTTTGTTTCATTCATAGATGACTACTCAAAATACACATGGATTACTCTTCTACATACCAAAGATCAAGTTTATGAAGCATTCACCAACTTCATCAACTATGTGTCTACACAATTCAAAACAACAATCAAGATCTTAAGAAGTGATAATGGAGGAGAGTATATAAGCAAGCGGTTCAAGGAATTACTCAACAACCTTGGCACCATCCATCAAACATCTTGCGCCTATACTCCACAACAAAACGGAGTAGCTGAAAGAAAAAATAGACACCTAATGGAGGTAGCAAGGACCATCATGATTGCCAAGGGAGTACTTAAACTTCATTGGGGAGATGCCGTGATGACTTCAAACTACTTGATCAACCGTCTTCCAACCAAGAACCTGGATAATAAGTCACCATTTGAGGCATTGTACAACAAGAAACCAAGCCTACATCATCTCAAAACCTTTGGATGTAGCTGCTTTATGTTCACACCAGAAGGTCAAAGAAACAAGCTTGAACCTAGAAGCATGAAGTGTGTATTCATTGGATATTCACCAACACAAAAAGGATACAAGGTCTACAACCCGGAGACAAGACGAGTCTATGTATCAAGAGAGGTGAGGTTCAATGAAAAGGAGAGCTTCTATGGAGCTAAGAATCATGATACCCCTCAAGGTATGAGCTCACCATTTATGGAGTGGATACCGTTCTTTGAAGATTCAAGAACAAGGGATGATGTACATGAGGAGAATGACCCAACCTCAGATCATGAAGCCACGTATGAGGAAAGTGAACCTAATCCAGGTGTAGAAAGCATTGACATTGTCAAAGAAGAACCTGAGCCAACAGTACCTCTAAGAAGAAGTACAAGACAGAGGCGACAACGTGTTTACTATGGCTACAACAACTCTGCCATGCTCCAAGGAGAGTCTAGTGTGAGTAATCTTCCTTGTGTGATAAGAGAATGCCCTGAGCGTACGGCGAGCTTAGATCTCGATCCTATTGGCGACAGCACTTTCTTATCACAAGGGGGAGATAACACTCAAACTAGCACTGTTACATATCCCATTGAGCATTTTTGCTCGTTGGCATCCTTACCTATGGAGCATGAAGCTTTTCTTGGAAAAATCAGCAAGGAATCCATACCTAACTCATATGAAGAAGCGTGTGAGAGTGGAGTATGGGTAAAAGCCATGGAAGAGGAAATGAAGTCCATGGAAAGGAATCATACTTGGTACTTAACCGATTTACCAAGGTATAAGAAGCCAGTTGGGTGTAGATGGGTGTATACAATCAAATACACAAGTGATGGGAGGATAGAAAGATACAAGGCAAGGTTGGTAGCAAAAGGGTATACTCAAATCTATGGGGAGGATTATACCGAGACATTTGCTCCGGTTGCTAAGCTCCATTCCATCAGAATCCTAATCTCGGTGGCAGTGAACTTGAAGTGGGATCTATGGCAGATGGATGTCAAGAATGCCTTCTTGCAAGGGGATTTGGAAGAGGAAGTGTATATGGATCCACCCCAAAGATATCATAAGGAAGGCAACAAGGTTTGTAGATTGAAGAAAGCAATCTATGGGCTAAAGCAATCTCCAAGGGCATGGTACCAAAGGCTAAGTGCTTGTCTTTTGGAGAAGGAGTTCATAAGATCGGAAGCTGATCATACACTTTTCACAAGGAAAAGTAAAGGAGGAGTAGTGGTGGTCTTGATCTATGTTGATGATCTAATCATCACAGGAAGTGACAAAGATGGAGTAGATCGAATCAAGGAACTCTTGAAGGTTGCTTTTGATATAAAGGATCTAGGAGAGCTTAAATACTTCCTAGGGATTGAAATGACATGGTTTGAAGATGGGATGTTCATCTCCCAAAGGAAATATGTGCTGGATCTCTTGGAAGAAACCGGGAAGTTAGGATCCAAACCGGCCAAAACTCCAATAGAAGAAGGCTACCAAGATAGTCCTGAGGGGGAGCCATTGGAGAATATTAAAAAATACCAGAGGATGGTGGGCAAGCTCATCTATCTTACTATTACAAGGCCGGATATTTGCTTTGCAGTAAACCGTGTGAGTCAACATATGCAAAAACCAACTATGCAGCATTGGAACATGATTGAGAGGCTGCTAAGGTACTTAAAAAACAGCCCTGGAAAAGGCATATGGATGAAGGCTAATGGAAACACAAAGGTTCAAGGATATTGTGATGCGGATTGGGCTGGAGATAAGCAAGATAGAAAGTCCACATCCGGTTTTTGTACCTTTGTGGGAGGCAATCTAGTCACTTGGAGAAGTAAGAAGCAGAAAGTTATAGCCTTATCAAGTGCTGAAGCCGAGTATAGGGCTATGAAGGAGGTGACAAAAGAATTGATATGGGTGAGGGCATTCCTAGAAGATCTTGGGATACTTGAGGCTGAGGAGATGCTGTTGTATTGTGATAATCAAGCTGCAATACATATAGCATCCAATCCGGTATTCCATGAAAGGACCAAGCATATAGAAGTGGATTGTCACTTTGTGAGGGGAAAGATTCAAGAAGGAATCATCAAACCCGCATTTGTAGCAAGTGGGGAACAGCTAGCGGATATCTTCACCAAGGCAACATCCTCGATCATTGGGGATCACATATATGGCAAGATTGGTCTAAAGGATATTCACCGACCAATCTTGAGGGGGAGTGTTGAAATATGTGATCTCAAGAAGAAGAATTCAAACTCAAGAAAAGGAGGGAAAAGGAAAGAACTAGTTGTGAAGGAACTAGAAGGAGAGCTAGTTTATAAGGAACTAGAAGAAAAGGAAGCTGTTGGATATCAACTAGACAAGCTAACTAAACTAAGTGAGGAAGCAAAGGAGGCATGGGCGCTGCAGGGAGAAGGTATGGGCACAGCATGGGAACAGCATGGGCGCAGCTGCACTGTTGGAGCAGCTCAACCACTCCATCATCACACCTCTTCTCTTCCTCTTCCTTAGATATTTTTTCCTTAGCTTATGCTTGTAAAGTCTATATATACTTGTGCATTGTATTGGTTGAAGAGTGTGAATAAGAAGAAAAATTCAGCAATCTCTCTCTCTCTTATTACGCCAATCCTCTTATCTTCATCCTTATCTCTCCCTAAACTTCTAAAATCAACAGTCCGTACAGGCCAACCCCGCCGGCTTGACCTTACCGACTCTGACCCCGATGAACTAACCCCGCCGTCCGTACCGCGCCATCCGTACGAACCATCCGTACCGACCATACCACCCATGGCCGAACCCGTAGGAGAATTGCCCCGTCCTATTGAGGTCGGTACCATACTGGCCACTATCCAGGCCCAAATAGAGCGCCTTACCGAGCGAATGGCCCGATACGATCTTCCACCTGAAGCTCGACCGCCCCTCCCAAACCCGCCGGCCGATTTCGCCGACCGACCCAATGAAGAACCCGTCCCGGCTTACCAATCCGAAGATGGGTACGAACCGTACCAACCCCGGCCAGGACGACCCCGGCAAAGAGAGTGAACAAACGACCGGGATGACCGTGCACCTCGACCCGAGGTCCCGGTCCACAAACTGGTTCCACCAACCTTCGTGGGAAAGGTTGACCCGGAAGCCTACCTCGACTGGGAAAGACGAATGGACCACCTGTTTGATTGCTACGATTATTCCGAACCTAAGAAGGTTGCCTATGCAGCGGCCCAACTGACCGACCATGCCCTCACATGGTGGGACAGCGACTTGGCAGAACGCAGGCGACGCCGTGAAGGCATGATCCCTACCTGGGATGTTATGAAGTATGTCATGAGGAAGCGCTACGTCCCGCCCCTCTATCACCGCGATTTGCAAAAGCGGTTCCGGAAACTCCACCAAGGCACCCGGACCATTGAAGAGTACTACGATGAATTTGAGCATCTGCGAAACCGTCTCCAACTCAATGACTGTGAAGAGACCTTAATGGCCCAGTTCGTGGATGGCATGCAAGACCGGATTGCCCGCAAGGTCGAGAGGCAGTC
Organism: Nasturtium officinale; assembly: GCA_963854855.1. Lineage (NCBI taxonomy): Eukaryota > Viridiplantae > Streptophyta > Magnoliopsida > Brassicales > Brassicaceae > Nasturtium > Nasturtium officinale. The sequence goes on from CAWLBA010000010.1 coordinate 54,467, forward strand.
TTACCAAGGTTTCGATGAGCTCTTGCACCTGGCCATACACTTAGAAGCTCAAATCAGGAGGAAATCTGCCTCGACCGCCCGAGGAAAGATATCCCCGAACCAAGTCTGGTCTCCCAACCCTACAGCCGCGTCCACCAGCCCCAAACCACCGATCGGATCCAAGGCCATTGCCATTGATTCCCGTTTCAAGCCTAGGCAACCCGAAGCTCCTGTGCCCGGCCGTTCTGTCCAAAAACCCGAACCCAATATTGGAAGGAGCCGGGACGTGATATGCTACAAGTGCCAAGGCAGAGGGCACTATTCCAGGGACTGCCCCAACAACCGAGCCATGATCCTTACCCCCGAAGGCAACTATGAATCCCAGGATGAGGAGCCGGACGAGGAAAACGACCCCGAGCCCATTCAACCAGAAGACACGGTTGAATATCCGGATGTAGGAGACCTCCTGGTCATCCAAAGGAGCCTGAGCACCTTGACCTTTCCCGAGCCGACCGGACAGCGGGACAACATCTTCCACACACGCTGCACCGTCAACGGCAAGGTTTGCGGCTTGATCATTGATGGTGGGTCCTGTGCTAATGTGGCCAGCTCCCACCTCGTGACAAAGCTTTCTCTCCCTACCTCTAAACACCCTCATCCCTATAAACTGCGATGGTTGAATGATAAAACTGTTATACCCGTTACTGAACAGGTAGATCTAGCCTTTAGTATAGGGCAGTACCGGGACACGGTCCAATGTGATGTTGTTCCAATGCAAGCTAGCCACGTTGATACGCTCCAGGAACATTGTCTTCGGAAACAGGCTGAATCGGGACGAGACCGGGAAGGAGCCGGTCGTACGTGTACCGGTACGGTACCTTGGTTGGCGGAAGGGCCGCGGTACGGGTCCTCGGCGGTACGGATGGGGAAACGGAATGGTAAAGTGGTGGTGTTAAGGCGGGGTTTGGAAGGCGGGAAGGTTGGATGAAGGTAGAGATGGAAGAGGATGGAGGTAAGCGTCTGGAGAGTGGAAAGGATGGAGCGAAGTGAGAATGGATAGATGGAAAGGTAACAATGGATCGAAAGCCAGCCACACGGTATTTGGACAATGCCGTGATACGACTGATCGGAGTCCGAGCTGAGCTTCCATGACAACGATGTTTAAACTACTTGAGATTCGAGAGCAAGCTTTAAGCTAATTGCATTCATTCAAATCTGAGTTCAAAGGGGGAGGTTACACGCCTTTATATAGGCGAAAGACATAGGGCAACAAGCCCCTTACAAAGGACCAGCGTGTCCTTGGGTGTTTACATACCCGTAAAACAGTAACTTAAGTTCTTAGTAAAACGGTAAAAACAAGAAAACAGGAAGGGATAGAGATTAGGGGCCGGACGACAACCATGCGGACCATGGACGGGTAAGGTGATGATCGGCTCGGTCCTAATGCGTCCGGGTCGTGAACCTCGTTAAAAACCTTGATGGGAAAACCACTTAGGGATAAAACCCGATCAAGGGAAAAAGAGTGTTCCTTTCCCAAACGACTTGGTCCTTGATGTTTGCCGAGGTTGCCAGCTTCGGTTGTTGCCATTTGCCTTCCTTCAATCCTTGGGCAATCACCATGTTCATCCTTGTTTGGTATGGCCTTGAGTATGCGCGGTCAATGACCGATACCGGCAAATTTGGCAACGTTCCTTGGCTTTCATCCGTGTCTATCCCGGCATCATCCGGCTGGCTATCCTCCGGATCGGATGTGGCTTGGGCCTCATCATGCCCTCCCTTTTGAAAATGTTTTGTCCTCAAAACTTGATCACCTGCATCAAAACGGGACAAGTCAGCAACATTGAAAGTGGTGGACATGTTTTCTTTACCTGGGATGTCTATCCGGTACGCGTTGTTGTTAATGCGCTCTAGGACTTGGAAGGGACCCTCTCCTCGCGGTTGTAGCTTGGTTTGCCGGGTTTTGTTGAATCGTTCAGTTCGGGTGTGTAGCCAAACCCAATCTCCTAGTTGTAGGATCATTGGCTGTCTTCCTCGGTCCGCTTTCTGCTTGTACTGCTCCGTCTTCTTGAGGATTCGGTTGCGGACCCGTTCATGAAGCTTACGGACATATTCAGCCTTGGCTACCCCATTTTGGTCTTCCATCCTTTCAGGGGGCAATGGAATCATGTCGAGCGGTGTACGCGGATTGAACCTGTAGCATATTTCAAACGGGGAGAGGCCGGTAGTAGAGTGGGTCGCCCGGTTATAGGCAAATTCCACATAGGGTAGGCTTTGGAGCCAATTGGCTTTGTTGGAGTCCACGGCCGTCCTGAGCAAGGCTCCCAAGGTTCGGTTAACGACTTCAGTCTGCCCATCAGTTTGAGGATGCGCGGCAGTGGAGAAAAGGAGTTTGGTTCCCATGCGCCTCCACAAGGTTCTCCAGAAATGGCTGAGGAATTTTGGGTCTCGATCAGAGACAATGGTTTGGGGCAGGCCGTGAAGTTTGACAACGTCCCGGAAGAAAAGGTCGGCAATGGCCGTAGCGTCCCACGCCTTGGAACAGGGCATGAAATGGGCCATTTTGGAAAAACGGTTGACCACTACCATCACTGAGTCCTTTCTTTCAATTGGAGGCAATCCTAGCAGAAAGTCCATGGATAGGTCGACCCATGGGGAGGTTGGGATGGGCAGGGGCATGTATAGTCCGTACGGATGGGACTTGGTCTTGGCGCGCCTGCAGGTTAAACACCTTGCGCAGAGGACTTCGACCATACTTCTCATCCTAGGCCAGTAGAAGTGACTCCGCAACATGTCTAAGGTCTTATGCGTCCCAAAGTGTCCCATCAAACCGCCACTGTGGGCTTCTTGAACGAGCAGCTCTCGAATAGATCCCTCTGGTATGCACAACCGTTTGCCCTTAAAAAGGAAGCCGTCGTGGACATGAAAATCCTTGAAGGAGTCCTTCCCATGTTCGGCATAGGGAAGTTTTAGACCGGGATCATCTTGGTACCGGTCCTTAAGAGGGCCGAAGCCTAGAACCTTGGCCTCAACAGTAGTGATAAGGGCGTGGCGACGGGAAAGGGCATCGGCGACTACATTCTCTTTTCCCTTCTTATACTTGATGACATAGGGAAACATCTCGATGAACTCGAGCCATTTGGCGTGCCGCTTCTTCAGGTTGGTTTGCCCCCGTAGATGCTTCAAGGTTTCATGATCCGAGTGGATCACGCACTCCTTGGAGAGGAGGTAGTGTTGCCAGGTTTCAAGGGCTCGGACCAACGCATAGAGCTCTTTGTCGTAGATGGGGTAATTGAGTGTGGCTCCATTGAGCTTCTCACTGAAGTAGGCCACGGGACGCCCTCCTTGTCTTAGCACAGCTCGAATGCCTATACCGGACGCGTCACACTCAATTTCGAAGGTCTTGTTAAAGTCGGGCAAGGCTAGCAATGGTGCTTGAGTGAGCCGACCCTTGAGCTCTTGGAAGGCCTTCTCTTGGGGTTCTTCCCATATAAACCCGGAAGACTTTTTCACCAAAGCCGTTAAGGGAGCGGCAATGGAACTAAAGTCCCGAACGAAACGCCGATAGAAGCTGGCCAGACTATGGAAACTATGGACTTGGCTGACATTGGTAGGGGTTGGCCATTCTTGGATGGCCCTGATCTTCTCTTGGTCTACTTTTAGACCCTGACCACTGAAGACAAAGCCTAAGAAGATAAGTTCTCGAGCGCCGAAGGTGTATTTGGCCATGTTGGCGTAAAGCTCCTCTTGTTGCAAGGTTCGTAGGACCGTATCTAGGTGGGAAGCGTGTGCAGTAAGATCCTTGCTGTAGACAAGGATGTTGTCAAAGTAGACAACCACGAATTTATTGAGGAACGCTCGGAGAGTATGGTTCATCAGTCTCATGAAGGTGGAAGGGGCGTTAGACAGGCCGAACGGCATGACTAGCCACTCGTACAGCCCTTGCTTGGTTTTGAAGGCGGTCTTCCATTCGTCACCTTCCCTCATTCGGACTTGGTGGTAACCACTTTTGAGGTCGATCTTGGAGAAAATGGACGCGCCACTAAGTTCGTCCAACATGTCATCCAAACGGGGAATTGGATGTTGGTACTTGACCGTAAAATTGTTGATGGGCCGGCAGTCCACGCACATCCTCCAGCTACCATCCTTCTTGGGAACCAAAAGGACTGGTACGGCGCACGGACTGAGGCTTTCGCGGACGTATCCCTTGGACAAAAGGTCGGCAACCTGTCGGTCTAGTTCTTTGGACTCCTCCGGATTGACGCGGTAAGCAGGCCGGTTGGGGAGGCTCCGGGAATGAAGTCAATCCGGTGTTCAATACCCCGAAGGGGTGGGAGTCCGTGGGGAATCTCTTCAGGGAAGACGGACGAATACTTCTGGAGGATCCTTTGGAGCTCATCCGGGATTGGATCTTCCCTGGTACCTGCGCTCATCACATCTTTGTAAACTATTAGTACAACTCGGCACTCATTGCCGATGGTTTTACAAGTGTCCCTAATGGATATGAGGAAGTTGGGACATGAAGATGTGGTTTTGGCTAAGCGAGATTGGAGTTCATGTACTTGAACGGGTGTTAGAGGTGCTAGGGTAACACGCTTAGTTTCATGCATAAACGAATAAAAGTTGGAACGGCCGTTGTGGGTGGCGTCCTTGTCAAACTGCCATGGGCGTCCTAAGAGGACGTGGCTAGCTTGCATTGGAACAACATCACATTGGACCGTGTCCCGGTACTGCCCTATACTAAAGGCTAGATCTACCTGTTCGGTAACGGGTATAACAGTTTTATCATTCAGCCATCGCAGTTTATAGGGATGAGGGTGTTTAGAGGTAGGGAGGGAAAGCTTTGTCACGAGGTGGGAGCTGGCCACATTGGTACAGGACCCACCGTCAATGATCAAGCCGCAAACCTTGCCGTTGATGGTGCAGCGTGTGTGGAAGATGTTGTCCCGCTGTCCGGTCGGCTCGGGCAAGGTCAAGGTGCTCAGGCTCCTTTGGACGACCAGGAGGTCTCCTACATCCGGGTATTCAACCGTGTCTTCTGGTTGAACTGGCTCGGGATTGCTTTCCTCGTCCGGCTCCTTGTCCTGGGATTCATAATTGCCTTCGGGGGTAAGGATCATGGCTCGGTTGTTGGGGCAGTCCCTGGAGTAATGCCCTCTGCCTTGGCATTTGTAGCATATCACGTCCCGGCTTCTTCCCGCATTGGCTTCGGGTTGCCTTGGCTTGAAACGTGAATCGATGGCAATGGCCTTGGATGCAACCGGTGGTTTAGGGCTAGTGGACGTGGCTGTAGGGTTGGGAGACCAGACTTGGTTTGGGGAGGTCTTTCCTCGGAAGGCCGAGGCGGTTTTCCTCTTGATCTGAGCTTCTAAGTGGATGGCCAGGTGCAAGAGCTCATCAAAACCTTGGTAAGACTGTCGCTCTACTTTGCGGGCAATTCGGTCCTGCATGCCGTCCACGAACTGGGCCATTAAGGTCTCTTCACAGTCATTGAGCTGGAGACGGTTTCGCAGATGCTCAAACTCGTCGTAATACTCTTCAATGGTCCGGGTGCCTTGGTGAAGTTTCCGGAACCGCTTTTGTAAATCGCGGTGATAGAGGGGCGGGACGTAGCGCTTCCTCATGACATATTTCATAACGTCCCAAGTAGGGATTAGGCCTTCACGTCGTCGCCTGCGTTCTGCCAAGTCGCGTTCCCACCATGTAAGGGCATGGTCGGTCAGTTGGGCCGCTGCATAGGCAACCTTCTTAGGTTCGGAGTAGTCGTAGCAATCAAACAGATGGTCCATTCGCCTTTCCCAATCGAGGTAGGCTTCCGGGTCAACCTTTCCCGTGAAGGTTGGTGGGACCAGTTTATGGACCAGGGACTCGGGTCGAGGTGCACGGTCATCCCGATCGTTTGGTCGTTCTCTGCGCCGGGGTCGTCCTGGACGGGGTAGGTATGGATCGTACCCGTCGTCGGATTGGTAGACCTGAACGGGTTCTTCAAGGGGTCGGTCGGCGAAATCGGCCGGCGGGTTTGGGAGGGGCGGTCGAGCATCAGGTGGAAGATCGTATCGGGCCATTCGCTCGGTGAGGCGCTCTATTTGGGCCTGGATAGTAGCCAGGATGGTACCGATTTCAACAGGACGGGGCAAGTCTTCCACGGGTTCGGCCATGGGTGCTATGGACGGTACGGATGGTTCGTACGGACGGCGCGGTACAGACAACGGGGTGAGTTCGTCGGGGTCGGAGTCGGTAAGGTCAAGCCGGTGGGGTTGGCCTGTACGGACGGTGGTAGGGTACGGACGGCGGCGTACGGACGGTGGGAGACTCTCGGAGGTACTAGGTCCTGAAAGGTTAGTCCGCCGGGGTCGTCCGGGTCGAGGGAAGGTAGCCCAATAGGGTCATCCGGTTGTGGTTGGTACTGATCGGGACGGGTCAATCGTAGGATCGTTCGGACACGGGGGTGTACGGCTGTTGGAGCTGACGTATCCTGCCAGTACGGGCAATGGGGCGTGGGATGGTGGGATGGACCCTACGCGCATAAAATGACAAAAATGAAAGCTGGCGGTATGGTGTAAGGATAAAAGATGGTTTTGCTAGAGGACAACTGCCGAACGTTTAAAGTAAAAAGGACAAAGGACAATTAATAACAAAAATGACAAAGACAACTAGCACGCGGATTTCTCATGTCCTGCCAAAGGGACGGATCACAAATAAGGCAAGGACAGGATATTCCTCACGTGGCCGGGTCAGAGAATAGGCGAGTAAGGTGTGTTGACCAGAAATGGTCCCAACTTACTCGTCTTCAACCTCTCGTCTCACTAGGGCAACAATGGTGCTTCGGTGGTACTAAGACTTAGTCCTTCACACGTTGGCGACCAAAGGCTAGCTACAAGCACAAGGCTTTGAGACAATAAAGACCGTGGCAAAGACTAGACTGTTAGAGAGTAAGGTGCGAGATAAGAACAAGTTCAAAGCGGGTAAACGGTAGAGAAACAATGGAAGATGTTTAATGGAGAGTTACAACCTGACGGATGAAGCTTGGCTCTGATACCAGCTGATACGCTCCAGGAACGTTGGCTTCGGAAACAGGCTGAATCGGGACGAGACCGGGAAGGAGCCGGTCGTACGTGTACCGGTACTGATACGCTCCAGGAACGTTGGCTTCGGAATCAGGCTGAGTTGGGACGAGACCGGGACGGAGGCGGTCGTACGGGTACCGGTACGGTACCTCGGTTGGTGGAAGGGCCGCGGTACGGGTCCTCGGCGGTACGGATGGGAGAAACGAAATGGTAAAGTGGTGGTGTTACGGCGAGGGTTGGACGGCGGAAGGGTTGGATGAAGGTAGAGATGGAAGAGGATGGAGATAAGTGTTTGGAGAGTGGGAAGGGATGGAGCGAAGTGAGAATGGATAGATGGATCGGTAACAATGGATCGAAAGCTGGCCACACGGTGTTTGGACAACGCCGTGATACGACTGATCGAAGTCCGAGCCGAGCTTCGAGGACAACGATGTTTAAACTACTTGAGATTCGAGAGCAAGCTTTAAGCTAATTGCATTCATTCAAATCTGAGTTCAAAGGGAGAGGTTACACGCCTTTATATAGGCGGGAGAAATAGGGCAACAAGCCCCTTACAAAAGACCAACGTGTCCTTGGGTGTTTACATACCCATAAAACAGTAACTTAAGTTCTTAGTAAAACGGTAAAAACAAGAAAACAGGAAGGGATAGAGATTAGGGCCGGACGACAACCACGCGGACCATGGACGGGTAAGGTGATGATCGGCTCGGTCCTAATGCGGCCGGGTCATGAACCTCGTTAAAAACCTTGATGGGAAAACCACTTAGGGATAAAACCCATCAAGGGAAAAAGAGTGTTCCTTTCCCAAACGACTTTAGTGGGGTGTTTTCACCGGGTCAAGGTGAAAACGCTAAGGACTTGGTCCTTGGTGTTTGCCGAGGTTGCCAGCTTGGGTTGTGGCCATTTGCCTTTCTTCATTCCTTGGGCAATCGCCATGTTCATTCTTGTTTGGTACGGCCGCGAGTGCGCACGGTCAATGGCCGATACCGGCATAACTGGCAACGTTCCTTGGCTTTCGTCTGTGTCTGTACCGGTATCGTCCGGCTGGCTATCCTCCGGGTCGGATGCGGCTTGGGCCTCATCATGCCCTCCCTCTTGAAAGTGTTTTGTCCTCAAAACTTGATCTCCTGCATCAAAACGGGATAAATCAGCAACATTGAAAGTGGTAGACATGTTACCTTTACCTGGGATGTCTATCCGGTACGCATTGTTGTTAATGCGCTCTAGGACTTGGAAGGGACCATCTCCTCGCGGTTGTAGCTTCGTCTGCCGGGTTTTGTTGAATCGTTCAGTTCGGGTGTGTAGCCAAACCCATTCTCCTGGTTGTAGGATCATTGGCTGTCTCCCTCGGTCCGCTTTCTGCTTGTACTGTTCCGTCTTCTTGAGGATTCGGCTGCGGACACGTTCATGAAGCTTACGGACATATTCAGCCTTGGCTACCCCATTTTGGTCTTCCATCCTCTCAGGGGGCAATGGAATCATGTCGAGCGGTGTACACGGATTGAACCCGTAGCATATCTCAAACGGGGAGAGGCCGGTAGTTGAGTGAGTTGCCCGGTTGTAGGCAAACTCCACATAAGGTAGGCTTTGGAGCCAGTTGGCTTTGTTGGAGTCCACGGCCGTCCTGAGCAAAGCTCCCAAGGTACGGTTAACGACTTCAGTTTGTCCATCAGTTTGGGGATGCGCGGCAGTGGAGAAAAGGAGTTTGGTTCCCATGCGCCTCCACAAGGTTCTCCAGAAATGACTGAGAAATTTGGGGTCTCGATCAGAGACAATGGTTCGGGGTAGGCCATGAAGTTTGACAACGTCCCGGAAGAAGAAGTCGGCAATGGCCGTAGCGTCCCATGCCTTGGAAGAGGGCATGAAATGGGCCATTTTGGAAAAACGGTCGACCACTACCATTACTGAGTCCTTTCTTTCGATTGGAGGCAATCCTAGCAGAAAGTCCATGGATAGGTCGATCCATGGGGAGGTCGGGATGGGCAGGGGCATGTATAGTCCATATGGATGGGACTTGGTCTTGGCGCGCTTGCAGGTTAAACACCTTGCACAGAAGACTTCGACCATACTTCTCATCCTAGGCCAGTAGAAGTGACTTCGCAGCATGTCTAAGGTCTTATGCGTCCCAAAGTGTCCCATCAAACCGCCACTGTGGGCTTCTTGAACGAGCAACTCTCGAATAGATCCCTCTGGTATGCACAACCGTTTGCCCTTAAAAAGGAAGCCGTCGTGGACATGAAAATCCTTGAAGGAGTCCTTCCCGTGTTTGGCATAGGGAAGTTTTAGACCGGGATCATCTTGGTACCGGTCCTTAAGAGGGCCGAAGCCTAGAACCTTGGCCTCAACAGTAGTGATAAGGGCGTGGCGACGGGAAAGAGCATCGGGGACTACATTCTCTTTTCCCTTCTTATACTTAATGACATAGGGAAACATCTCGATGAACTCGAGCCATTTGGCAAGCCGCTTCTTCAGGTTGGTTTGCCCCCGGAGATGCTTCAAGGTCTCATGATCCGAGTGGATCACGCACTCCTTGGAGAGGAGGTAATGTTGCCAGGTTTCAAGTGCTCGGACCAACGCATAGAGCTCTTTGTCGTAGGTGGGGTAGTTGAGTGTGGCTCCACTGAGCTTCTCACTGAAGTAAGCCACGGGACGCCCTTCTTGTGTCAGCACAGCTCCAATGCCTATACCGGACGCGTCACACTCAATTTCGAAGGTCTTGTTGAAGTCGGGCAAGGCTAGCAAAGGTGCTTGAGTGAGCCGACCCTTGAGCTCTTGGAAGGCCTTCTCTTGGGGTTCTTCCCATATAAACTCGGAGGACTTTTTCACCAAAGCCGTTAAGGGAGCGGCAATGGAACTAAAGTCCCGAACGAAACATCGATAGAAACTGGCCAGGCCATGGAAACTTCGGACTTGGCTGACGTTGGTAGGGGTTGGCCATTCTTGGATGGCCCGGATCTTCTCTTGGTCAACTTTTAGACCCTGATCACTGAGGACAAAGCCCAAGAAGATAAGTTCTCGAGCGCCGAAGGTACACTTGGCCATGTTGGCGTAGAGCTCCTCTTGTTGCAAGGTTCGTAGGACCGTATCTAGGTGGGAAGCGTGTGCAGTAAGATCCTTGCTGTAGACAAGGATGTCGTCAAAGTAGACAACCACAAATTTATTGAGGAACGCTCGGAGAGTATGGTTCATCAGTCGCATGAAGGTGGAAGGGGCGTTGGAAAGGCCGAACGGCATGACTAGCCACTCGTACAGCCCTTGCTTGGTTTTGAAGGCGGTCTTCCATTCGTCACCTTCTCTCATTCGGACTTGGTGGTAACCACTTTTGAGATCGATTTTGGAGAAAATGGACGCGCCACTAAGTTCGTCCAACATGTCGTCCAAACGGGGAATTGGGTGCCGGTATTTGATCGTAATGTTGTTGATGGGCCGGCAGTCCACGCACATCCTCCAGCTGCCATCCTTCTTGGGGACCAAAAGGACTGGTACGGCGCACGGACTGAGGCTTTCGCGGACGTATCCCCTGGACAAGAGGTCGGCAACCTGTCGCTCTAATTCTTTGGATTCCTCCGGATTGACGAGGTAAGCAGGTCAGTTGGGCAGGGAGGCTCCGGGAATGAAGTCGATTCGGTGTTCAATTCCCCGGAGGGGAGGGAGCCCATGGGGAATCTCTTCAGGGAAGACGGTCGAATACTTCTGCAGGATCCTTTGGAGCTCATCCGGGATGGGATCTTCCCTGGTACCTGCGCTCATCACATCTTTGTAAACCATTAGTACAACTCGGCACTCATTGCCGATGGTTTTACAAGCGTCCCTAATGGATATTAGGAAGTTGGGATGGGAAGATGTGGTTTTGGCTAAGCGAGATTGGAGTTCATGTACTTGAACGGGTGTTAGAGGTGCTAGGGTAACACGCTTAGATTCATGCATAAACGAATAAAAGTTGGAACGGCCGTTGTGGGTGGCGTCCTTGTCAAACTGCCATGGGCGTCCTAAGAGGACGTGGCTAGCTTGCATTGGAACAACAGCACATTGGACCGTGTCCCGGTAATGCCCTATACTAAAGGCTAGATCTACCTGTTCGGTAACGGGTATAACAGTTTTATCATTCAGCCATCGCAGTTTATAGGGATGAGGGTGTTTAGAGGTAGGGAGAGAAAGCTTGGTCACGAGGTGGGAGCTGGCCACATTGGTACAGGACCCACCATCAATGATCAAGCCGCAAACCTTGCCGTTGATGGTGCAGCGTGTGTGGAAGATGTTGTCCCGCTGTCTGGTCGGCTCGGGCAAGGTCAAGGTGCTCAGGCTCCTTTGGACGACCAGGAGTTTCCTACATCCGGATATTCAACCGTGCCTTCTGGTTGAACTGGCTCGGGGTCGTTTTCCTCGACCGGCTCCTCGTCCTGGGATTCATAGTCGCCTTCGGGGGTAAGGATCATGGCTCGGTTGTTGGGGCAGTCCCTGGAGTAATGCCCTCTGCCTTGGCATTTGTAGCATATCACGTCCCGGCTTCTTCCCGCATTGGCTTCGGGTCGCCTTGGCTTGAAACGGGAGTCAATGGCAATGGCCTTGGATGCAACCGGTGGTTTGGGGCTGGTGGACGTGGCTGTAGGGTTGGGAGACCAGACTTGGTTCGGGGGGGTCTTTCCTCGGAAGGCCGAGGAGGTTTTCTTCTTGATCTGTGCTTCTAAGTGGATGGCCAGGTGCAAGAGCTCATCAAACCCTTGGTAAGACTGCCGCTCTACTTTGCGGGCAATGCGGTCTTGCATGCCGTCCACGAACTGGACCATTAAGGTTTCTTCACAGTCATTGAGCTGGAGACGGTTTCGCAGATGCTCAAACTCGTCGTAGTACTCTTCAATGGTTCGGGTGCCTTGGTGAAGTTTCCGGAACCGCTTTTGCAAATCGCGGTGGTAGAGGGGCGGGACGTAGCATTTCCTCATGACATATTTCATAACGTGCCAAGTAGGTATTAGGCCTTCACGTCGTCGCCTGCGTTCTGCCAAGTCGCGGTCCCACCATGTAAGGGCATGGTCGGTCAGTTGGGCCGCGGCATAGGTAACCTTCTTGGGTTCGGAGTAATCATAACAATCAAACAGGTGGTCCATTCGCCTTTCCCAATCGAGGTAGGCTTCCGGGTCAACCTTTCCCGCGAAGGTCGGTGGGACCAGTTTGTGGACCGGGGCCTCGGGTCGAGGTGCACGGTCATCCCGATCGTTTGGTCGCTCTCTGCGCCGGGGTCGACCTGGACGGGGTTGGTATGGATCGTACCCATCATCGGATTGGTAGGCCGGGCCGGGTTCTTCAAGGGGTCGGTCGGCGAGATCGGCCGGCGGATTTGGGAGGGGCGGTCGAGCATCAGGTGGAAGATCGTATCGGGCCATTCGCTCGGTGAGGCGCTCTATTTGGGCCTGGATGGTGGCCAGGATGGTACCGATCTCAATAGGACGGGGCAAGTCTTCCACGGGTTCGGCCATGGGCGGTATGGTCGGTACGGATAGGTCGTACGGACGGCGCGGTACGGACAACGGGGTGAGTTCGTCGGGGTCGGAGTCGGTAAGGTCAAGCCGGCGGGGTTGGCCTGTACGGACGGTGGTCGGGTACGGATGGCGGCGTACGGACGGTGGGAGACTCTCGGAGGTACTCGGTCCGGAAAGGTTAGTCCGCCGTGGTCGTCCGGGTCGAGGGACGGTAGCCCAATAGGGTCGTCCGGTCGTGGTTGGTACTGATGGGGATGGGTCAATCGCAGGATCGATAGGACACGGGGGTGTACGGCTGTTGGAGCTGACGTATCCTGCCAATACGGGCAATGGAGCGTGGGATTGTGGGATGGACCCTACGCGCATAAAATGACAAAAGATGAAAGCTGGCGGTATGGTGCAAGATAGAGGATTGTTTTGCTAGAGGACAACTGCCGAACGTTTAAAGCAAAAAGGACAAAGGACAGTTATTAACAAAAACGGCAAAGACAACTAGCACGCGGATTTCTCATGTCCTGCCAAAGGGACGGATCACAAATAAGGCAAGGACAGGATGTTCCTCACGTGGCCGGGTCAGAGAATAGGCGAGTAAAGTGTGTTGACCAGAAATGGTCCCCACTTACTCGTCTTCAACCTCTCGTCTCACTAGGGCAACAATGGTGCTTCGGTGGTACTAAGACAGTCTTTCACACGTCGGCGACCAAAGGCTAGCTATAAGCACAAAGCTTTGAGACAATAATGACCGTGGCAAAGACTAGACTGTTAGAAAGTAAGGCGCGAAATAAGAACAAGTTCAAAGCGGTAAACGGTAGAGAAACAATGGAAGATGTTTTAATGGAAAGTTACAACCTGACGGATGAAGCTTGGCTCTGATACCAGCTGATACGCTCCAGGAACGATGGCTTCGAAATCAGGCTGAGTTGGGACGAGACCGGGACGGAGGCGGTCGTACGGGTACCGGTACGGTACCTCGGTTGGTGGAAGGGCCGCGGTACGGGTCCTCGGCGGTACGGATGGGAGAAACAAAATGGTAAAGTGGTGGTGTTACGGCGAGGGTTGGACGGCGGAAGGGTTGGATGAAGGTAGAGATGGAAGAGGATGGAGATAAGTGTTTGGAGAGTGGGAAGGGATGGAGCGAAGTGAGAATGGATAGATGGATCGGTAACAATGGATCGAAAGCCGGCCACACGGTGTTTGGACAACGCCGTGATACGACTGATCGAAGTCCGAGCCGAGCTTCAAGGACAACGATGTTTAAACTACTTGAGATTCGAGAGCCAGCTTTAAGCTAATTGCATTCATTCAAATCTGAGTTCAAAGGGAGAGGTTACACGCCTTTATATAGGCGGCAGAAATAGGGCAACAAGCCCCTTACAAAAGACCAACGTGTCCTTGGGTGTTTACATACCCATAAAACAGTAACTTAAGTTCTTAGTAAAACGGTAAAAACAAGAAAACAGGAAGGGATAGAGATTAGGGCCGGACGACAACCACGCGGACCATGGACGGGTAAGGTGATGATCGGCTCGGTCCTAATGCGGCCGGGTCGTGAACCTCGTTAAAAACCTTGATGGGAAAACCACTTAGGGATAAAACCCATCAAGGGAAAAAGAGTGTTCCTTTCCCAAACGACTTTAGTGGGGTGTTTTCACCGGGTCAAGGTGAAAACGCTAAGGACTTGGTCCTTGGTGTTTGCCGAGGTTGCCAGCTTGGGTTGTGGCCATTTGCCTTTCTTCATTCCTTGGGCAATCGCCATGTTCATTCTTGTTTGGTACGGCCGCGAGTGCGCACGGTCAATGGCCGATACCGGCATAACTGGCAACGTTCCTTGGCTTTCGTCCGTGTCTGTACCGGTATCGTCCGGCTGGCTATCCTCCGGGTCGGATGCGGCTTGGGCCTCATCAGGTACGGTACCTCGGTTGGCGGAAGGGCCGCGGTACGGGTCCTCGGCGGTACGGATAGGGAAACGGAATGGTAAAGTGGTGGTGTTAAGGCGGGGTTTGGAAGGCGGGAAGGTTGGATGAAGGTAGAGATGGAAGAGGATGGAGGTAAGCGTCTGGAGAGTGGAAAGGATGGAGCGAAGTGAGAATGGATAGATGGAAAGGTAACAATGGATCGAAAGCCGGCCACACGGTATTTGGACAATGCCGTGATACGACTGATCGGAGTCCGAGCTGAGCTTCCAGGACAACGATGTTTAAACTACTTGAGATTCGAGAGCAAGCTTTAAGCTAATTGCATTCATTCAAATCTGAGTTCAAAGGGGGAGGTTACACGCCTTTATATAGGCGAAAGACATAGGGCAACAAGCCCCTTACAAAGGACCAGCGTGTCCTTGGGTGTTTACATACCCGTAAAACAGTAACTTAAGTTCTTAGTAAAACGGTAAAAACAAGAAAACAGGAAGGGATAGAGATTAGGGGCTGGACGACAACCACGCGGACCATGGACGGGTAAGGTGATGATCGGCTCGGTCCTAATGCGTCCGGGTCTTGAACCTCGTTAAAAACCTTGATGGGAAAACCACTTAGGGATAAAACCCGATCAAGGGAAAAAGAGTGTTCCTTTCCCAAACGACTTTAGTGGGGCGTTTTCACCGGGTCAAGGTGAAAACGCTAAGGACTTGGTCCTTGATGTTTGCCGAGGTTGCCAGCTTGGGTTGTTGCCATTTGCCTTCCTTCAATCCTTGGGCAATCACCATGTTCATCCTTGTTTGGTAGGGCCTTGAGTATGCGCGGTCAATGACCGATACCGGCATATTTGGCAACGTTCCTTGGCTTTCGTCCGTGTCTATCCCGGCATCATCCGGCTGGCTATCCTCCGGATCGGATGTGGCTTGGCAGTTTGACAAGGACGCCACCCACAACGGCCGTTCCAACTCTCACTCGTTTATGCACAAATCTAAGCGTGTTACCCTAGCACCTCTAACACCCGTTCAAGTACATGAGCTCCAGTCTCGCTTAGCTAAAACCACATCTTCCCGTCCCAACTTCCTTATATCCATTAGGGACACTTGTAAAACCATCGGCAATGATTGCCGAGTTGTACTAATGGTTTACAAAGATGTGATGAGTGCAGGTACCAGGGAAGATCCAATCCCGGATGAGCTCCAAAGGATCCTCCAGAAGTATTCATTAGTCTTCCCTGAAGAGATTCCCCACGGACTACCACCACTCCGGGGTATTGAACACCGAATCGACTTCATTCCCGGAGCCACCCTGCCCAACCGGCCTGCTTACCGAGTCAACCCGGAGGAGTCCAAAGAACTAGAGCTACAGGTTGCCGACCTCTTGTCCAAAGGATATGTCCGCAAAAGCCTCAGTCTGTGCGCCATACTAGTCCTTTTGGTTCCCAAGAAGGACGGCAGCTGGAGGATGTGCGTGGACTGCCGGCCCATCAACAATATTACGGTCAAGTACCGGCACCCGATCCCCCGCTTGGATAACATGTTGGACGAACTTAGTGGCGTGTCCATTTTCTCCAAGATCGATCTCAAAAGCGGTTACCATCAAGCCCGAATGAGAGAAGGGGATGAATGGAAGACCGCCTTCAAGACCAAGCAAGGTCTGTATGAGTGGCTGGCTAGTCATGCCGTTTGGCCTGTCCAACGCCCCTTCCACCTTTATGCGACTAATGAACAACACCCTCCGAGCGTTCCTCAACAAATTCGTGGTAGTCTACTTTGACGACATTCTCGTCTACAGCAAGGACCTTACCACGCATGTTTCCCACCTGGATACGATTCTACAAACCCTGCAACAAGAAGAGCTCTACGCCAACATGTCCAAATGCACCTTTGGCGCTCGAGAACTTATCTTCTTGGGTTTCGTCCTCAGTGGTCAGGGCCTGAAGGTTGACCAAGAAAAGATCAGGGCCATCCAAGAATGGCCAACCCCTACTAATGTCAGCCAAGTCCGAAGTTTCCATGGTCTGGCTAGTTTCTATCGGCGTTTCGTTCGGGACTTTAGTTCCATTGCTGCTCCCTTAACGGCTTTGGTCAAGAAGTCTTCCGGGTTTATATGGGGAGAATCCCAAGAGAAGGCCTTCCAAGAGCTCAAGGGTCAGCTCACTCAAGCACCATTGCTAGCCTTGCCCGACTTCAACAAGACCTTCGAAATCGAGTGCGACGCGTCCGGTATAGGCATTGGAGCTGTGCTAACACAAGGAGGGCGTCCCGTTGCCTACTTCAGTGAGAAGCTCAGTGGAGCCACGCTCAACTACCCCACCTACGACAAAGAGCTCTATGCGTTGGTCCGAGCCCTTGAAACTGGCAACACTACCTCCTCTCCAAGGAGTGCGTGATCCACTCGGATCATGAGACCTTGAAGCATCTCCGGGGGCAAACCAACCTGAAGAAGCGGCACGCCAAGTGGCTCGAGTACATCGAGATGTTTCCCTATGTCATCAAATATAAGAAGGGAAAAGAAAATGTAGTAGTTGATGCCCTTTCCCGTCGTCACGCCCTTATCACTACTGTTGAGGCCAAGGTTCTTGGCTTCGGCCCTCTTAAGGACCGGTACCAAGACGATCCCGGCCTAAAAATTCCCTATGCCGAACATGGGAAGAACTCCTTCAAGGATTTTCATGTCCACGACGGTTTCCTTTTTAAGGGCAAACGGTTGTGCATACCAGAGGGATCTATTCGAGAGCTGCTCGTTCAAGAAGCTCACAGTGGCGGTTTGATGGGACACTTTGGGACGAATAAGACCTTGGATATGCTGCGGAGTCACTTCTACTGGCCTAGGATGAGAAGTATGGTCGAAGTCTTCTGTGCAAGGTGTTTAACCTGCAGGCGCGCCAAGACCAAATCCCATCCGTACGGACTATACATGCCCCTGCCCATCCCAACCTCCCCATGGGTCGACCTATCCATGGACTTTCTTCTAGGATTGCCTCCAATCGAAAGAAAGGACTTAGTAATGGTAGTGGTCGACCGTTTTTCCAAAATGGCCCATTTCATGCCCTGTTCCAAGGCGTGGGACGCTACGGCCATCGCCGATCTTTTCTTCCGGGACGTTGTAAAACTTCACGGCCTACCCCAAACAATTGTCTCGGACCGAGACCCAAAATTCCTCAGCCACTTCTGGAGAACCTTGTGGAGACGCATGGGAACCAAACTCCTTTTCTCCACTGCCGCGCACCCTCAAACTGATGGGCAGACTGAAGTCGTTAACCGAACCTTGGGAGCTTTGCTCAGGACGGCCGTCGACTCCAACAAAGCCAACTGGCTCCAAAGCCTACCCTATGTGGAATTTGCCTACAACCGGGCGACTCACTCAACTACCAGCCTCTCCCCGTTTGAGATATGCTATGGGTTCAATCCGCGTACACCGCTCGACATGATCCCATTTCCCCCTGAAAGGATAGAAGACCAAAATGGGGTAGCCAAGGCTGAATATGTCCGTAAGCTTCATGAAAGAGTCCGCAACCGAATCCTCAAGAAGACGGAGCAATACAAGCAGAAAGCGGACCGAGGAAGGCAGCCAATGAAACTACAACCAGGCGAATGGGTCTGGTTATACACCCGAACTGAACGGTTCAACAAGACCAAGCAGACAAAGCTGCAACCACGAGGAGATGGCCCTTTCCAAGTTCTAGAGCGCATTAACAACAATGCGTACCGGATCGATATTCCAGGTAAAGGCAACATGTCCACCACTTTCAATATCGCTGATTTGTCCCATTTTGATGCAGGTGATCATGTTTTGAGGACAAAACACTTTCATGAGGGAGGGTATGATGAGGCCCAAGCCACATCCGATCCGGAGGATAGCCAGCCGGATGATACCGGGACAGATACGGACGAAAGCCAAGGAGCATTGCCTGACATGCCCGTGTCGGTCATTGACCGCGCACACTCGAGACCATACCAAACAAGAATGAACATGGTGATTGCCCAAGGCTTGAAGAAAGGCAAATGGCAACAACACAAGCTGGCAACATCGGCCAACGTCAAGGACCAAGTCCTTAGCGTTTTCACCTTGACACGGTGAAAACGCCCCACTAAAGTCGTTTGGGAAAGGAACACTCTTTTTCCCTTGATCGGGTTTTATCCCTAAGTGGTTTTCCCTTCAAGGTTTTTAACGAGGTTCACGACCCGGACGCATTGGGACCAAGCCGATCATCACCTTACCCGTCCATGGTTCGCGTGGTTATCGCCCGGCCCTAATCTCTACCCCTTCCTGTTTTCTTTGTTTTTACCGACTTACTAAGGACTTAAGTTACTGATTTACGGGTATGTAAAACACCCAAGGACACGCTGGTCCTTTGTAAGGGCTTGTTGCCCTAATTCTCTCGCCTATATAAAGGCGTGTAACCTCTCCCTTTGAAGGCAGATTTGAATGAATGCATTTAGCTTAAGGCTTGCTCTCGAATCTCAAGTAGTTTAAACATCGTTGTCCTCGAAGCTCGGCTCGGACTTCGGTCAGTCGTATCACGGTGTTGTCCAAACATCGTGTGGCTGGCTTTCGATCCATAGTTACCATTCCATCATTCCATGGTCCCTTCGATCCATTCTTTCCACCGTCAAACGCTTATCTTCATCTTCTTCCATCTCCATCTTCATCAAACCATCCCGCCGTTCAAACCTCGCTTAACACCACCACCTTATCATACCGGCTCTACATCCGTACTGCCGAAATACCCGTACCCCGGTCCTTCCACCAGCCGAGATACCGTACCGGTACCCGTACGACCGACTCCTTCTCGTTCTCGTCCTGATTCAGCCTGATTCTGAAGCCAACGTTCCTGGAGCGTATCATTAAGGGTATAAGGTATAAGATTAAGAGTTTAGGGTTTAGAGATTAGGGTTTAGGATTTAGGGTTTAGGTTTAAGGTTTAGGGTTTATGAATAAGAATATTATGAGTCATGATTACAGAGGAAGCATGTCATCCAGTTGAGATACAAAACAAGGTAAGCAAGACAAATTTTATGTTATTCTTGGATTCGAGATTTAAAAAAGGTATGCAAGACACAAGTTATTCCCAATGTGTTTAGGATTAGGGTTAACAGATTAGGGTTTAGGGTTTAGGGTATAGGGATTAGGGTTTAGTGTATAGTGTCTAGGGTTTAGGGTATAAGATTAAGAGTTTAGGGTTTAGAGATTAGAATTTAGGTAAGAAAGACACAAGTTATTCCCAAAGGTTTAGGGTTAGGGTTTAGGGTATAGAGTTTACAGACTAGGGTTTTGGGTTTAGGGTTTAGGTATTAAGGTTTAGGGTTTAGGGTATATGATTAAAAGTTTAGGTTTTAGAGATTAGGGTTTAGGTTTATAGATTAGGGTTTAAGGTTAAGGGTATAGGGTTTAGGGTATAAGATTAAGAGTTTAGGTTTTAAAGATTAGGGTTTAGGTTTAAGGGTTTAGATTTATAGATTAGGGTTTAAGGTTAAGGGTATAAGGTATAAGATTAAGAGTTTAGGGTTTAGGTTTAAGGTTTAGGGTTTATGAATAAGAATATTATGAGTCATGATTATAGAGGAAGCATGTCATCCAGTTGAGATACAAAACAAGGTAAGCAAGACAAATTTTATGTTATTCTTGGATTCGAGATTTAAAAAAGGTATGCAAGACACAAGTTATTCCCAATGTGTTTAGGGTTAGGGTTAACAGATTAGGGTTTAGGGTATAGGGATTAAGGTTTAGTGTATAGGGTCTAGGGTTTAGGGTATAAGATTAAGAGTTTAGGGTTTAGAGATTAGAATTTAGGATTTAGGGTTTAGGATTCGAGTTTAGGGTTTAGGAGTAAGAATATTATGACTCACGATTATAGAGGAAGTATGCCATCTAGTTGAGATACAAAACAAGGTAAGCAAGACACATTTTATGTTATTCTAGGGTGCGTGATTCAAAAATGGTAAGCAAGACACAAGTTATTCCCAATGTCTTTAGGGTTAGGGTTTAGGGTATAGAGTTTACAGATTAGGGTTTTGGGTTTAAGGTTTAGGGATTAAGGTTTAGGGTTTAAGGTATAAGATTAAGAGTTTAGGATTTACAGATTAGGATTTAGGATTTAGGGTTTAGGTTTATAGATTAAAGTTTGAGGTTAAGTGATGAGGCCCAAGCCACATCCGATCCGGAGGATAGCCAGCCGGATGATGCCGGGACAGACACGGACGAAAGCCAAGGAACGTTGCCAGATATGCCGGTGTCGGTCATTGACCGTGCACACTCGAGGCCGTACCAAACAAGAATGAACATGGCAATTGCCCAAGGATTGAAGGAAGGCAAATGGCAACAATCCAAGCTGGCAACCTCGACAAGCAACAAGGATCAAGTCCTTAGCTTTTTCACCTTGACCCGGTGAAAACGCCCCGCTATAGTCGTTTGGGAAAGGAACACTCTTTTTCCCTTGATTGTGTTTTATCCCTAAGTGGTTTTCCCATCAAGGTTTTTAACGAGGTTCACGACCCGGACGCATTAGGACCGAGCCGATCATCACCTTACCCGTCCATGGTCCGCGTGGTTGTCGTCCGGCCCTAATCTCTATCCCTTCCTGTTTTCTTGTTTTACCATTTTACCAAGAACTTAAGTTACTGACTTACGGGTATGTAAACGCCCAAGGACACGCTGGTCTTTTGTAAGGGGCTTGTTGCCCTATGTCTTCCGCCTATATAAAGGCGTGTAACCTCTCCCTTTGAACTCAGATTTGAATGAATGCAATTAGCTTAAAGCTTGCTCTCGAATCTCAAGTAGTTTAAACATCGTTGTCCTGGAAGCTCAGCTCGGACTCCGATCAGTCGTATCACGGCGTTGTCCAAATACTGTGTGGCCGGCTTTCGATCCATTGTTACCGTTCCATCTATCCTTCCTCACTTTGCTCCATTCTTCCTACCATCAAACGCTTATCTCCATCCTTTTCCATCTCTACCTTCATCTAACCTTCCCACCGTTCAAACCCCGCTTTAGTATCACCACCTTACCATTCCGCCTCTCCATCCATACCGCCGAGTACCCGTACCGCTCCCCTTCCACTAACCGAGGTACCGTACCGGTACACGTACGACCGACTCCTTCCCGGTCTCGTCCCGATTCAGCCTGATTCCGAAGCCAACGTTCCTGGAGCGTATCAGCTGGTATCAGAGCCAAGCTTCATCCGTCAGGTTGTAACTTTTCATTAAACATCTTCCATTGTTTCTCTACCGTTTACCCGCTTTGAACTTGTCTTATCTCGCACCTTACTCTCTAACAGTCTAGTCTTTGCCACGGTCATTATTGTCTCAAAGCCTTGTGCTTATAGCTAGCCTTTGGTCGTCGACGTGTGAAAGACTAAGTCTTAGTACCACCGAAGCACCATTGTTGCCCTAGTGAGACGAGAGGTTGAAGACGAGTAAGTGGGGACCATTTCTGGTCAACACACCTTACTCGCCTATTCTCTGACCCGGCCACGTGAGGGATATCCTGTCCTTGCCTTATTTGCGATCCGTCCCATTGGCAGGACATGGGAAATCCGCGTGCTAGTTGTCTCTTCCATTTTTGTTATTAACTATCCTTTATCCTTACACCGTACCGCCAGCTTTCATCTTTTGTCATTTTATGCGCGTAGGGTCCATCCCACAATCCCACGCCCCATTGCCCGTACTGGCAGGATATGGCAGCTCCAACAGCCGTACACCCCCGTGCCCGATCGATCCTACGATTGACCCGTCCCTATCAGTACCAACCACGACCGGACGACCCTATTGGGCTACCGTCCCTCGACCCGGACGACCGTGGCGGACTAACCTTTCAGGACCTAGTACCTCCGAGAGTCTCCCACCGTCCGTACGCCGCCGTCCGTACCCTACCACCGTCCGTACAGGCCAACCTCGTCGGCTTGACCTTACCGACTCCGACCCCGACAAACTCACCCCGTTGTCCGTACCGCGCCGTCCGTACGAACCATCCATACCGACCATACCACCCATGGCTGAACCCGTGGAAGACTTGCCCCGTCCTATTGAGATCGGTACCATACTGGCCACTATCCAGGCCCAAATAGAGCGCCTCACAGAGCGAATGGCCCGATACGATCTTCCACCTGATGCTCGACCGCCCCTCCCAAACCCGCCGGCAGATTTTGCCGACCGACCCCTTGAAGAACCCGTCCCGGCCTACCAATCCGATGACGGGTATGATCCATACCAACCCCGTCTAGGTCAACCCCGGCGCAGGGAGCGACCAAACGATCGGGATGACCTTGCAGCTCGACCCGAGGCCCCGGTCCACAAACTGGTCCCACCGACCTTCGCGGGAAAGGTTGACCCGGAAGCCTACCTCGATTGGGAAAGGCGAATGGACCATCTGTTTGATTGCTACGACTACTCCGAACCTAAGAAGGTTGCCTATGCAGCGGCCCAACTGACCGACCATGCCCTTACATGGTGGGACCGCGACTTGGCAGAACGCAGGCGACGACGTGAAGGCCTGATCCCTACTTGGGACGTTATGAAATATGTCATGAGGAAGCGCTACGTCCCGCCCCTCTATCACCGCGATTTGCAAAAGTGGTTCCGGAAACTTCACCAAGGCACTCGAACCATTGAAGAGTACTACGATGAGTTTGAGCATCTGCGAAACCGTCTCCAGCTCAATGATTGTGAAGAGACCTTAATGGCCCAGTTCGTGGACGGTATGCAAGATCGAATTGCCCGCAAAGTAAAGCGACAGTCTTACCAAGGTTTTGATGAGCTCTTGCACCTGGCCATCCACTTAGAAGCTCAGATCAAGAGGAAAACCGCCTCGGCCTTCCGAGGAAAGACCTTCCCGAACCAGGTCTGGTCTCCCAACCCTACAGCCACGTCCACTAGCCCCAAACCACCGGTTGCATCCAAGGCCATTGCCATTGATTCCCGATTCAAGCCAAGGCAACTCGAAGCTAATGCGGGGAGAAGCCGGGACGTGATATGCTACAAATGCCAAGGCAGAGGGCATTACTCCAGGGACTGCCCCAACAACCGAGGCATGATCCTTACCCCCGAAGGCAACTATGAATCCCAGGACGAGGAGCCGGACGAGGAAAGCAATCCCGAGCTAGTTCAACCAGAAGACACGGTTGAATATCCAGATGTAGGAGACCTCCTGGTCGTCCAAAGGAGCCTGAGCACCTTGACCTTGCCCGAGCCGACCGGACAGCGGGACAACATCTTCCACACCCGCTGCACCATCAACGGCAAGGTTTGCGGCTTGATCATTGATGGTGGGTCCTGTACCAATGTGGCCAGCTCCCACCTCGTGACAAAGCTTTCTCTCCCTACCTCTAAACACCCTCATCCCTATAAACTGCGATGGCTGAATGATAAAACTGTTATACCCGTTACCGAACAGGTAGATCTAGCCTTTAGTATAGGGCAGTACCGGGACACGGTCCAATGTGATGTTGTTCCAATGCAAGCTAGCCACGTCCTCTTAGGACGCCCATGGCAGTTTGACAAGGACGCCACCCACAACGGCCGTTCCAACTTTTATTCGTTTATGTATGAATCTAAGCGTGTTACCCTAGCACCTCTAACACCCGTTCAAGTACATGAACTCCAATCTCGCTTAGCCAAAACTACATCTTCCCGTCCCAACTTCCTTATATCCATTAGGGACGCTTGTAAAACCATCGGCAATGACTGCCGAGTTGTACTAATGGTTTACAAAGATGTGATGAGCGCAGGTACCAGGGAAGATCCAATCCCGGATGAGCTCCAAAGGATCCTCCAGAAGTATTCGTCCATCTTCCCTGAAGAGATTCCCCACGGACTCCCACCCCTCCGGGGTATTGAACACCGAATCGACTTCATTCCCGGAGCCTCCCTGCCCAACCGGCCTGCTTACCGCGTCAATCCGGAGGAGTCCAAAGAATTAGAGCGACAGGTTGCCAATCTTTTGTCCAAGGGATACGTCCGCGAAAGCCTCAGTCCGTGCGCCGTACCAGTCCTTTTGGTTCCCAAGAAGGATGGCAGCTGGAGGATGTGCGTGGACTGCCGGCCCATCAACAATATTACGGTCAAGTACCGACATCCAATTCCCCGTTTGGATGACATGTTGGACGAACTTAGTGGCGCGTCCATTTTCTCCAAGATCGACCTCAAAAGTGGTTACCACCAAGTCCAAATGAGGGAAGGTGACGAATGGAAGACCGCCTTCAAAACCAAGCAAGGGCTGTACGAGTGGCTAGTCATGCCGTTCAGCCTGTCCAACGCCCCTTCCACCTTCATGCGACTGATGAACCATACTCTCCGAGCGTTCCTCAATAAATTCGTGGTTGTCTGCTTTGACGACATCCTTGTCTACAGCAAGGATCTTACTGCACACATTTCCCACCTAGATACGGTCCTGCGAACCTTGCAACAAGAGGAGCTTTACACCAACATGGCGAAATGTACCTTCGGCGCTCGAGAACTTATCTTCTTGGGCTTTGTCCTCAGTGGTCAGGGTCTAAAAGTGGACCAAGAGAAGATCAGGGCCATCCAAGAATGGCCAACCCCTACCAATGTCAGCCAAGTCCGAAGTTTCCATGGTCTGGCCAGCTTCTATCGGCGTTTCGTTCGGGACTTTAGTTCCATTGCCGCTCCCTTAACGGCTTTGGTGAAAACGTCTTCCGGGTTTATATGGGAAGAACCCCAAGAGAAGGCCTTCCAAGAGCTCAAGGGTCGGCTCACTCAAGCACCATTGCTAGCCTTGCCCGACTTCAACAAGACCTTCGAAATCGAGTGTGACGCGTCCGGTATAGGCATTGGAGCTGTGCTAACACAAGGAGGGCGCCCCGTGGCCTACTTCAGTGAGAAGCTCAATGGAGCCACACTCAATTACCCCACCTACGACAAAGAGCTCTATGCGTTGGTCCGAGCCCTTGAAACCTGGCAACACTACCTCCTCTCCAAGGAGTGCGTGATCCACTCGGATCATGAAACCTTGAAGCATCTCCGGGGGCAAACCAACCTGAAGAAGCGGCACGCCAAATGGCTCGAGTTCATCGAGATGTTTCCCTATGTCATCAAGTATAAGAAGGGAAAAGAGAATGTAGTCGCCGATGCCCTTTCCCGTCGCCACGCCCTTATCACTACTGTTGAGGCCAAGGTTCTTGGCTTCGGCCCTCTTAAGGACCGGTATCAAGACGATCCCGGTCTAAAACTTCCCTATGCCGAACATGGGAAGGACTCCTTCAAGGATTTTCATGTCCACGATGGCTTCCTTTTTAAGGGCAAACGGTTGTGCATACCAGAGGGATCTATTCTAGAGCTGCTCGTTCAAGAAGCCCACAGTGGCGGTTTGATGGGACACTTTGGGACGCATAAGACCTTGGACATGTTGCGGAGTTACTTTTACTGGCCTAGGATGAAAAGTATGGTCGAAGTCTTCTGTGCAAGGTGTTTAACCTGCAGGCGCGCCAAGACCAAGTCCCATCCGTAAGGACTATACATGCCCCTGCCCATCCCAACCTCCCCATGGGTCGACCTATCCATGGACTTTCTGATAGGATTGCCTCCAATTGAAAGAAAGGACTCAGTAATGGTAGTGGTCGACCGTTTTTCCAAAATGGCCCATTTCATGCCCTGTTCCAAGGCGTGGGATGCTACGGCCATTGCCGACCTTTTCTTCCGGGACGTTGTCAAACTTCACGGCCTACCCCAAACCATTGTCTCTGATCGAGACCCAAAATTCCTCAGCCATTTCTGGAGAACCTTATGGAGGCGCATGGGAACCAAACTCCTTTTCTCCACTGCCGCGCACCCTCAAACTGATGGGCAGACTGAAGTCGTTAACCGAACCTTGGGAGCCTTGCTCAGGACGGCCGTGGACTCCAACAAAGCCAATTGGTTCCAAAGCCTACCCTATGTGGAATTTGCCTATAACCGGGCGACCCACTCAACTACCGGCCTCTCCCCGTTTGAAATATGCTACGGGTTCAATCCGCGTACACCGCTCGACATGATTCCATTGCCCCCTGAAAGGATGGAAGACCAAAATGGGGTAGCCAAGGCTGAATATGTCCGTAAGCTTCATGAACGGGTCCGCAACCGAATCCTCAAGAAAACGGAGCAGTACAAGCAGAAAGCGGACCGAGGAAGACAGCCAATGATCCTACAACCAGGAGATTGGGTTTGGCTACACACCCGAACTGAACGATTCAACAAAACCCGGCAAACCAAGCTACAACCGCGAGGAGATGGTCCCTTTCAAGTCCTAGAGCGCATTAACAACAACGCGTACGGGATAGACATCCCAGGTAAAGGTAACATGTCCACTGTTGAAATATGTGATCTCAAGAAGAAGAATTCAAACTCAAGAAAAGGAGGGAAAAGGAAAGAACTAGTTGTGAAGGAACTAGAAGGAGAGCTAGTTTATAAGGAACTAGAAGAAAAAGAAGCTGTTGGATATCAACTAGACAAGCTAACTAAACCAAGTGAGGAAGCAAAGGAGGCATGGGCGCTGCAGGGAGAAGGTATGGGCACAGCATGTGAACAGCATGGGCGCAGCTGCACTGTTGGAGCAGCTCAACCACTCCATCATCACACCTCTTCTCTCCCTCTTCCTTAGATATTTTTTCCTTAGCTTATGCTTGTAAAGTCTATATATACTTGCGCATTGTATTGGTTGAAGAGAGAAAATAAGAAGAAAAATTCAGCAATCTCTCTCTCTTATTACGCCAATTCTCTTATCTTCATCCTTATCTCTCCCTAAACTTCTAAAATCAACATGGTATCAGAGCGGGTTCTTTATCCAACCGCTTAAACTCTCTTCATAATCCCTTTAAGCTATCTTCAAAACCTTCTAATCTATAGCAATACATCTTACCAAGTTCTATTCACTCTGAGATTAAAATCCTTGAGATCGGTTGATCTTCAAGTTGTGAAAGAGCTGGGATTGTGTATTACTACAAGAGAATGGAGGTGAATAGAGTAGCGATTTCTGTTGTTCTTAAAGGAGATAACTACCTTCTTTGGGCAAAAACTACTAAGACAGTTCTAAGAGGTAGAGGACTTTGGAAGTTCATTGAACCTAAGGAAGAAGCCGAACCATACAATGACAAGGAAGAGCAAGAAGAGCAGTTCACTCTTTCACTTCTTCAAAGCTCACTAGAGCCATCTATCCTGGCGGCCTACTCATATGCGGATACCGCCAAGGAGTTGTGGGATATACTCAAGGGAGTATATGGAAACATCTCAAATATATCAAGGATATTTGAGGTGAAGAGGGCGTTGAATGAGCTTCAACAAGGAGAGAAGCCATTCAAGGAAATGTTTGGGGAGTATAGAAGCTTGTGGCCCGAACTGGAGATCTTGAGGCCACAAACTATGGACCCCAAGGAGTTAGGAGAAAGGCGTGACCAAGATCAAGTGTTTGGGCTTCTCTTAGCGCTCAACGCATCCTACAAAGATCTTATCAAGCACATACTTAGATTTGAGAAGCTGCCAAGTCTAGCGGAAGTATGTGGCATGATTCAAAGAGAGGAAGGGTCAAGAGACCTATTTCGTGCACCAAGCGAGGCTGCACATCTTGCAAGGAAGAATCTTACATTCGACAAGAGGGTGTTGGAATGTGAGCATTGTAAAATGAAGGGACACACTAAGGAGAAGTGTTGGACCCTTCATCCACACTTGAGGCCTAAGAGGCTAAAGGAGAATGGAAGTGGACCTAGAGCCTTCATGGGTGTGGCACAACCAGTTGAGGATACGGTCAAGAGGTCCGAATTCGAAGCCCTCATCAAGAGCCTAGCCAAGCTCACTGAATCTGGTAAGGGCTTCCTCGGTTCTAAAAGCTCCATAAAAAAGGACAAAGTGATTGTGGATTCAGGGGCTTCTCATCACATGATTAAGGATCAAGACATGCTTAAAAATCTTGAGCCTTATCATGGGAATGTGCAAGTGGCAAATGGGAGTTCAGTTCCGATTGAAGGGATAGGGGAATTAGAACTTTTCAAAAAGGGAACAAAAGCCTTATACATGCCTAGTTTCTCATCTAATCTTCTATCAGTTCATAAAGCTACCAAGGATTTGGATTGTGTGGCATTGTTTGGGACTGACTTTGTTAAGTTTCAGGACCCTAAAACAAACAAAGTGCTCGGAGAAGGGAAGGTAGAGGATGGAGTATATCTTTTGCACACAAATAAACAAGCGGATGTGAAAGCGCTTGGAATGAAGGCGGATGTAGAAGTATCTAGTAGGAAGGAGATTGGAGATAGTCCACTATGGCATGAAAGGTTGGGACATCCAAGCTCTGCAGTTCTCAAAGTGGCCTTACCCAATCTCATTCAAGAAGAAGTAGTATGTGAAGCATGTGTACTAGGGAAACATTGTAGACAAGTGTTTCCTACTTCATCTACATTTTGTGATGAAGCTTTTGGCATTGTACACTCGGATGTATGGACCGCTCCTTGTAATTCAAGAGATCAATATAAGTATTTTGTTTCATTCATAGATGACTACTCAAAATACACATGGATTACTCTTCTACATACCAAAGATCAAGTTTATGAAGCATTCACCAACTTCATCAACTATGTGTCTACACAATTCAAAACAACAATCAAGATCTTAAGAAGTGATAATGGAGGAGAGTATATAAGCAAGCGGTTCAAGGAATTACTCAACAACCTTGGCACCATCCATCAAACATCTTGCGCCTATACTCCACAACAAAACGGAGTAGCTGAAAGAAAAAATAGACACCTAATGGAGGTAGCAAGGACCATCATGATTGCCAAGGGAGTACCTAAACTTCATTGGGGAGATGCCGTGATGACTTCAAACTACTTGATCAACCGTCTTCCAACCAAGAACCTGGATAATAAGTCACCATTTGAGGCATTGTACAACAAGAAACCAAGCCTACATCATCTCAAAACCTTTGGATGTAGCTGCTTTATATTCACACCAGAAGGTCAAAGAAACAAGCTTGAACCTAGAAGCATGAAGTGTGTATTCATTGGATATTCACCAACACAAAAAGGATACAAGGTCTACAACCCGGAGACAAGACGAGTCTATGTATCAAGAGAGGTGAGGTTCAATGAAAAGGAGAGCTTCTATGGAGCTAAGAATCATGATACCCCTCAAGGTATGAGCTCACCATTTATGGAGTGGATACTGTTCTTTGAAGATTCAAGAACAAGGGATGATGTACATGAGGAGAATGACCCAACCTCAGATCATGAAGCCACGGATGAAGAAAGTGAACCTAATCCAGGTGTAGAAAGTGTTGAAATATGTGATCTCTATGATAGAAGAATTCAAATCTAAGAGAAGGAGGGAAAGGAAACCTAGTTCACAAGGAACTAGAAGAAGTCTTGGTTAGGATGTAACTAGAAGAAAGGAAGCGGTTACATACTAACTAGAAGACTAACTAAGTGGAAAAGAGGAAGCAAAGGAGAGCATGGGGCGCCAGAACCAGGGCATGGGCACAAGCATGGAGGCGTCAGCAGCAGGGTATGGGCGCAGCTTGAACAGGAGTCAAACAGTGAGCTGCTCCCTTCCCTCCTCTCTTCTTCACGCAAACCCCTCTCTTCTCTCCTTCCTTCTTCACGCCTCTTCTCTTCTTCTCTATGTAAAAACTCTATAAATATACATGTAATGTGATGTAAAGAGAGTTGTGAATAAGAGAATAAGAAGATTAAAAGAGTAAAAGGAAGCTTTGCTTATCTCCCTAAAGGCGCCGGTGGAGCCTTAGCTCTCCGGCGCCATGCTTCTCCTTAGTTCATCTTATTTCATCAACCATTATCATTCTCATTCTCATCATCATTCTTATCATCATTCTCAAACAATAATCCCTCATTACATCAATACTCACGCCACCACCTTCATCCTAAACATTCTCCTAGTATCCAAACCTCAAACTCCTTATCATTCTCACGCCACAACTATCACTCTCTCAACTATCCCTAAGCCTCCATACTCTTAATTTCAACATGGTATCAGAGCAAGTTGAGTGATCTAGCGCCTAATCTCTTGTTATTCTTCTAGCTCTCTACAAAGTCTTCTAATCTATAACCATACACTTTCTTAGTTCTATTCACTCTGAGATTAATATCCTTGAGATCATAAGATCTTCAAGTTGTGAAAGGACTAAGGGTGTGTATTGGTACTAGAAAATGATGGCAAATTGAGGGAGATTTCGTTGGGCTCTCCTTGGCTCCTTGCCTTGAGGAACTCGTTTTTCTTTTGTTAAACACATGAGAGAGAGATTTTCTGGGGTAATTTGTTCCTCCCATGCGTTTTTAATAGGGTGTGTGTGAGAGAGTAAATATCTTTCTTTGTGTTTCTTGTGTGTGGAGTCTAGATCCACATACAAAACTTTGAAAAGGGGTTGTATCAACATCAATCCCTCGGTGATCCTCTTTGGAAACAAGATCCAGAGGATTTTTAGAATCATTCATCCATGAAGAAGCTTGTCAGGGCGTGATGGTCTTTGGCATGTATGGCGTGGGAAATAAGGCATCTAGGAGATGAAAAGTGTTTTTGGCGTGATGGTTTAGAAGAGGAGAAGGCTGGGTGGTGACCTTAAGTGGTGATCCAAGCAAGCTCCAAGTGAAAACAAATCATTGAACAGGAAGTAAAGTGGCTGGTGATCAAATGAAGACATTCAGCAAGAAAGAAGAGGTGCTTGCCTCAGAATGAATGGAAGCATTAAACCGGCTGCACAAACAGCCAAAGAAAAATCTAGTTCACGTGAGACTTCAAGAAAAATATGAGACAGCTCATAGTAAAACTTGGAGTTGAAAAGGAGAAGCTTACCTAAGAGATAGGAAGCTGAAGAAGGTTGCATCCCGGAAGAGACTTGTGGAAGAGAAGTGACAAGAGGAGTTCACGTCTTCAACCCGGAAGAGACTTGTGGAAGGGACGTGACAAGAGGAGTTCACGTAGAAGACTTGCAGTAGACGGAGATGAAGCACAAGGCTTATGCTATCTTTCATTGGTGAATCTTTCAACAAGCGGAAGATTCAGATGGTCCAAGAAGTAGTTGCTCCAAGGTATTGATTAAAGGGTGCTTATGGAGGGTCATATTCTTCCACATGGTCTTCATCCTCTCTTGAGGCCGAATCACTTTATCCAGGAGGTCTTGAGAGAGTGGTGATCATACTCAACCATGTGGCGATCCAAGCGGAGCAATCTACAAGAAGAAGTGTGTATAGGCTCAAGCAAGCTATTCATGGTGGTGTTATGTGGAGGTAGATGATGTCCTTTGCGGCCTAATCCAAAATGGCTAGCAGACGAAAGCTTGTCCTAATTGGCAAGTGGGATAGATAGTCCAAGAGGAGGCGGCATCATTGGCATAATCAAGCTTAGTGCTCTTTCCTTTGCAAGAGTGGTCCCTTGGCAACGGGCTAGTCTTGAGGGGAAGTGCTGAAGAAGACCGGTGAAGCTCCAAATTATGCAACGGCCTTCCTTGTCAAGTTTGGTTCTTCCCATACTCGAACCAAGCTTGAGGGGGAGTGTTGAAGAAGACCGTTGAAGCAACAAGTTAGGTGATGGTCCAAGAAGAAGAGGACTATCACATTGTACCATGGATAGGTGCAGCATTCCGAGAGGAAGCCGAGAGAGTCTTATGATAAGTGGCTTAGAGCGGATGGCTCTTTGAAGAATCAAGATCAAATCTATGAAGGGTTAAAGCCAAGATTGATCTTGATAGATGGAGTGTGAAGCTCAGACCAAGAGGCGTTCACCTAGGAGGCTGTGGAACGGTAAACAAGGCAACAAGGCACTCCAAGCACCGTATGAGGAGACGATGGCGAGAGAAAGCCTGGAGACACATACGAGTAGCTATGGATGATGTTGTAAGAAAACCGAAGGAGAAACCAACTTTCAGACCTTATTAGGTGTGGTGATCCGAGAAGCAGTGGGAAGTTGCGTCCAACGGATAGAGTATACTCCCTAGAGTGATCAAGAGGAAGCCAATGACAATGTGAGTATTTCGTGAGCTAGAAGATGTCATTCGAGGAGCTTGAAGTCAAGGTTAAGTTTGAGACAAGAAGCCCAAGGAGACATGATCCGAGTGAAGCTTAGAGGAAACAAAGCCTAATCCGCAAGGAAGAATAAAGGCCATGGGATCCAGAATCCTAGGTCTCATTGAGGTTAGGAGTCATCAAAACCATCTTTGGAGCAAGCAAGGATCAGCTAGCGGATATCCTTATCATGGCATCATCTTCTATCAATGAGGATCACGTACATGGCAAGATTGGCCTTAAGGACACCTACCGACCAATCTTGAGGGGGAGTGTTGAAATATGTGATCTCTATGATAGAAGAATTCAAATCTAAGAGAAGGAGGGAAAGGAAACCTAGTTCACAAGGAACTAGAAGAAGTCTTGGTTAGGATGTAACTAGAAGAAAGGAAGCGGTTACATACTAACTAGAAGACTAATTAAGTGGAAAAGAGGAAGCAAAGGAGAGCATGGGGCGCCAGAACCAGGGCATGGGCACAAGCATGGAGGCATCAGCAGCAGGGTATGGGCGCAGCTTGAACAGGAGTCAAACAGTGAGCTGCTCCCTTCCCTCCTCTCTTCTTCACGCAAACCCCTCTCTTCTCTCCTTCCTTCTTCACGCCTCTTCTCTTCTTCTCTATGTAAAAACTCTATAAATATACATGTAATGTGATGTAAAGAGAGTTGTGAATAAGAGAATAAGAAGATTAAAAGAGTAAAAGGAAGCTTTGCTTATCTCCCTAAAGGCGCCGGTGGAGCCTTAGCTCTCCGGCGCCATGCTTCTCCTTAGTTCATCTTATTTCATCAACCATTATCATTCTCATTCTCATCATCATTCTTATCATCATTCTCAAACAATAATCCCTCATTACATCAATACTCACGCCACCACCTTCATCCTAAACATTCTCCAAGTATCCAAACCTCAAACTCCTTATCATTCTCACGCCACAACTATCACTCTCTCAACTATCCCTAAGCCTCCATACTCTTAATTTCAACAGAAAGCATTGACATTGTCAAAGAAGAACCTGAGCCAACAGTACCTCTAAGAAAAAGTACAAGACAGAGGCGACAACGTGTTCACTATGGCTACAACAACTCTGCCATGCTCCAAGGAGAGTCTAGTGCGAGTAATTTTCCTTGTGTGATAAGAGAATGTCCTGAGCGTACGGCGAGCTTAGATCTCGATCCTATTGGCGACAGCATTCTCTTATCACAAGGGGGAGATAACACTCAAACTAGCACTGTTACATATCCCATTGAGCATTTTTGCTCGTTGGCATCCTTACCTATGGAGCATGAAGCTTTTCTTGGAAAAATCAGCAAGGAATCCATACCTAACTCATATGAAGAAGCGTGTGAGAGTGGAGTATGGGTAAAAGCCATGGAAGAGGAAATGAAGTCCATGGAAAGGAATCATACTTGGTACTTAACCGATTTACCAAGGGATAAGAAGCCAGTTGGGTGTAGATGGGTGTATGCAATCAAATACACAAGTGATGGGAGGATAGAAAGATACAAGGCAAGGTTGGTAGCAAAAGGGTATACTCAAATCTATGGGGAGGATTATACCGAGACATTTGCTCCGGTTGCTAAGCTCCATTCCATCAGAATCCTAATCTCGGTGGCAGTGAACTTGAAGTGGGATCTATGGCAGATGGATGTCAAGAACGCCTTCTTGCAAGGGGATTTGGAAGAGGAAGTGTATATGGATCCACCCCAAGGATATCATAAGGAAGGCAACAAAGTTTGTAGATTGAAGAAAGCAATCTATGGGCTAAAGCAATCTCCAAGGGCATGGTACCAAAGGCTAAGTGCTTGTCTTTTAGAGAAGGAGTTCATAAGATCGGAAGCTGATCATACACTTTTCACAAGGAAAAGTAAAGGAGGAGTAGTGGTGGTCTTGATCTATGTTGATGATCTAATCATCACAGGAAGTGACAAATATGGAGTAGATCGAATCAAGGAACTCTTGAAGGTTGCTTTTGATATAAAGGATCTAGGAGAGCTTAAATACTTCCTAGGGATTGAAATGACACGGTTTGAAGATGGGATGTTCATCTCCCAAAGGAAATATGTGCTGGATCTCTTGGAAGAAACCGGGAAGTTAGGATCCAAACCGGCCAAAACTCCAATAGAAGAAGGCTACCAAGATAGTCCTGAGGGGGAGCCATTGGAGAATATTAAAAGATACCAGAGGATGGTGGGCAAGCTCATCTATCTTACTATTACAAGGCCGGATATTTGCTTTGCAGTGAACCGTGTGAGTCAACATATGCAAAAACCAACTATGCAGCATTGGAACATGATTGAGAGGCTGCTAAGGTACTTAAAAAACAGCCCTGGAAAAGGCATATGGATGAAGGCTAATGGAAACACAAAGGTTCAAGGATATTGTGATGCGGATTGGGCTGGAGATAAGCAAGATAGAAAGTCCACATCCGGTTTTTGTACCTTTGTGGGAGGTAATCTAGTCACTTGGAGAAGTAAGAAGCAGAAAGTTATAGCCTTATCAAGTGCTGAAGCCGAGTATAGGGCTATGAAGGAGGTGACAAAAGAATTGATATGGGTGAGGGCATTCCTAGAAGATCTTGGGATACTTGAGGCTGAGGAGATGCTGTTGTATTGTGATAATCAAGCTGCAATACATATAGCATCCAATCCGGTATTCCATGAAAGGACCAAGCATATAGAAGTGGATTGTCACTTTGTGAGGGGAAAGATTCAAGAAGGAATCATCAAACCCGCATTCGTAGCAAGTGGGGAACAGCTAGCGGATATCTTCACCAAGGCAACATCCTCAATCATTGGGGATCACATATATGGCAAGATCGGTCTAAAGGATATTCACCGACCAATCTTGAGGGGGAGTGTTGAAATATGTGATCTCAAGAAGAAGAATTCAAACTCAAGAAAAGGAGGGAAAAGGAAAGAACTAGTTGTGAAGGAACTAGAAGGAGAGCTAGTTTATAAGGAACTAGAAGAAAAAGAAGCTGTTGGATATCAACTAGACAAGCTAACTAAACCAAGTGAGGAAGCAAAGGAGGCATGGGCGCTGCAGGGAGACGGTATGGGCACAGCATGTGAACAGCATGGGCGCAGCTGCACTGTTGGAGCAGCTCAACCACTCCATCATCACACCTCTTCTCTCCCTCTTCCTTAGATATTTTTTCCTTAGCTTATGCTTGTAAAGTCTATATATACTTGTGCATTGTATTGGTTGAAGAGAGAAAATAGGAAGAAAAATTCAGCAATCTCTCTCTCTTATTACGCCAATTCTCTTATCTTCATCCTTATCTCTCCCTAAACTTCTAAAATCAACATCCACCACTTTCAATGTTGCTGACTTGTCCCGTTTTGATGCAGGTGATCAAGTTTTGAGGACAAAACATTTTCAAGAAGGATGGCATGATGAGGCCCAAGCCACATCTAATCCGGAGGATAGCCAGCCGGATGATGCCGGGACAGACACGGACGAAAGCCAAGGAACGTTGCCAGACATGCCGGTGTCGGTCATTGACCGTGCACACTCGAGGCCGTACCAAACAAGAATGAACATGGCAATTGCCCAAGGATTGAAGGAAGGCAAATGGCAACAACCCAAGCTGGCAACCTCGACAAGCAACAAGGACCAAGTCCTTAGCGTTTTCACCTTGACCCGGTGAAAACGCCCCGCTATAGTCGTTTGGGAAAGGAACACTCTTTTTCCCTTGATTGGGTTTTATCCCTAAGTGGTTTTCCCATCAAGGTTTTTAACGAGGTTCACGACCCGGACGCATTAGGACCGAGCCGATCATCACCTTACCCGTCCATGGTCCGCGTGGTTGTCGTCCGTCCCTAATCTCTATCCCTTCCTGTTTTCTTGTTTTACTGTTTTACCAAGAACTTAAGTTACTGACTTACGGGTATGTAAACGCCCAAGGACACGCTGGTCTTTTGTAAGGGGCTTGTTGCCCTATGTCTTCCGCCTATATAAAGGCGTGTAACCTCTCCCTTTGAACTCAGATTTGAATGAATGCAATTAGCTTAAAGCTTGCTCTCGAATCTCAAGTAGTTTAAACATCGTTGTCCTGGAAGCTCAGCTCGGACTCCGATCAGTCGTATCACGGTGTTGTCCAAATACCGTGTGGCCGGCTTTCGATCCATTGTTACCGTTCCATCTATCCTTCCTCACTTTGCTCCATTCTTCCTACCATCAAACGCTTATCTCCATCCTTTTCCATCTCTACCTTCATCTAACCTTCCCACCGTTCAAACCCCGCTTTAGTATCACCACCTTACCATTCCGCCTCTCCATCCGTACCGCCGAGTACCCGTACCGCTGCCCTTCCACTAACCGAGGTACCGTACCGGTACACATACGATCGACTCCTTCCCGGTCTCGTCCCGATTCAGCCTGATTCCGAAGCCAACGTTCCTGGAGCGTATCATTAAGGGTATAGGGTTTATAGTAAAAGATTAAGAGTTTATGGGTTTAGAGATTAGGGTTTAGGATTTAGGGTTTAGGTTTAGGGTTTAGGGTTTAGGGTTTAGGGTTTAAGGTATAAGATTAAGAGTTTAGGATTTACAGATTAGGGTTTAGGATTTAGGTTTAGGTTTATAGATTAAAGTTTAAGGTTAAGGGTATAGGGTTTATAGTAAAAGATTAAGAGTTTAAGGTTTAGAGATTAGGGTTTAGGATTTAGGGTTTAGGTTTAGGGTTCAGGGTTTAGGGTTTAGGAGTAAGAATATTATGCCTCATGATTACAGAGGAAGCATGTCATCTAGTTGAGATACAAAACAAGGTAATCAAGACACATATTTTGTTATTCTTGGGTTTGAAATTCAAAAAAGGTAAGCAAGACACAAGTTATTCCCAATGTGTTTAGGGTATATAGTTTACAGATTAGGGTTTAGGTATTAAGTTTAAGGGTTTAGGGTATATGATTAAGAGTTTAGGTTTTAGAGATAAGGGTTTAGGTTTATAGATTAGGGGTCAAGGTTAAGGGTATATGGTTTAGGGTATAAGATTAAGAGTTTAGGGTTTATAGATTAGGGTTTAGGATTTAGGGTTTAGGTTTAGGGTTTAGGGTTTAGGAGTAAGCATATTATTACTCACGATTACAGAGGAAGCAGGCCATCTAGTTGAGATACATAACAAGGTAAGCAAGACACATTTTATGTTATTCTTGGGTTCGAGATTCAAAAAAGGTAAGCAAGACACAAGTTATTCCCAACGTGTTTAGGGTTAGGGTTTAGGGTATAGAGTTTACAGATTAGGGTTTTGGGTTTAGGGTATAAGATTAAGAGTTTAGGTTTTACAGATTAGGGTTTAGGATTTAGGGTTTAGGTTTATAGATTAGGGTTTAAGCTAAAGGGTATAGGGTTTATGGTATAAGATTAAGAGTTTAGGGTTTAGAGATTAGGGTTTAGAATTTAAGGTTTAGGTTTTGGGTTTAGGGCTTAGGAGTAAGAATATTATGACTCACGATTACAGAGGAAGCATGCCATCTAGTTGAGATACAAAACAAGGTAAGCAAGACACATTTTATGTTATTCTTCGGTTAAAGATTCAAAAAGGTAAGCATGACACAAGTTATTCCCAATGTGTTTAGGGTTAGGGTTTAGGGTATAGAGTTTACAGATTAGGGTTTTGGGTTTAGGGTTTAGGTATTAAGGTTTAGGGTTTAGGGTATATGATTAAGAGTTTAGGTTTTAAAGATTAGGGTTTAGGATTTAGGGTTTAGGTTTATAGATTAAAGTTTGAGGTTAAGGGTATAGGGTTTATAGTAAAAGATTAAGAGTTTATGGGTTTAGAGATTAGGGTTTAGGATTTAGTCTTTAGGTTTAGGGTTTAGGGTTTAGGGTTTAGGGTTTAAGAGTAAGAATATTATGACTCATGATTACAGAGGAAGCATGTCATCTAGTTGAGATACAAAACAAGGTAATCAAGACACATATTTTGTTATTCTTGGGTTTGAAATTCAAAAAAGGTAAGCAAGACACAAGTTATTCCCAATGTGTTTAGGGTTAGGGTTTAGGGTATATAGTTTACAGATTAAGGTTTAGGTATTAAGGTTAAGGGTTTAGGGTATATGATTAAGAGTTTAGGTTTTAGAGATTAGGGTTTAAGTTTATAGATTAGGGTTTAAGGTTAAGGGTATATGGTTTAGGGTATAAGGTTAAGAGTTTAGAGTTTAGAGATTAAGGTTTAGGATTTAGGGTTTAGGTTTAGGGTTTAGGGTTTAGGAGTAAGCATATTATGACTCACGATTACTCAGGAAGCCGGCCATCTAGTTGAGATACATAACAAGGTAAGCAAGACACATTTTATGTTACTCTTGGGTTCGAGATTCAAAAAAGGTAAGCAAGACACAAGTTATTCCCAATGTGTTTAGGGTTAGGGTTTAGGGTATAGAGTTTACAGATTAGTGTTTTGGGTTTAGGGTTTAGGGATTAAGGTTTAGGATTTAGGGTATAAGATTAAGAGTTTAGGTTTTACAGATTAGGGTTTAGGATTTAGGGTTTAGGTTTATAGATTAGGGTTTAAGCTAAAGGGTATAGGGTTTATGGTATAAGATTAAGAGTTTAGGGTTTAGAGATTAGGGTTTAGAATTTAAGGTTTAGGTTTTGGGTTTAGGGCTTCAGAGTAAGAATATTATGACTAACGATTACAGAGGAAGCATGCCATCTAGTTGAGATACAAAACAAGGTAAGCAAGACACATTTTATGTTATTCTTGGGTTCAAGATTCAAAAAGGTAAGCATGACACAAGTTATTCCCAATGTGTTTAGGGTTAGGGTTTAGGGTATAGAGTTTACAGATTAGGGTTTTGGGTTTAGGGTTTAGGTATTAAGGATTAGGGTTTAGGGTATATGATTAAGAGTTTAGGTTTTAGAGACTAGGGTTTAGGAGTAAGAATATTATGACTCATGATTACAGAGGAAGCATGTCATCTAGTTGAGATATAAAACAAGGTAAGCAAGACACATTTTATGTTATTCTTGGGTTCGAAATTCAAAAAAGGTAAGAAAGACACAAGTTATTCCCAATGTGTTTAGGGTTAGGGTTTAGAGTATAGAGTTTACAGATTAGGGTATTGGGTTTAGGGTTTAGGTATTAAGGCTTAGGGTTTAGGGTATATGATTAAGAGTTTAGGTTTTAGAGATTAGGGTTTAGGTTTATAGATTAGGGTTTAAGGTTAAGGATATAGGGTTTAGGGTATAAGATGAAGAGTTTAGGGTTAAGAGATTAGGGTTTAGGATTTAGGGTTTAGGTTTAGGGTTTAGGGTTTAGGAATAAGAATATTATGACTCATGATTACAAAGGAATCAAGCCATTTAGTTGAGATACAAAACAAGGTAAGCAAGACACATTTTATGTTATTCTTGGGTTCGAGATTCAAAAAAGGTAAGCAAGACTCAAGTTATTCCCAACGTGTTTAG
The DNA here is from genome assembly GCA_963854855.1 of Nasturtium officinale. NCBI lineage: Eukaryota > Viridiplantae > Streptophyta > Magnoliopsida > Brassicales > Brassicaceae > Nasturtium > Nasturtium officinale. Next base: position 94,299 of record CAWLBA010000010.1, read on the forward strand.
GGTTAGGGTTTAGGGTATAGAGTTTACAGATTAGGGTTTTGGGTTTAGGGTTTAGGGATTAAGGTTTAGGATTTAGGGTATAAGATTAAGAGTTTAGGTTTTACAGATTATGGTTTAGGATTTAGGGTTTAGGTTTATAGATTAGGGTTTAAGCTAAAGGGTATAGGGTTTATGGTATAAGATTAAGAGTTTAGGGTTTAGAGATTAGGGTTTAGAATTTAAGGTTTAGGTTTTGAGTTTAGGGCTTCGGAGTAAGAATATTATGACTCACGATTACAGAGGAAGCATGCCATCTAGCTGAGATATAAAACAAGGTAAGCAAGACACATTTTATGTTATTCTTGGCTTCAAGATTCAAAAAGGTAAGCAAGACACAAGTTATTCCCAATGTGTTTAGGGTTAGTGATGAGGCCCAACCGCATCCGACCCGGAGGATAGCCAGCCGGAAGATACCGGTACAGACACGGACGAAAGCCAAGGAACGTTGCCAGATATGCCGGTATCGGTCATTGACCGTGCGCACTCGCGGCCGTACCAAACAAGAATGAACATGGCGATTGCCCAAGGAATGAAGGAAGGCAAATGGCAACAACCCAAGCTGGCAACCTCGGCAAACACCAAGGACCAAGTCCTTAGCGTTTTCACCTTGACCCGGTGAAAACGCCCCACTAAAGTCGTTTGGGAAAGGAACACTCTTTTTCCCTTGATTGGGTTTTATCCCTAAGTGGTTTTCCCATCAAGGTTTTTAACGAGGTTCACAACCCGGCCGCATTAGGACCGAGCCGATCATCACCTTACCCGTCCATGGTCCGCGTGGTTGTCGTCCGGCCCTAATCTCTATCCCTTCCTGTTTTCTTGTTTTTACCGTTTTACTAAGAACTTAAGTTACTGTTTTATGGGTATGTAAACACCCAAGGACACGCTGGTCCTTTGTAAGGGGCTTGTTGCCCTATTTCTCCCGCCTATATAAAGGCGTGTAACCTCTCCCTTTGAATGGAGATTTGAATGAATGCAATTAGCGTAAAGCTTGCTCTCGAATCTCAAGTAGTTTAAACATAGTTGTCCTGGAAGCTCAGCTTGGACTCCGATCAGTCGTATCACGGTGTTGTCCAAATACCGTGTGGCCGGCTTTCGATCCATTGTTACCGATCCATCTATCCATTCTCACTTCGCTCCATCCTTGCCACTCTCCAAACGCTTATCTCCATCCTCTTCCATCTCTACCTTCATCCAACCTTCCCGCCGTCCAAACCCCGCCGTAATACCACCACTTTACCATCCCGTTTCCCCCATCCGTACCGCCGAGGACCCGCACCGCGGCCCTTCCACCAACTGAGGTACCGTACCGGTACCCGTACGACCGCCTCCTTCCCGGTCTCGTCCCAACTCAGCCTGATTCCGAAGCCAACGTTCCTGGAACGTATCAGCTGGTATCAGAGCCAAGCTTCATCCGTCACGTTGTAACTTTCCATTAAACATCTTTCATTGTTTCTCTACCGTTTACCGCTTTGAACTTGCTCTTATCTCGCACCTTACTCTCTAACAGTCTAGTCTTTGCCACGGTCATTATTGTCTCAAAGCTTTGTGCTTATAGCTAGCCTTTGGTCGCCGACGTGTGAAAGACTAAGTCTTAGTACCACCGAAGCACCATTGTTGCCCTAGTGAGACGAGAGGTTGAAGACGAGTAAGTGGGGACCATTTCTGGTCAACACACCTTACTCGCCTATTCTCTGACCCGGCCACGTGAGGAGTATCCTGTCCTTGCCTTATTTGTGATCCGTCCCATTGGCAGGACACGAGAAATCCGCGTGCTAATTGTCTCCCCCATTTTTGTTAATAACTGTCCTTTGTCCTTTTTGCTTTAAACGTTCGGCAGTTGTCCTCTAGCAAAACAATCCTTTATCTTTGCCCCATACCGCCAGCTTTCATCTTTTGTCATTTTATGCGCGTAGGGTCCATCCCACAATCCCACGCTCCATTGCCCGTACTGGTAGGATACGTCAGCTCCAACAGCCGTACACCCCCGTGTCCGATCGATCCTACGATTGACCCGTCCCCATCAGTACCAACCACGACCGGACGACCCTATTGGGCTACCGTCCCTCGACCCGGACGACCCCGGCGGACTAACCTTTCAGGACCGAGTACCTCCGAGAGTCTCCCACCGTCCGTACGCCGCCGTCTATACCCGACCGCCGTCCGTACAGGCCAACCCCGCCGGCTTGACCTTACCGACTCCGACCCCGACGAACTCACCCCGTTGTCCGTACCCCACCGTCCGTACGACCCATCCGTACCGACCATACCACCCATGGCCGAACCCGTGGAAGACTTGCCCCGTCCTATTGAGATCGGTACCATCCTGGCCACTATCCAGGCCCAAATAGAGCGCCTCACCGAGCGAATGGCCCAATACGATCTTCCATCTGATGCTCGACCGCCCCTCCCAAATCCGCCGGCCGATTTCGCCGACCGACCCCTTGAAGAACCCGGCCCGGCCTACCAATCCGATGACGGGTATGATCCATACCAACCCCGTCCAGGTCGACCCCGGCGCAGAGAGCGACCAAACGATCGGGATGACCGTGCACCTCAACCCGAGGCCCCGGTCCACAAACTGGTTCCACCGACCTTCGCGGGAAAGGTTGACCCGGAAGCCTACCTCGATTGGGAAAGGCGAATGGACCATCTGTTTGATTGCTATGATTACTCCGAACCTAAGAAGGTTACCTATGCAGCGGCCCAACTGACCGACCATGCCCTTACATGGTGGGACCGCGACTTGGCAGAACGCAGGCGACGACGTGAAGGCCTGATCCCTACTTGGGACGTTATGAAATATGTCATGAGGAAACGCTACGTCCCGCCCCTCTATCACCGTGATTTGCAAAAGCGATTCCGGAAACTTCACCAAGGCACCCGAACCATTGAAGAGTACTACGACGAGTTTGAGCATCTGCGAAACCGTCTCCAGCTCAATGAGTGTGAAGAGACCTTAATGGCCCAGTTCGTGGATGGCATGCAAGACCGGATTGCCCGCAAAGTAGAGCGGCAGTCTTACCAAGGTTTTGATGAGCTCTTGCACCTGGCCATCCACTTAGAAGCACAGATCAAGAAGAAAACCGCCTCGGCCTTCCGAGGAAAGACCTCCCCGAACCAAGTCTGGTCTCCCAACCCTACAGCCACGTCCACTAGCCCCAAACCACCGGTTGCATCCAAGGCCATTGCCATTGATTCCCGTTTCAAGCCAAGGCAACCCAAAGCCAATGCGGGAAGAAGCCGGGATGTGATATGCTACAAATGCCAAGGCAGAGGACATTACTCCAGAGACAGCCCCAACAACCGAGCCATGATCCTTACCCCCGAAGGCGACTATGAATCCCAGGACGAGGAGCCGGTCGAGGAAAACGACCCCGAGCCAGTTCAACCAGAGGGCACGGTTGAATATCCGGATGTAGGAGACCTCCTGGTCGTCCAAAGGAGCCTGAGCACCTTGACCTTGCCCGAGCCGACCGGACAGCGGGACAACATCTTCCACACACGCTGCACCATCAACGGCAAGGTTTGTGGCTTGATCATTGATGGTGGGTCCTGTACCAATGTGGCCAGCTCCCACCTCGTGACAAAGCTTTCTCTCCCTACCTCTAAACACCCTCATCCCTATAAACTGCGATGGCTGAATGATAAAACTGTTATACCCGTTACCAAACAGGTAGATCTAGCCTTTAGTATAGGGCATTACCGGGACATGGTCCAATGTGATGTTGTTCCAATGCAAGCTAGCCACGTCCTCTTAGGACGCCCATGGCAGTTTGACAAGGACGCCATCCACAACGGCCGTTCCAACTTTTATTCGTTTATGCATGAATCTAAGCGTGTTACCCTAGCACTTCTAACACCCGTTCAAGTACATGAACTCCAATCTCGTTTAGCCAAAACCACATCTTCCCGTCCCAACTTCCTTATATCCATTAGGGACGCTTGTAAAACCATCGGCAATGAGTGTCGAGTTGTACTAATGGTTTACAAAGATGTGATGAGCGCATGTACCAGGGAAGATCCAATCCCGGATGAGCTCCAAAGGATCCTCCAGAAGTATTCGTCCGTCTTCCCTGAAGAGATTCCCCACGAGCTCCCTCCCCTCCGGGGAATTGAACACCGAATCGACTTTATTCCCGCAGCCTCCCTGCCCAACCGGCCTGCTTACCGCGTCAATCCGGAGGAATCCAAAGAACTAGAGCGACAGGTTGCCGACCTCTTGTCCAAGGGATACGTCCGCGAAAGCCTCAGTCCATGCGTCGTACCAGTCCTTTTGGTTCCCAAGAAGGATGGCAGCTGGAGGATGTGCGTGGACTGCCGGCCCATCAACAACCTTACGGTCAAGTACCGGCACCCAATTCCCCGTTTGGACGACATGTTGGACGAACTTAGTGGCGCATCCATTTTCTCCAAAATCGACCTCAAAAGTGGTTACCACCAAGTCCGAATGAGAGAAGGTGACGAATGGAAGACCGCCTTCAAAACCAAGCAAGGGCTTTACGAGTGGCTAGTCATGCCGTTCGGCCTTTCCAACGCCCCTTCCACCTTCATGCGACTGATGAACCATACTCTCCGAGCGTTCCTCAATAAATTCGTGTTTGTCTACTTTGACGACATCCTTGTCTACAGCAAGGATCTTACTACACACGTTTCCCACCTAGATACGGTCCTACAAACCTTGCAACAAGAGGAGCTCTACGCCAACATGTCCAAATGTACCTTCGGCACTCGAGAACTTATCTTCTTGGGCTTTGTCCTCAGTGGTCAGGGTCTAAAAGTTGACCAAGAGAAGATCCGGGCCATCCAAGAATGGCCAACCCCTACCAACGTCAGCCAAGTCCGAAGTTTCCATGGCCTGGCCAGTTTCTATCGACGTTTTGTTCGGGACTTTAGTTCCATTGCCGCTCCCTTAACGGCTTTGGTGAAAAAGTCCTCCGGGTTTATATGGGAAGACTCCCAAGAGAAGGCCTTCCAAGAGCTCAAGGGTCGGCTCACTCAAGCACCTTTGCTAGCCTTGCCCGACTTCAACAAGACCTTCGAAATTGAGTGTGACGCGTCCGGTATAGGTATTGGAGCTGTGCTGACACAAGGAGGGCGTCCCGTGGCCTACTTCAGTGAGAAGCTCAGTGGAGCCACACTCAACTACCCCACCTACGACAAAGAGCTCTATGCGTTGGTCTGAGCACTTGAAACCTGGCAACATTACCTCCTCTCCAAGGAGTGCGTGATCCACTCGGATCATGAGACCTTGAAGCATCTCCGGGGGCAAACCAACCTGAAAAAGCGGCACGCCAAGTGGCTTGAGTTCATTGAGATGTTTCCCTATGTCATCAAGTATAAGAAGGGGAAAGAAAATGTAGTAGCCGATGCCCTTTCCCGCCGTCACGCCCTTATCACTACTATGGAAGCCAAGGTTCTTGGCTTCAGCCCTCTTAAGGACCGGTACCAAAACGATCCCGGTCTAAAAACTCCTTATGCCGAACATGGGAAGGACTCCTTCAAGGATTTTCATGTCCACGATGGTTTCCTTTTTAAGGGCAAATGGTTGTGCATACCAGAGGGATCTATTCGGGAGCTGCTCGTTCAAGAAGCCCACAGTGGCGGTTTGATGGGACACTTTGGGACGCATAAGCCCTTGGACATGCTGCGGAGTCACTTCTACTGGCCTAGGATGAGAAGTATGGTCGAAGTCTTCTGTGCAAGGTGTTTAACCTGCAAGCGCGCCAAGTCCAAGTCCCATCCATACGGACTATACATGCCCCTGCCCATCCCAACCTCCCCATGGATCGACCTATCCATGGACTTTCTGCTAGGATTACCTCCAATCGAAAGAAAGGACTCAGTAATGGTAGTGGTCGACCGTTTTTCCAAAATGGCCCATTTCATGCCCTGTTCCAAGGCGTGGGACGCTACGGCCATTGCCGATCTTTTCTTCAGGGACGTTGTCAAACTTCACGGCCTACCCCAAACCATTGTCTCTGATGGAGACCCAAAATTCCTCAGTCATTTCTGGAGAACCTTGTGGAGGCGCATGGGAACCAAACTCCTTTTCTCCACTGCCGCGCATCCCCAAACTGATGGACAAACTGAAGTCGTTAACCGTACCTTGGGAGCTTTGCTCAGGGCGGCCGTGGACTCCAACAAAGCCAACTGGCTCCAAAGCCTACCTTATGTGGAGTTTGCCTACAACCGGGCAACTCACTCAACTACCGGCCTCTCCCCGTTTGAGATATGCTACGGGTTCAATCCGTGTACACCGCTCGACATGATTCCATTGCCCCCTGAAAGGATGGAAGACCAAAATGGGGTAGCCAAGGCTGTATATGTCCGTAAGCTTCATGAACAGGTCCACAACCGAATCCTCAAGAAGACGGATAAGTACAAGCAGAAAGCGGACCGAGGAAGACAGCCAATGATCCTACAACCAGGAGAATGGGTTTGGCTACACACCCAAACTGAACGATTCAACAAAACCCGGCAAACGAAGCTACAACCGCGAGGAGATGGTCCCTTCCAAGTCCTAGAGCGCATTGACAACAATGCGTACCGGATAGACATCCCAGGTAAAGGTAACATGTCCACCACTTTCAATGTTGCTGATTTGTCCCGTTTTGATGCAGGAGATCAAGTTTTGAGGACAAAACACTTTCAAGAGGGAGGGCATGATGAGGCCCAAGCCGCATCTGACCCGGAGGATAGCCAGCCGGACGATACCGGTACAGACACCGACGAAAGCCAAGGAACGTTGCCAGATATGCCGGTATCGGTCATTGACCGTGCGCACTCGCGGCTGTACCAAACAAGAATGAACATGGCGATTGCCCAAGGAATGAAGGAAGGCAAATGGCAACAACCCAAGCTGGCAACCTCGGCAAACACCAAGGACCAAGTCCTTAGCGTTTTCACCTTGACCCGGTGAAAACGCCCCACTAAAGTCGTTTGGGAAAGGAACACTCTTTTTCCCTTGATTGGGTTTTATCCCTAAGTGGTTTTCCCATCAAGGTTTTTAACGAGGTTCACGACCCAGCCGCATTAGGACCGAGCCGATCATCACCTTACCCGTCCATGGTCCGCGTGGTTGTCGTCCGGCCCTAATCTCTATCCCTTCCTGTTTTCTTGTTTTTACCGTTTTACTAAGAACTTAAGTTACTGTTTTATGGGTATGTAAACACCCAAGGACACGCTGGTCCTTTGTAAGGGGCTTGTTGCCCTATTTCTCCCGCCTATATAAAGGCGTGTAACCTCTCCCTTTGAACGGAGATTTGAATGAATGCAATTAGCGTAAAGCTTGCTCTCGAATCTCAAGTAGTTTAAACATCGTTGTCCTGGAAGCTCAGCTCGGACTCCGATCAATTGTATCACGGTGTTGTCCAAATACCGTGTGGCCGGCTTTCGATCCATTGTTACCGATCCATCTATCCATTCTCACTTCGCTCCATCCTTTCCACTCTCCAAACGCTTATCTCCATCCTCTTCCATCTCTACCTTCATCCAACCTTCCCGCCGTCCAAACCCCGCCGTAATACCACCACTTTACCATCCCGTTTCCCCCATCCGTACCGCCGAGGACCCGCACCGCGGCCCTTCCACCAACCGAGGTACCGTACCGGTACCCGTACGACCGCCTCCTTCCCGGTCTCGTCCCAACTCAGCCTGATTCCGAAGCCAACGTTCCTGGAGCGTATCAGTTAGGGTTTAGGGTATAGAGTTTACAGATTAGGGTTTTGGGTTTAGGGTTTAGGTATTAAGGTTTACGGTTTAGGATATATGATTAAGAGTTTAGGTTTTAAAGATTAGGGTTTAGGTTTATTGATTAGGGTTTAAGGATAAGGGTATAGGGTTTAGGGTATAAGATTAAGAGTTTAGGTTTTAGAGATTAGGGTTTAGGATTAAGGGTTTAGGTTTAGAGATTAGAATTTAGGATTTAGGGTTTAGGATTCGAGTTTAGGGTTTAGGAGTATGAATATTATGACTCACGATTACAGAGGAAGTATGCCATCTAGTTGAGATACAAAACAAGGTAAGTAAGACACATTTTATGTTATTATTGGGTTCGAGATTCAAAAAACATATGCAAGACACAAGTTATTCCCAATGTGTTTAGGGTTAGGGTTTAGGGTATAGAGTTTACAGATTACGGTTTTGGGTTTAGGGTTTAGGGATTAAGGTTTAGGATTTAGGGTATAAGATTAAGAGTTTAGGTTTTACAGATTAGGGTTTAGGATTTAGGGTTTAGGTTTATAGATTAGGGTTTAAGCTAAAGGGTATAGGGTTTATGGTATAAGATTAAGAGTTTAGAGTTTAGAGATTAGGGTTTAGAATTTAAGGTTTAAGTTTTGAGTTTAGGGCTTCGGAGTAAGAATATTATGACTCACGATTAAAGAGGAAGCATGCCATCTAGCTGAGATATAAAACAAGGTAAGCAAGACACATTTTATGTTATTCTTGGCTTCAAGATTCAAAAAGGTAAGCAAGACACAAGTTATTCCCAATGTGTTTAGGGTTAGGGTTTAGGGTATAGAGTTTACAGATTAGGGTTTTGGGTTTAGGGTTTAGGTATTAAGGTTTAGGGTTTAGGATATATGATTAAGAGTTTAGGTTTTAAAGATTAGGGTTTAGGTTTATTGATTAGGGTTTAAGGTTAAGGGTATAGGGTTTAGGGTATAAGATTAAGAGTTTAGGTTTTAGAGATTAGGGTTTAGGATTAAGGGTTTAGGTTTAGAGATTAGAATTTAGGATTTAGGGTTTAGGATTCGAGTTTAGGGTTTAGGAGTATGAATATTATGACTCACGATTACAGAGGAAGTATGCCATCTAGTTGAGATACAAAACAAGGTAAGCAAGACACATTTTATGTTATTATTGGGTTCGTGATTCCAAAATGGTAAGCAAGACACAAGTTTTTTCCAATGTCTTTAGGGTTAGTGATACGCTCCAGGAATGTTGGCTTCAGAATCAGGTTGCGTTGAGGACGAGACCGAGAAGGAATCGGTCGTACGGGTATCGGTACGGTTCCTTGGCTGATGGAAGGGCCGTGGTATGGGGACTTCGGTGGTACGGATGGAGGTCCGGTATGGTAAGGTGATGGTGTTAGAGCGAGGTTTGAACGGTGGGATGGTTTGAGGAAGATGGAAGAAGAAGAAGATAAGCGTTTGACTGTGGGAAGAATGGAGCGAAGTGAGAAATGGAATGATGAAACGGTAATAATGGATCGAGAGCCGGCCACACGGTGTTTGGACAACGCCGTGATACGACTGACCGAAGTCCGAGGCGAGCTTCGAGGACAACGATGTTTAAACTACTTGAGATTCGAGAGCAAGCTTTAAGCTAAATGCATTCATTCAAATCTGCCTTCAAAGGGAGAGGTTACACGCCTTTATATAGGTGGGGAATTAGGGCAACAAGCCCTTACAAAGGACCAGCGTGTCCTTGGGTGTTTTACATACCCGTAAATCAGTAACTTAAGTTCTTAGTAAAACGGTAAAAACAAAAAAAAAAGAAAGGGATAGGGATTAGGGCCGGGCGATAACCACGCGAACCATGGACGGGTAAGGTGATGATCGGCTCGGTCCCAATGCATCCGGGTCGTGAACCTCGTTAAAAACCTTGATGGAAAAACCACTTAGGGATAAAACCCGATCAAGGGAAAAAGAGTGTTCCTTTCCCAAACGACTTTAGTGGGGCGTTTTTACCGTGTCAAGGTGAAAACGCTAAGGACTTGGTCCTTGACGTTTGCCGATGTTGCTAGCTTGCGTTGTTGCCATTCGCCTTTCTTCAAGCCTTGGGCAATCACCATGTTCATTCTTGTTTGGTATGGTCTCGAGTATGCGCGGTCAATGACCGAAACCGGCATATCCGGCAACGTTCCTTGGCTCCCATCCATATCCGTCTCGGTATCGTCCGGCTGGCTATTCTCCGAATCGGATGTAGCTTGGGACTCATCATGCCCTCCGTCTTCTTGACGATTCGGTTGCGGACTCTTTCATGAAGCTTACGGACATATTCAGCTTTGGTTACCCCATTTTGGTCTTCCATCCTTTCAGGGGGAAATGGAATCATGTCGAGCGGTGTACGCGGATTGAACCCGTAGCATATCTCAAACAGGGAGTGGCCGGTAGTTGAGTGAGTCGCCCGGTTGTAGGCAAATTCCACATAGGGTAGGCTTTGGAGCCAGTTGGCTTTGTTGGAGTCGATGGCCGTCCTGAGCAAAGCTCCCAAGGTTCGGTTAACGACTTCAGTCTGCCCATCAGTTTGAGGGTGCGCGGCAGTGGAGAAAAGGAGTTTGGTTCCCATGCATCTCCACAAGGTTCTCCAAAAGTGGCTGAGGAATTTTGGGTCTTGGTCAGAGACAATGGTTTGGGGTAGGCCGTGGAGTTTTACAACGTCCCGGAAGAAAAGGTCGGCAATGGCCGTAGCATCCCACGCCTTGGAACAGGGCATGAAATGGGCCATTTTGGAAAAACGGTCGACCACTACCATTACTGAGTCCTTTCTTTCGACTGGAGGCAATCCTAGAAGGAAGTCCATGGATAGGTCGACCCATGGGGAGGTTGGGATGGGCAGGGGCATGTATAGTCCGTACGGATGGGATTTGGTCTTGGCGCGCCTGCAGGTTAAACACCTTGCACAGAAGACTTCGACCATACTTCTCATCCTAGGCCAGTAGAAGTGACTCCGCAGCATATCCAAGGTCTTATGCGTCCCAAAGTGCCCCATCAAACCGCCACTGTGGGCTTCTTGAACGAGCAGCTCTCGAATAGATCCCTCTGGTATGCACAACCGTTTGCCCTTAAAAAGGAAACCGTCGTGGACATGAAAGTCCTTGAAGGAGTTCTTCCCATGTTCGGCATAGGGAATTTTTAGGCCGGGATCGTCTTGGTACCGGTCCTTAAGAGGGCCGAAGCCAAGAACCTTGGCCTCAACAGTAGTGATAAGGGCGTGACGACGGGAAAGGGCATCCGCCACTACATTTTCTTTTCCCTTCTTATACTTGATGACATAGGAAAACATCTCGATGAACTCGAGCTACTTGGCGTGCCACTTCTTCAGGTTGGTTTGCCCCCGGAGATGCTTCAAGGTCTCATGATCCGAGTGGATCACGCACTCCTTGGAGAGGAGGTAGTGTTGCCAAGTTTCAAGGGCTCGGACCAACGCATAGAGCTCTTTGTCGTAGGTGGGGTAGTTGAGCGTGGCTCCACTGAGCTTCTCACTGAAGTAGGCAACGGGACGCCCTCCTTGTGTTAGCACAGCTCCAATGCCTATACCGGACGCGTCGCACTCAATTTCGAAGGTCTTGTTGAAGTCGGGCAAGGCTAGCAGTGGTGCTTGAGTGAGCCGACCCTTGAGCTCTTGGAAGGCCTTCTCTTGGGATTCTCCCCATATAAATCCGGAAGACTTCTTTACCAAAGCCGTTAAGGGAGCAGCAATGGAACTAAAATCCCGAACGAAACGCCAATAGAAACTAGTCAGACCATGGAAACTTCGGACTTGGCTGACATTAGTAGTGTTTAAATATGTGATCTCTATGATAGAAGAATTCAAATCTAAGAGAAGGAGGGAAAGGAAACCTAGTTCACAAGGAACTAGAAGAAGTCTTGGTTAGGATGTAACTAGAAGAAAGGAAGCTGTTACATACTAACTAGAAGACTAACTAAGTGGAAAAGAGGAAGCAAAGGAGAGCATGGGGCGCCAGAACCAGGGCATGGGCACAAGCATGGAGGCGTCAGCAGCAGGGTATGGGCACAGCTTGAACAGGAGTCAAACAGTGAGCTGCTCCCTTCCCTCCTCTCTTCTTCATGCAAACTCCTCTCTTCTCTCCTTCCTTCTTCACGCCTCTTCTCTTCTTCTCTATGTAAAAACTCTATAAATATACATGTAATGTGATGTAAAGAGTTGTGAATAAGAGAATAAGAAGATTAAAAGAGTAAAAGAAAGCTTTACTTATCTCCCTAAAGGCGCCGGTGGAGCCTTTGCTCTCCGGCGCCATGCTTCTCCTTAGTTCATCTTATTTCATCAACCATTATCATTCTCACTCTCATCATCATTTTTATCATCATTCTCAAACAATAATCCCTCATTATATCAATACTCACGCCACCATCATCATCCTAAACATTCTCTAAATATCCAAACCTTAAACTCCTTATTATTTTCATGCCACAACTATCACTCTCTCAACTATCCCTAAGCCTTCCATACTCTTTAATTTCAACATGGTATCAGAGCAAGTTGAGTGATCTAGCGCCTAATCTCTTGTTATTCTTCGAGCTCTCTACAAAGTCTTCTAATCTATAACCATACACTTTCTTAGTTCTATTCACTCTGAGATTAATATCCTTGAGATCATAAGATCTTCAAGTTGTGAAAGGACTAAGGGTGTGTATTGTTACTAGAAAATGATGACAAATTGAGGGAGATTTCGTTGGGCTCTCCTTGGCTCCTTGCCTTGAGGAACTCGTTTTTCTTTTGTTAAACACATGAGAGAGAGATTTTCTGGGGTAATTTGTTCCTCCCATGCGTTTTTAATAGGGTGTGTGTGAGAGAGTAAATATCTTTCTTTGTGGTTCTTGTGTGTGGAGTCTAGATCCACATACAAAACTTTGAAAAGGGGTTGTATCAATATCAATTCCTTGGTGATCCTCTTTGGAAACAAGATCCAGAGGTTTTTTTAAGAATCATCCATCCGTGAAGAAGCTTGTCATGGTGTGATGATTTTTTGGCATGTATGGCGTGGGAAATAAGGCATCTAGGAGATGAAGAATGTTTTTGGCGTGATGGTTTAGAAGAGGAGAAGGCTGGAGGTGACCTTAAATGGTGATCCAAGCAAGCTCCAAAGAAGAGGAAGCATTAAACCGGCTGTACAAAAAACAGTCAAAGAAAGTGTGAATCTAGTTCACATAAGACTTCAAGGAAAATATGAGACAGCTCATAGTAAAACTTGGAGAAAAGGAGAAGCTTACCTTGGAAAGAGCAAGCTGAGGAAGGTTTAATCCCGAAAGAGACTTGCGGAAGAGAAGTGACAAGAGGAGTTCACATCTTTAACCCGGAAGACACTTGCGGAAGAGACGTGACAAGAGGAGTTCACGTAGAAGACTTGCATGAAACAGAGATGAAGCACAAGGCTGAGATGTTTCCTGCAAAGAAAAGGAAGTGGTCAATAATTTTTGATCAAAGAGACACAGTTGATAAGAGGAAAATCAATTGTGGAAAAGTGATAAAAGAAGCGGTGAAGAGATAGTAAGCAATGTTTTTTTGGATGGGCTTGTGTTGTGATTCTTGAGAGTTTGATTCAAGTTATGGTGATTGGAAACTCACATTCGCTTGTAACTTCAAGCGTTAAGGAGGAGAAGATTAAGGCTGCTGAGAGAGGGAAACCTCAGAGGAAGAGGTTAAGAGCGATTGTTGCTTTGAGAAGAAGAAGAGCAACAGCGACTCAGTGAAGCTCTTGGCGAATTCTCAACCTTAGTAACAGGCGAATCAAACTCTGCAAGAATCATTTCCAAGAAGTTCATGACTTCCAAAACCAATCTCATAGGCTAATGCTATCTTTCATTGGTGAATCTTTCAACAAGCGGAAGATTCAGATGGTTCAAGCAGTAGTTGCTCCAAGGTATTGATTAAAGGGTGCTTATGGAGGGTCATACTCTTCCACATGGTCTTCATCCTCTCTTGAGGCCGAATCACTTGATCCAGGAGGTATTGAGAGAGTGGTGATCATACTCAACCATGTGGCGATCCAAGCGGAGCAATCTACAAGAAGAAGTGTGTATAGGCTCAAGCAAGCTATTCATGGTGGTGTTATGTGGAGGTAGATGATGTCCTTTGTGGCCTAATCCAAAATGGCTAGCAGACGAAAGCTTGTCCTAATTGCCAAGTGGGATAGATAGTCCAAGAGGAGGCGGCATCATTGGCATAATCAAGCTTAGTGCTCTTTCCTTTGCAAGAGTGGTCCCTTGGCAACGGGCTAGTCTTGAAGGGAAGTGTTGAAGAAGCGGTGAGCTCCAAATTATACAACGGTCTTCCTTGTCAAGTTTGGTTCTTCCCATACTCGAACCAAGCTTGAGGGGGAGTGTTGAAGAAGACCGTTGAAGCACCAAGTTAGGTGATGGTCCAAGAAGAAGAGGACTATCACATTGTACCATGGATAGGTGCGGCAATTCGAGAGGAAGCCGGGAGAGTCTTATGATAAGTGGGATTAGAGCGGATGGCTCTTTGAAGAATCAAGATCAAATCTATGAAGGGTTGAAGCCAAGATTGATCTTGATAGATGGAGTGTGAAGCTCAGACCAAGAGGCGTTCACCTAGGAGGCTGTGGAACGGTAAACAAGGCAACAAGGCACTCCAAGCACCGTATGAGGAGACGATGGCGAGAGAAAGCCGGGAGACACATACGAGTAGCTATGGATGATGTTGTAAGAAAACCGAAGGAGAAACCACCTTTCAGACCTTATTAGGTGTGGTGATCCAAGAAGCAGCGGGAAGTGGCGTCTAACGGATAGAGTATACTCCCAAGAGTCATCAAGAGGAAGCCAATGGCAATGTGAGTATTCTGTGAGCTAGAAGATGTCATCCGAGGAGCTTGAAGTCAAGATTAAGTTTGAGACAAGAATCCCGAGGAGACATGATCCGAGTGAAGCTTAGAGAAGACAAAGCCTAATCCGCAAGAAAGAGTGAAGGCCATAGGAGAGGAAGCCGTGGTCTCATTGAGGTTAGGAGTCATCAAAACCGTCTTTGGAGCAAGCAAGGATCAGCTAGCGGATATCGTTATCATGGCATCATCTTCTATCAATGAGGATCACGTACATGGCAAGATTGGCCTTAAGGACACCTACCGACCAATCTTGAGGGGGAGTGTTGAAATATGTGATCTCTATGATAGAAGAATTCAAATCTAAGAGAAGGAGGGAAAGGAAACCTAGTTCACAAGGAACTAGAAGAAGTCTTGGTTAGGATGTAACTAGAAGAAAGGAAGCTGTTACATACTAACTAGAAGACTAACTAAGTGGAAAAGAGGAAGCAAAGGAGAGCATGGGGCGCCAGAACCAGGGCATGGGCACAAGCATGGAGGCGTCAGCAGCAGGGTATGGGCGCAGCTTGAACAGGAGTCAAACAGTGAGCTGCTCCCTTCCCTCCTCTCTTCTTCATGCAAACTCCTCTCTTCTCTCCTTCCTTCTTCACGCCTCTTCTCTTCTTCTCTATGTAAAAACTCTATAAATATACATGTAATGTGATGTAAAGAGTTGTGAATAAGAGAATAAGAAGATTAAAAGAGTAAAAGAAAGCTTTACTTATCTCCCTAAAGGCGCCGGTGGAGCCTTTGCTCTCCGGCGCCATGCTTCTCCTTAGTTCATCTTATTTCATCAACCATTATCATTCTCACTCTCATCATCATTCTTATCATCATTCTCAAACAATAATCCCTCATTATATCAATACTCACGCCACCATCATCATCCTAAACATTCTCTAAATATCCAAACCTTAAACTCCTTATTATTTTCATGCCACAACTATCACTCTCTCAACTATCCCTAAGCCTTCCATACTCTTTAATTTCAACAAGTAGGGGTTGGCCATTCTTGGATAGCCCTGATCTTTTCTTGGTCAACCTTCAGGCCCTGACCACTGAGGACGAAACCCAAGAAGATAAGTTCTCGAGCTCCAAAGGTGCATTTGGACATGTTGGCATAGAGCTTTTCTTGTTGCAGGGTTTGTAGAATCGTATCCAGGTGGGAAATATGTGCGGTAAGGTCCTTGCTGTAGACGAGAATGTCGTCAAAGTAGACAACCACGAACTTGTTGAGGAATGCTCGGAGGGTGTGGTTCATTAGTCGCATAAAGGTGGAAGGGGCGTTGGACAGGCCAAACGGCATGACTAGCCACTCATACAGACCTTGCTTGGTCTTGAAGGCGGTCTTCCATTCGTCCCCTTCTCTCATTCAGACTTGATGGTAACCGCTTTTGAGATCGATCTTGGAAAAAATGGACGCGCCACTAAGTTCGTCCAACATGTCATCCAAGCGGGGGATCGGGTGCTGGTACTTGACCGTAATATTGTTGATGGGCCAGCTATCCACGCACATCCTCCAGCTGCCGTCCTTCTTGGGAACAAAAAGGACTGGTATGGCGCACGGACTGAGGCTTTCGCGGACGTATCCTTTGGACAAGAGGTCGGCAACCTGTCGCTCTAGTTCTTTGGACTCCTCCGGGTTGACGCGGTAAGCAGGTCGGTTGGGCAGGGTGGCTCCGGGGATGAAGTCGATTCGGTGTTCAATACCCCGGAGGGGTGGGAGTCCGTGGGGAATCTCTTCAGGGAAGACGGACGAATACTTCTGGAGGATCCTTTGGAGCTCATCCGGGATTGGATCTTCCCTGGTACCTGCACTCATCACATCTTTGTAAACCATTAGTACAACTCGGCAATCATTGCCGATGGTTTTACAAGTGTCCCTAATGGATATAAGGATGTTGGGACGGGAAGATGTGGTTTTAGCTAAGCGAGACTGGAGCTCATGTACTTGAACGGGTGTTAGAGGTGCTAGGGTAACACGCTTAGATTCGTGCATAAACGAGTGAGAGTTGGAACGGCCGTTGTGGGTGGCGTCGTCCTAGGAGGACGTGGCTAGCTTGCATTGGAACAACATCACATTGGACCATGTCCCGGTACTGCCCTATACTAAAGGCTAGATCTACCTATTCGGTAATGGGTATAACAGTTTTATCATTCAACCATCGTAGTTTATTGGGATGAGGGTGTTTAGAGGTAGGGAGAGAAAGCTTTGTCACGAGGTGGGAGCTGGCCACATTAGCACAGGACCCACCATCAATAATCAAGCCGCAAACCTTGCCGTTGACGGTGCAGCGTGTGTGGAAGATGTTGTCCCGCTGTCCGGTCGGCTCGGGAAAGGTCAAGGTGCTCAGGCTCCTTTGGACGACCAGGAGGTCTCCTACATCCGGATATTCAACCGTGTCTTCTGGTTGAACGGGCTCGGGGTCGTTTTCCTCGTCCGGCTTCTCATCCTGGGATTCATAGTTGCCTTCGGGGGTAAGGATCATGGCTCGGTTGTTGGGGCAGTCCCTGGAATAGTGCCCTCTGCCTTGGCACTTGTAGCATATCACGTCCCGGCTCCTTCCAATATTGGGTTTGGGTTTTTGGACAGAACGGCCGGGCACAGGGGCTTCGGGTTGCCTAGGCTTGAAACGGGAATCAATGGCAATGGCCTTGGATCCGATCGGTGGTTTGGGGCTGGTGGACGCGGCTGTAGGGTTGGGAGACCAGACTTGGTTCGGGGATATCTTTCCTCGGGCGGCCGAGGCAGATTTCCTCCGGATTTGAGCTTCTAAGTGTATGGCCAGGTGCAAGATGCTCAAATTCGTCGTAGTACTCTTCAATGGTCCGGGTGCCTTGGTGGAGTTTCCAGAACCGCTTTTGCAAGTCGCGGTGATAGAGGGGCAGGACGTAGCGCTTCCTCATGACATACTTCATAACATCCCAGGTAGGGATCATGCCTTCACGGCGTCGCCTGCGTTCTGCCAAGTCGCGGTCCCACCATTTGAGGGCATGGTCGGTCAGTTGGGCCGCTGCATAGGCAACCTTCTTAGGTTCGGCATAATCGTAGCAATCAAACAGGTGGTCCATTCGTCTTTCCCAGTCGAGGTAGGCTACCGGGTCAACCTTTCCCGGTCGTTTGGTCGCTCTCTTCGCCGGGGTCATCCTGGCCGGGGTTGGTACGGTTCGTACCCATCGTCGGATTGGTAAGTCGGGACGGGTTCTTCATTGGGTCGGTCGGTGAAATCGGCCGGCGGGTTTGGGAGGGGCGGTCGAGCTTCAGGTGGAAGATCGTATCGGGCCATTCGCTCGGTAAGGCGCTCTATTTGGGCCTGGATAGTGGCCAGTATGTTACCGACCTCAATAGGACGGGGCAATTCTCCTACGGGTTCGGCCATGGGTGGTATGGTCGGTACGGATGGTTCGTACGGACGGCGCGGTACGGACGGCGGGGTTAGTTCGTCGGGGTCGGAGTCGGTAAGGTCACGCTGGCGGGGTTGTCCTGTACGGACGGTGGTAGGGTACGGACGACGGCGTACGGACGGTGGGAGACCTTCGGAGGTACTAGGTCCTGAAAGGTTTGTCTGCCGGGATCGTCCTGGTCGAGGGACAGTAGCCCAATAGGGTCGTCCGGTCGTGGTTGGTACTGATGGGGATGGGTCAATCGTAGGATCGATCGGACACGGGGGTGTACGGCTGTTGGAGCTGCCGTATTCTGCCAGTACGGGCAATGGGTCGTGGGTTTGTGGGATGGACCCTACGCGCATAAAATGACAAAAGATGAAAGTTTGCGGAACGATGTAAGGATAAAGGATTGTTTTGCTAGAGGACAATCGACCGTACAACAGCCGAACGTTTAAAGCAAAAAGGACAAAGGACAGTTAATAACAATAATGGAAAGGACAACTAGCACGCGGATCTCTCACGTCCTGCCAATGAGACGGATCCCAATGTGTTTAGGGTTAGGGTTTAGGGTATAGGTATTACAGATAGGGTTTTGGGTTTAGGGTTTAAGGATTAAGGTTTAAGGTTAAGGGTATAGGGTTAGGGTTTAAACTTAAGAGTTTAGGTTTTAGAGATTAGGGTTTAGGATTTAAGGTTTAGGTTTAGGGTTTAGGAGTAAGAATATTAAGAATCATGATTACAGAGGAAGCATGTCATCCAGTTGAGATACAAAACAAGGTAAGCAAGACACATTTTATGTTATTCTTGGATTCGAGATTTAAAAAGGTAAGCAAGACACAAGTTATTCCCAATGTGTTTAGGGTTTAGGGTCTTGGGTCTAGGGTTTACAGATTAGGGATTTGGGTTTCAGGTTTAGGGTTTAGGGTATAAGATTAAGAGTTTAGGTTTTAGAGATTAGGGTTTAGAATTTTGGGTTTAGGTTTATAGATTAGGATTTGAGTTTAAGGGTATAGAGTTTATGGTATAAGATTAAGAGTTTAGGGTTTAGAGATTAGGGTTTAGGATTTAGGGTTTAGGTTTAAGGTTTAGGGTTTAAGAGTAAGAATATTATGACTTAAGATTACAGCAGAAGCATGTCATCTAGTTGAGATACAAAACAAGGTAAGCAAGACACGTTTTATGTTATTCTTGGATTCGAGATTTAAAAAGGTAAGCAAGACACAAGTTATTCCCAATGTGTTTAGGGTTTAGGGTATTGGGTCTAGGGTTTACAGATTAGGGTTTTGGGTTTCAGGTTTAGGATTTAGGGTATAAGATTAAGAGTTTAGGTTTTAGAGATTAGGGTTTAGAATTTAGGGTTTAGGTTTATAGATTAGGGTTTGAGGTTAAGTGATACGCTCCAGGAACGTTGACTTCAGAAACAGGCTGAATCGGGACGAGACCGGGAAGGAGCCAGTCGTACGTGTACCGGTACGGTACCTCGGTGGGCGGAAGGGCCGCGGTAAGGGTCCTCGGCGGTACGGATGGGGGAAACGGAATGGTAAAGTGGTGGTGTTAAGGCGGGGTTTGGACGGCGGAAAAGGTTGAATGAAGGTAGAGATGGAAGAAGATGGATGTAAGCGTTTGGAGAGTGGAAAGGATGGAGCAAAGTGAAAAATGGATAGATGGAAAGGTAACAATGGATCGAAAGCCGGCCACACGGTATTTGGACAATGCCGTGATACGACTGATCGGAGTCCGAGCTGAGCTTCCAGGACAACGATGTTTAAACTACTTGAGATTCGAGAGCAAGCTTTAAGCTAATTGCATTCATTCAAATCTGTGTTCAAAGGGGGAGGTTACACACCTTTATATAGGCGAAAGACATAGGGCAACAAGCCCCTTACAAAGGACCACCGTGTCCTTGGGTGTTTACATACCCGTAAAATAGTAACTTAAGTTCTTAGTAAAATGGTAAAAAAAACAAGAAAACAGGAAGGGATAGAGATTAGGGGCTGGACGACAACCACGCGGACCATGGACGGGTAAGGTGATGATCGGCTTGGTCCTAATGCGTCCGGGTCGTGAACCGCGTTAAAAACCTTGATGGGAAAACCACTTAGGGATAAAACCCGATCAAGGGAAAAAGAGTGTTCCTTTCCCAAACGACTTTAGTGGGGCGTTTTCACCGGGTCAAGGTGAAAACGCTAAGGACTTGGTCCTTGATGTTTGCCGAGGTTGCCAGCTTGGGTTGTTGCCATTTGCCTTCCTTCAATCCTTGGGCAATCACCATGTTCATCCTTGTTTGGTATGGCCTTGAGTATGCGCGGTCAATGACCGATACCGGCATATTTGGCCACATTCCTTGGCTTTCATCCGTGTCTATCCCGGCATCAACCGGCTGGCTATCCTCCGGATCGGATGTGGCTTGGGCCTCATCATGCCCTCTGCCTTGGCATTTGTAGCATATCACGTCCCGGCTTCTTCCCGCATTGGCTTCGGGTTGCCTTGGCTTGAAACGGGAGTCAATGGCAATGGCCTTGGATGCAACCGGTGGTTTGGGGCTGGTGGACGTGGCTGTAGGGTTGGGAGACCAGACTTGGTTCGGGGGGGTCTTTCCTCGGAAGGCCGAGGAGGTTTTCTTCTTGATCTGTGCTTCTAAGTGGATGGCCAGGTGCAAGAGCTCATCAAACCCTTGGTAAGACTGCCGCTCTACTTTGCGGGCAATCCGGTCTTGCATGCCGTCCACGAACTGGGCCATTAAGGTTTCTTCACAGTCATTGAGCTGGAGACGGTTTCGCAGATGCTCAAATTCGTCGTAGTACTCTTCAATGGTTCGGGTGCCTTGGTGAAGTTTCCGGAACCACTTTTGCAAATCGCGGTGGTAGAGGGGCGGGACGTAGCGTTTCCTCATGACATATTTCATAACGTCCCAAGTAGGGATAAGGCCTTCACGTCATCGCCTGCGTTCTGCCAAGTCGCGGTCCCACCATGTAAGGGCATGGTCGGTCAGTTGGGCCGCGGCATAGGTAACCTTCTTGGGTTCGGAGTAATCGTAACAATCAAACAGGTGGTCCATTCGCCTTTCCCAATCGAGGTAGGCTTCCGGGTCAACCTTTCCCGCGAAGGTCGGTGGGACCAGTTTGTGGACCGGGGCCTCGGGTCGAGGTGCACGATCATCCCGATCGTTTGGTCGCTCTCTGCGCCGGGGTCGACCTGGATGGGGTTGGTATGGATCGTACCCATCATCGGATTGGTAGGCCGGGCCGGGTTCTTCAAGGGGTCGGTCGGCGAGATCGGCCGGCGGATTTGGGAGGGGCGGTCGAGCATCAGGTGGAAGATCGTATCGGGCCATTCGCTCGGTGAGGCGCTCTATTTGGGCCTGGATGGTGGCCAGGATGGTACCGATCTCAATAGGACGGGGCAAGTCTTCCACGGGTTCGGCCATGGACGGTATGGTCGGTACGGATGGGTCGTACGGACGGCGCGGTACGGACAACGGGGTGAGTTCGTCGGGGTCGGAGTCGGTAAGGTCTAGCCGGCGGGGTTGGCCTGTACGGACGGTGGTCGGGTACGGACGGCGGCGTACGGACGGTGGGAGACTCTCGGAGGTACTCGGTCCGGAAAGGTTAGTCCGCCGTGGTCGTCCGGGTCGAGGGACGGTAGCCCAATAGGGTCGTCCGGTCGTGGTTGGTACTGATGGGGACGGGTCAATCGCAGGATCGATAGGACACGGGGGTGTACGGCTGTTGGAGCTGACGTATCCTGCCAGTACGGGCAATGGAGCGTGGGATTGTGGGATGGACCCTACGCGCATAAAATGACAAAAGATGAAAGCTGGCGGTATGGTGCAAAGATAAGGACTGTTTTGCTAGAGGACAACGGCCGAACGTTTAAAGCAAAAAGGACAAAGGACAGTTTTTAACAAAAATGGGGGAGACAATTAGCACGCGGATTTCTCGTGTCCTGCCAATGGGACGAATCACAAATAAGGCAAGGACATGATACTCCTCACGTGGCCGGGTCAGAGAATAGGCGAGTAAGGTGTGTTGACCAGAAATGGTCCCCACTTACTCGTCTTCAACCTCTTGTCTCACTAGGGCAACAATGGTGCTTCGGTGGTACTAAGACTTAGTCTTTCACACGTCGGCGACCAAAGGCTAGCTATAAGCACAAAGCTTTGAGACAATAATGACCGTGGCAAAGACGAGACTGTTAGAGAGTAAGGTGCGAGATAAGAACAAGTTCAAAGCAGTAAACGGTAGAGAAACAATGGAAGATGCTTAATGGAAAGTTACAACCTGACGGATGAAGCTTGGCTCTGATACCAGCTGATACGCTCCAGGAACGTTGGCTTCGGAATCAGGCTGAGTTGGGACGAGACCGGGAGGGAGACGGTCGTACGGGTACCGGTACGGTACCTCGGTTGGTGGAAGGGCCGCGGTACGGGTCCTCGGCGGTACGGATGAAGGGAACGGGATGGTAAAGTGGTGGTGTTATGGCGGGGTTTGGACAGCGGGAAGGATGGATGAAGGTAGAGATGGAAGAGGATGGAGATAAGCGTTTGGAGAGTGGAAAGGATGGAGCGAAGTGAGAATGGATAGATGGATCGGTGACAATGGATCAAAAGCCGGCCACACGGTGTTTGGACAACACCGTGATACGAGTGATCGAAGTCCGAGCCGAGCTTCGAGGACAACGATGTTTAAACTACTTGAGATTCGAGACCAAGCTTTAAGCTAATTGCATTCATTCAAATCTGAGTTCAAAGGGAGAGGTTACACGCCTTTATATAGGCTGGAGAAATAGGGCAACAAGCCCCTTACAAAGGACCAGCGTGCCCTTGGGTGTTTACATACCCATAAAACAGTAACTTAAGTTCTTAGTAAAACGGTAAAAACAAGAAAACCGGAAGGGATCGAGATTAGGGCCGGACGACAACCACGCGGACCATGGACGGGTAAGGTGATGATCGGCTCGGTCCTAATGCGGCCGGGTCGTGAACCTCGTTAAAAACGGGAAAACCACTTAGGGATAAAACCCAATCAAGGGAAAAAGAGTGTTCCTTTCCCAAACGACTTTAGTGGGGCGTTTTCACCGGGTCAAGGTGAAAACGCTAAGGACTTGGTCCTTGGTGTTTGCCGAGGTTGGTCCTTGGGCAATCGCCATGTTCATTTTTGTTTGGTACGGCCGCGAGTGCGCACGGTCAATGACCGATACCGGCATATCTGGCAACGTTCCTTGGCTTTCGTCCGTGTCTGTACCAGTATCGTCCGGCTGGCTATCCTCCGGGTCGGATGCGGCTTGGGCCTCATCAGTTAGGGTTTAGGGTATAGAGTTTACAGATTAGGGTTTTGGGTTTAGGGTTTAGGGATTAAGGTTTAGGATTTAGGGTATAAGATTAAGAGTTTAGGTTTTACAGATTAGGGTTTAGGATTTAGGGTTTAGGTTTATAGATTAGGGTTTAAGCTAAAGGGTATAGGGTTTATGGTATAAGATTAAGAGTTTAGGGTTTAGAGATTAAGGTTTGGAATTTAAGGTTTAGGTTTTTAGTTTAGGGCTTTGGAGTAAGAATATTATGACTCACGATTACAGAGGAAGCATACCATCTAGTTGAGATACAAAACAAGGTAAGCAAGACACATTTTATGTTATTCTTGGGTTCAAGATTCAAAAAGGTAAGCATGACACAAGTTATTCCCAATGTGTTTAGGGTTAGGGTTTAGGGTATAGAGTTTGCAAATTAGGGTTTTGGGTTTAGGGTTTAGGTATTAAGGTTTAGGGTTTAGGGTATATGATTAAGAGTTTAGGTTTTAGAGATTAGGGTTTAGGAGTAAGAATATTATGACTCATGATTACAGAAGAAGCATGTCATCTAGTTGAGATATAAAACAAAGTAAGCAAGACACATTTTATGTTATTCTTGGGTTCGAAATTCAAAAAAGGTAAGAAAGACATAAGTTATTCCCAATGTGTTTAGGGTTAGGGTTTAGGGTATAGAGTTTATAGATTAGGGTATTGGGTTTAGGGTTTAGGTATTAAGGCTTAGGTTTAGGGTATATGATTAAGAGTTTAGGTTTTAGAGATTAGGGTTTAGGTTTATAGATTAGGGTTTAAGGTTAAGGATATAGGGTTTAGGGTATAAGATGAAGAGTTTAGGGTTAAGAGATTAGGGTTTAGGATTTAGGGTTTAGGTTTAGGGTTTAGGGTTTAGGATATATGATTTTCTTGGCTTCAAGATTCAAAAAGGTAAGCAAGACACAAGTTATTCCCAATGTGTTTATGGTTAGGGTTTAGGGTATAGAGTTTACAGATTAGGGTTTTGGGTTTAGCGTTTATGTATTAAGGTTTAGGGTTTAGGATATATGATTAAGAGTTTAGGTTTTAAAGATTAGGGTTTAGGTTTATTGATTAGGGTTTAAGGTTAAGGGTATAGGGTTTAGGGTATAAGATTAAGAGTTTAGGTATTAGAGATTAGGGTTTAGGATTAAGGGTTTAGGTTTAGAGATTAGAATTTAGGATTTAGGGTTTAGGATTCGAGTTTAGGGTTTAGGAGTATGAATATTATGACTCATGATTATAGAGAAAGTATGCCATCTAGTTGAGATACAAAACAAGGTAAGCAAGACACATTTTATGTTATTATTGGGTTTGAGATTCAAAAAAACATAAGCAAGACACAATTTATTTCCAATGTGTTTAGGGTTAGGGTTTGGGGTATAAAGTTTACAGATTAGGGTTTTCGGTTTAGGGTTTAGGGATTAAGGTTTAGGGTTTAGGGTATAAGATTAAGAGTTTAGGTTTTAAAAATTAGGATTTAGGTTTATAGATTAGAGTTTAAGGTTAAGGATATAGGGTTTAGGGTATATGATTAAGAGTTTAGGTTTAAGAGATTAGGGTTTAAGGTTAAGGGAATAGGATTTAAGGTATAAGATTAAGAGTTTAGGGTTTAGAGATTAGGGTTTAGGATTTACAGTTTAGGTTGAGGGTTTATTGTTTAGGAGTATAAGATTAAGAGTTTAGGTTTTAGAGATTAAGGTTTAGGATTAAGGGTTTTGGTTTATAGATTAGGGTTTAAGGTTAAGGGTATAAGGTATAAGATTAAGAGTTTAGGGTTTAGAGATTAGGGTTTAAGATTTAGGGTTTAGGAGTAAGAATATTATGACTCACGATTACAGAGGAAGCATGCCATCTAGT
This sequence comes from Nasturtium officinale, assembly GCA_963854855.1. Classification (NCBI taxonomy): domain Eukaryota; kingdom Viridiplantae; phylum Streptophyta; class Magnoliopsida; order Brassicales; family Brassicaceae; genus Nasturtium; species Nasturtium officinale. The sequence continues at coordinate 119,467 of CAWLBA010000010.1, forward strand.
TGAGATACAAAACAAGGTAAGCAAGACACAGTTTATGTTATTCTTGGGTTCAAGATTCAAAAAGGTAAGCAAGACACAAGTTATTTCCAATGTGTTTAGGGTTAGGGTTTAGGGTAAAGAGTTTACAGATTAGGGTTTTGGGTTTAGATTTTAGGTATTAAGGTTTAGGGTTTAGAGTATATGATTAAGAGTTTAGGTTTTAGAGATTAGGGTTTTGGTTTATAGATTAGAGTTTAAGGTTAAGGGTATAGGGTTTAGGGTATAAGATTAAGAGTTTAGGTTTTAAAGATTAGGGTTTAGGATTAAGGGTTTAGGTTTATAGATTAGGGTTTAAGGTTAAGGGTACAAGGTATAAGATTAAGAGTTTAGGGTTTAGAGATTAGGGTTTAGGATTTAGGGTTTAGGTTTAAAGTTTAGGGTTTATGAATAAGAATATTACGAGTCATGATTACAGAGGAAGCATGTCATCCAGTTGAGATACAAAACAAGGTAAGCAAGACACATTTTATGTTATTCTTGGATTCGAGATTTAAAAAAGGTAAGCAAGACACAAGTTATTCCCAATGTGTTTAGGTTTAGGGTTAACAGATTAGGGTTTAGGGTTTAGGGTATAGGGATTAGGGTTTAGTGTATAGGGTCTAGGGTTTAGGGTATAAGATTAAGAGTTTAGGGTTTAGAGATTAGAATTTAGGATTTAGGGTTTAGGATTCGAGTTTAGTGTTTAGGAGTAAGAATATTATTACTCACGATTACAGAGGAAGTATGCCATCTAGTTAAGATACAAAACAAGGTAAGCAAGACACATTTTATGTTATTATTGGGTTCGAGATTCAAAAAACATAAGCAAGACACAAGTTATTTCCAATGTGTTTAAGGTTAGGGTTTAGGGTATAAAGTTTATAGATTAGGGTTTTCGATTTAGGGTTTAGGGATTAAGGGTATAGGGTTTATGGTATAATATTAAGAGTTTAGGGTTTAGAGATTAGGGTATAGGATTTAGGGTTTAGGTTTAGGAGTAAGAATATTATGACTCACGATTACAGAGGAAGCATGCCATCTAGTTGAGATACAAAACAAGGTAAGCAAGACACAGTTTATGTTATTCTTGGGTTCAAGATTCAAAAAGGTAAGCAAGACACAAGTTATTTCCAATGTGTTTAGGGTTAGGGTTTAGGGTATAGAGTTTACAGATTAGGGTTTTGGGTTTAGATTTTAGGTATTAAGGTTTAGGGTTTAGAGTATATGATTAAGAGTTTAGGTTTTAGAGATTAGGGTTTTGGTTTATAGATTAGGGTTTAAGGTTAAGGGTATAGGGTTTAGGGTATAAGATTAAGAGTTTAGGTTTTAAAGATTAGGGTTTAGGATTAAGGGTTTAGGTTTATAGATTAGGGTTTTAGGTTAAGGGTACAAGGTATAAGATTAAGAGTTTAGGGTTTAGAGATTAGGGTTTAGGATTTAGGGTTTAGGTTTAAAGTTTAGGGTTTATGAATAAGAATATTATGAGTCATGATTACAGAGGAAGCATGTCATCCAGTTGAGATACAAAACAAGGTAAGCAAGACACATTTTATGTTATTCTTGGATTCAAGATTTAAAAAAGGTAAGCAAGACACAAGTTATTCCCAATGTGTTTAGGGTTAGGGTTAACAGATTAGGGTTTAGGGTTTAGGGTTTAGGGATTAGGGTTTAGTGTATAGGGTCTAGGGTTTAGGGTATAAGATTAAGAGTTTAGGGTTTAGAGATTAGAATTTAGGATTTAGGGTTTAGGATTCGAGTTTAGGGTTTAGGAGTAAGAATATTATGACTCACGATTACAGAGGAAGTATGCCATCTAGTTAAGATACAAAACAAAGTAAGCAAGACACATTTTATGTTATTATTGGGTTCGAGATTCAAAAAAACATAAGCAAGACACAAGTTATTTCCAATGTGTTTAAGGTTAGGGTTTAGGGTATAAAGTTTATAGATTAGGGTTTTCGGTTTAGGGTTTAGGGATTAAGGGTATAGGGTTTATGGTATAATATTAAGAGTTTAGGGTTTAGAGATTAGGGTATAGGATTTAGGGTTTAGGTTTAGGAGTAAGAATATTATGACTCACGATTACAGAGGAAGCATGCCATCTACTTGAGATACAAAACAAGGTAAGCAAGACACAGTTTATGTTATTCTTGGGTTCAAGATTCAAAAAGGTAAGCAAGACACAAGTTATTTCCAATGTGTTTAGGGTTAGGGTTTAGGGTATAGAGTTTACAGATTAGGGTTTTGGGTTTAGATTTTAGGTATTAAGGTTTAGGGTTTAGAGTATATGATTAAGAGTTTAGGTTTTAGAGATTAGGGTTTTAATTTATAGATTAGGGTTTAAGGTTAAGGGTATAGGGTTTAGGGTATAAGATTAAGAGTTTAGGTTTTAAAGATTAGGGTTTAGGATTAAGGGTTTAGGTTTATAGATTAGGGTTTAAGGTTAAGGGTACAAGGTATAAGATTAAGAGTTTAGGGTTTAGAGATTAGGGTTTAGGATTTAGGGTTTAGGTTTAAAGTTTAGGGTTTATGAATAAGAATATTATGAGTCATGATTACAGAGGAAGCATGTCATCCAGTTGAGATACAAAACAAGGTAAGCAAGACACATTTTATGTTATTCTTGGATTCGAGATTTAAAAAAGGTAAGCAAGACACAAGTTATTCCCAATGTGTTTAGGGTTAGGGTTAACAGATTAGGGTTTAGGGTTTAGGGTATAGGGATTAGGGTTTAGTGTATAGGGTCTAGGGTTTAGGGTATAAGATTAAGAGTTTAGGGTTTAGAGATTAGAATTTAGGATTTAGGGTTTAGGATTCGAGTTTAGGGTTTAGGAGTAAGAATATTATGACTCACGATTACAGAGGAAGTATGCCATCTAGTTAAGATACAAAACAAAGTAAGCAAGACACATTTTATGTTATTATTGGGTTCGAGATTCAAAAAAACATAAGCAAGACACAAGTTATTTCCAATGTGTTTAAGGTTAGGGTTTAGGGTATAAAGTTTATAGATTAGGGTTTTCGGTTTAGGGTTTAGGGATTAAGGGTATAGGGTTTATGGTATAATATTAAGAGTTTAGGGTTTAGAGATTAGGGTATAGGATTTAGGGTTTAGGTTTAGGAGTAAGAATATTATGACTCACGATTACAGAGGAAGCATGCCATCTACTTGAGATACAAAACAAGGTAAGCAAGACACAGTTTATGTTATTCTTGGGTTCAAGATTCAAAAAGGTAAGCAAGACACAAGTTATTTCCAATGTGTTTAGGGTTAGGGTTTAGGGTATAGAGTTTACAGATTAGGGTTTTGGGTTTAGATTTTAGGTATTAAGGTTTAGGGTTTAGAGTATATGATTAAGAGTTTAGGTTTTAGAGATTAGGGTTTTGGTTTATAGATTAGGGTTTAAGGTTAAGGGTATAGGGTTTAGGGTATAAGATTAAGAGTTTAGGTTTTAAAGATTAGGGTTTAGGATTAAGGGTTTAGGTTTATAGATTAGGGTTTAAGGTTAAGGGTACAAGGTATAAGATTAAGAGTTTAGGGTTTAGAGATTAGGGTTTAGGATTTAGGGTTTAGGTTTAAAGTTTAGGGTTTATGAATAAGAATATTATGAGTCATGATTACAGAGGAAGCATGTCATCCAGTTGAGATACAAAACAAGGTAAGCAAGACACATTTTATGTTATTCTTGGATTCGAGATTTAAAAAAGGTAAGCAAGACACAAGTTATTCCCAATGTGTTTAGGGTTAGGGTTAACAGATTAGGGTTTAGGGTTTAGGGTATAGGGATTAGGGTTTAGTGTATAGGGTCTAGGGTTTAGGGTATAAGATTAAGAATTTAGGGTTTAGAGATTAGAATTTAAGATTTAGGGTTTAGGATTCGAGTTTAGGGTTTAGGAGTAAGAATATTATGACTCACGATTACAGAGGAAGTATGCCATCTAGTTAAGATACAAAACAAGGTAAGCAAGACACATTTTATGTTATTATTGGGTTCGAGATTCAAAAAACATAAGCAAGACACAAGTTATTTCCATTGTGTTTAAGGTTAAGGTTTAGGGTATAAAGTTTATAGATTAGGGTTTTCGGTTTAGGGTTTAAGGATTAAGGGTATAGGGTTTATGGTATAAGATTAAGAGTTTAGGGTTTAGAGATTAGGGTTTAGGATTGAGGGTTTAGGTTTAGGAGTAAGAATATTATGACTCATGATTACAGAGGAAGCATGTCATCTAGTTGAGATACAGAACAAGGTAAGCAGGACACATTTTATGTTATTCTTGGGTTCGAAAATCAAAAAAGGTAAGCAAGACACAAGTTATTCCCAATGTGTTTAGGGTTAGGGGTTAGGGTATAGAGTTTACAGATTAGGGTTTTGGGTTTAAGGTTTCGGTATTAAGGTTTAGGATTTAGGGCATATGATTAAGAGTTTAGGTTTAAGAGATTAAGGTTTAAAGATTAGGGTTTAGGATTAAGGGTTTAGGTTTATAGATTAGGGTTTAAGGTTAAGGGTACAAGGTATAAGATTAAGAGTTTAGGGTTTAGAGATTAGGGTTTAGGATTTAGGGTTTAGGTTTAAAGTTTAGGGTTTATGAATAAGAATATTATGAGTCATGATTACAGAGGAAGCATGTCATCCAGTTGAGATACAAAACAAGGTAAGCAAGACACATTTTATGTTATTCTTGGATTCGAGATTTAAAAAAGGTAAGCAAGACACAAGTTATTCCCAATGTGTTTAGGGTTAGGGTTAACAGATTAGGGTTTAGGGTTTAGGGTATAGGGATTAGGGTTTAGTGTATAGGGTCTAGGGTTTAGGGTATAAGATTAAGAGTTTAGGGTTTAGAGATTAGAATTTAAGATTTAGGGTTTAGGATTCGAGTTTAGGGTTTAAAAGTAAGAATATTATGACTCACGATTACAGAGGAAGTATGCCATCTAGTTAAGATACAAAACAAGGTAAGCAAGACACATTTTATGTTATTATTGGGTTCGAGATTCAAAAAACATAAGCAAGACACAAGTTATTTCCATTGTGTTTAAGGTTAGGGTTTAGGGTATAAAGTTTATAGATTAGGGTTTTCGGTTTAGGGTTTAAGGATTAAGGGTATAGGGTTTATGGTATAAGATTAAGAGTTTAGGGTTTAGAGATTAGGGTTTAGGATTGAGGGTTTAGGTTTAGGAGTAAGAATATTATGACTCATGATTACAGAGGAAGCATGTCATCTAGTTGAGATACAGAACAAGGTAAGCAAGACACATTTTATGTTATTCTTGGGTTCGAAAATCAAAAAAGTTAAGCAAGACACAAGTTATTCCCAATGTGTTTAGGGTTAGGGGTTAGGGTATAGAGTTTACAGATTAGGGTTTTGGGTTTAGGGTTTCGGTATTAAGGTTTAGGATTTAGGGCATATGATTAAGAGTTTAGGTTTAAGAGATTAGGGTTTAGGTTTATAGATTAGGGTTTAAGGTTAAGGGTATACGGTTTAGGGTATAAGATTAAGAGTTTAGGGTTTAGAGATTAGGGTTTAGGATTTACAGTTTAGGTTTAGGGTTTAGGAGTATAAGATTAAGAGTTTAGGTTTAAGAGATTAGGGTTTAGGATTAAGGGTTTTTGTTTTTAGATTAGAGTTTAAGGTTAAGTGATGAGGCCCAAGCCGCATCCGACCCGGAGGATAGCCAGCCGGACGATACCGGTACAGACACGGACGAAAGCCAAGGAACGTTGCCAGATATGCCGGTATCGGTCATTGACCGTGCGCACTCGCGGCCGTACCAAACAAGAATGAACATGGCTATTGCCCAAGGAATGAAGGAAGGCAAATGGCAACAACCCAAGCTGGCAACCTCGGCAAACACCAAGGACCAAGTCCTTAGCGTTTTCACCTTGACCCGGTGAAAACGCCCCACTAAAGTCATTTGGGAAAGGAACACTCTTTTTCCCTTGATTGGGTTTTATCCCTAAGTGGTTTTCCCATCAAGGTTTTTAACGAGGTTCACGACCCGGCCGCATTAGGACCGAGCCGATCATCACCTTACCCGTCCATGGTCCGCGTGGTTGTCGTCCGGCCCTAATCTCTATCCCTTCCGGTTTTCTTGTTTTTACCGTTTTACTAAGAACTTAAGTTACTGTTTTATGGGTATGTAAACACCCAAGGGCACGCTGGTCCTTTGTAAGGGGCTTGTTGCTCTATTTCTCCCGCCTATATAAAGGCGTGTAACCTCTCCCTTTGAACTCAGATTTGAATGAATGCAATTAGCTTAAAGCTTGCTCTCGAATCTCAAGTAGTTTAAACATCGTTGTCCTCGAAGCTCGGCTCGGACTACGATCAGTCGTATCACGGCGTTGTCCAAACACCGTGTGGCCGGCTTTCGATCCATTGTTACCGATCCATCTATCCATTCTCACTTTGCTCCATCCTTTCCACTCTCCAAACGCTTATCTCCATCCTCTTCCATCTCTACCTTCATCCATCCTTCCCGCCGTCCAAACCCCGCCATAACACCACCACTTTACCATCCCGTTCCCTTCATCCGTACCGCCGAGGACCCGTACCGCGGCCCTTCCACCAACCGAGGTACCGTACCGGTACCCGTACGACCGTCTCCCTCCCGGTCTCGTCCCAACTCAGCCTGATTCCAAAGCCAACGTTCCTGGAGCGTATCAGCTGGTATCAGAGCCAAGCTTCATCCGTCAGGTTGTAACTTTCCATTAAGCATCTTCCATTGTTTCTCTACCGTTTACCGCTTTGAACTTGTTCTTATCTCGCACCTTACTCTCTAACAGTCTAGTCTTTGCCACGGTCATTATTGTCTCGTCCCACTAGGGCAACAATGGTGCTTCGGTGGTACTAAGACGAGTAAGTGGGGACCATTTCTGGTCAACACACCTTACTCGCCTATTCTCTGACCCGGCCACGTGAGGAATATCCTGTCCTTGCCTTTTTTGTGATTCGTCCCATTGGCAGGACACGAGAAATCCGCGTGCTAATTGTCTCCCCCATTTTTGTTAAAAACTGTCCTTTGTCCTTTTTGCTTTAAACGTTCGGCCGTTGTCCTCTAGCAAAACAGTCCTTATCTTTGCACCATACCGCCAGCTTTCATCTTTTGTCATTTTATGCGCGTAGGGTCCATCCCACAATCCCACGCTCCATTGCCCGTACTGGCAGGATACGTCAGCTCCAACAGCCGTACACCCCCGTGTCCGATCGATCCTACGATTGACCCGACCCCATCAGTACCAACCACGACCGGACGACCCTATTGGGCTACCGTCCCTCGACCCGGACGACCACGGCGGACTAACCTTTCCGGACCGAGTACCTCCGAGAGTCTCCCACCGTCCGTACGCCGCCGTCCGTACCCGACCACCGTCCGTACAGGCCAACCCTGCCGGCATGACCTTACCGACTCCGACCCCGACGAACTCACCCCGTTGTCCGTACCGCGCCGTCCGTACGACCCATCCGTACCGACCATACCACCCATGGCCGAACCCGTGGAAGACTTGCCCCGTCCTATTGAGATCGGTACCATCCTGGCCACTATCCAGGCCCAAATAGAGCGCCTCACCGAGCGAATGGCCCGATACGATCTTCCACCTGATGCTCGACCGCCCCTCCCAAATCCGCCGGCCGATTTCGCCGACCGACCCCTTGAAGATCCTGGCCCAGCCTACCAATCCGATGACGGGTACGAACCATACCAACCCCATCCAGGTCGACCCCGGCGCAGAGAGCGACCAAACGATCGGGATGACCGTGCACCTCGACCCGAGGCCCCGGTCCACAAACTGGTCCCACCGACCTTTGCGGGAAAGGTTGACCCGGAAGCCTACCTCGATTGGGAAAGGCGAATGGACCATCTGTTTGATTGTTACGATTACTCCGAACCTAAGAAGGTAACCTATGCCGCGGCCCAACTGACCGACCATGCCCTTACATGGTGGGACCGCGACTTGGCAGAACGCAGGCGACGACGTGAAGGCCTGATCCCTACTTGGGACGTTATGAAATATGTCATGAGGAAGCGCTACGTCCCGCCCCTCTATCACCGTGATTTGCAAAAGCGGTTCCGGAAACTTCACCAAGGCACCCGAACCATTGAAGAGTACTACGATGAGTTTGAGCATCTGTGAAACCGTCTCCAGCTCAATGACTGTGAAGAGACCTTAATGGCCCAGTTCGTGGACGGCATGCAAGACCGGATTGCCCGCAAAGTAGAGCGGCAGTCTTACCAAGGTTTTGATGAGCTCTTGCACCTGGCCATCTACCTAGAAGCACAGATCAAGAGAAAAACCGCCTCGGCCTTCCGAGGAAAGACCCCCCCGAACCAAGTCTGGTCTCCCAACCCTACAGCCACGTCCACCAGCCCCAAACCACCGGTTGCATCCAAGGCCATTGCCATTGACTCCCGTTTCAAGCCAAGGCAACCCGAAGCCAATGCGGGAAGAAGCCGGGATGTGATATGCTACAAATGCCAAGGCAGAGGACATTACTCCAGAGACTGCCCCAACAACCGAGCCATGATCCTTACCCCGAAGGTGACTATGAATCCCAGGACGAGGAGCCGGTCGAGGAAAACGACCCCGAGCCAGTTCAACCAGAAGGCACGGTTGAATATCCGGATGTAGGAGACCTCCTGGTCGTCCAAAGGAGCCTGAGCACCTTGACCTTGCCCGAGCCGACCGGACAGCGGGACAACATCTTCCACACACGCTGCACCATCAACGGCAAGGTTTGCGGCTTGATCATTGATGGTGGGTCCTGTACCAATGTGGCCAGCTCCCACCTCGTGACAAAGCTTTCTCTCCCTACCTCTAAACACCCTCATCCCTATAAACTGCGATGGCTGAATGATAAAACTGTTATACCCGTTACCGAACAGGTAGATCTAGCCTTTAGTATAGGGCATTACCGAGACACGGTCCAATGTGATGTTGTTCCAATGCAAGCTAGCCACGTCCTCTTAGGACGCCCATGGCAGTTTGACAAGGACGCCACCCACAACGGCCGTTCCAACTTTTATTCGTTTATGCATGAATCTAAGCGTGTTACCCTAGCACCTCTAACACCCGTTCAAGTACATGAACTCCAATCTCGCTTAGCCAAAACCACATCTTCCCGTCCCAACTTCCTTATATCCATTAGGGACGCTTGTAAAACCATCGGCAATGAGTGCCGAGTTGTACTAATGGTTTACAAAGATGTGATGAGCGCAGGTACCAGGGAAGATCCAATCCCGGAAGAGCTCCAAAGGATCCTCCAGAAGTATTCGACTGTCTTCCCTGAAGAGATTCCCCACGGGCTCCCTCCCCTCCGGGGAATTGAACACCGAATCGACTTCATTCCCGGAGCCTCCCTGCCCAACCGGCCTGCTTACCGCGTCAATCCGGAGGAATCCAAAGAATTAGAGCGACAGGTTGCCGACCTCTTGTCCAGGGGATACGTCCGCGAAAGCCTCAGCCCGTGCGCCGTACCAGTCCTTTTGGTCCCCATGAAGGATGGCAGCTGGAGGATGTGCGTGGACTGCCGGCCCATCAACAACATTATGGTCAAGTACCGGCACCCAATTCCCCGTTTGGACGACATGTTGGACGAACTTAGTGGCGCGTCCATTTTCTCCAAAATCGACCTCAAAAGTGGTTACCACCAAGTCCGAATGAGAGAAGGTGACGAATGGAAGACCCCCTTCAAAACCAAGCAAGGGCTGTACGAGTGGCTAGTCATGCCGTTCGGCCTTTCCAACGCCCCTTCCACCTTCATGCGATTGATGAACCATACTCTCCGAGCGTTCCTCAATAAATTCGTGGTTGTTTACTTTGATGACATCCTTGTCTACAGCAAGGATCTTACTGCACACGCTTCCCACCTAGATACGATCCTACGAACCTTGCAACAAGAGGAGCTCTACGCCAACATGGCCAAATGCACCTTCGGCGCTCGAGAACTTATCTTCTTGGGCTTTGTCCTCAGTGGTCAGGGTCTAAAAGTTGACCAAGAAAAGATCCGGGCCATCCAAGAATGGCCAACCCCTACCAACGCCAGCCAAGTCCGAAGTTTCCATGGCCTGGCCAGTTTCTATCGATGTTTCGTTCGGGACTTTAGTTCCATTGCCGCTCCCTTAACGGCTTTGGTGAAAAAGTCCTCCGGGTTTATATGGGAAGAATCCCAAGAGAAGGCCTTCCAAGAGCTCAAGGGTCGGCTCACTCAAGCACCTTTGCTAGCCTTGCCCGACTTCAACAAGACCTTCGAAATTGAGTGTGACGCGTCCGGTATAGGCATTGGAGCTGTGCTGACACAAGAAGGGCGTCCCGTGGCTTACTTCAGTGACAAGCTCAGTGGAGCCACACTCAACTACGCCACCTACGACAAAGAGCTCTATGCGTTGGTCCGAGCACTTGAAACCTGGCAACATTACCTCCTCTCCAAGGACTGCGTGATCCACTCGGATCATGAGACCTTGAAGCATCTCCGGGGGTAAACCAACCTGAAAAAGCGGCACGCCAAGTGGCTTGAGTTCATTGAGATGTTTCCCTATGTCATCAAGTATAAGAAGGGGAAAGAAAATGTGGTAGCCGATGCCCTTTCCCGCCGTCACGCCCTTATCACTACTATGGAAGCCAAGGTTCTTGGCTTCGGCCCTCTTAAGGACCGGTACCAAAACGATCCCGGTCTAAAAACTCCTAATGCCGAACATGGGAAGGACTCCTTCAAAGATTTTCATGTCCACGATGGTTTCCTTTTTAAGGGCAAACGGTTGTGCATACCAGAGGGATCTATTCGGGAGCTGCTCGTTCAAGAAGCCCACAGTGGCGGTTTGATGGGACACTTTGGGACGCATAAGACCTTGGACATGCTGCGGAGTCACTTTTACTGGCCTAGAATGAGAAGTATGGTCGAAGTCATCTGTGCAAGGTGTTTAACCTGCAAGCGCGCCTAGACCAAGTCCCATCCATACGGACTGTACATGCCCCTGCCCATCCCAACCTCCCCATGGATCGACCTATCCATGGACTTTCTGCTAGGATTGCCTCCAATCGAAAGAAAGGACTCAGTAATGGTAGTGGTCGACCGTTTTTCCAAAATGGCCCATTTCATGCCCTGTTCCAAGGCGTGGGACGCTACGGCCATTGCCGACCTTTTCTTCCGGGACGTTGTCAAACTTCACGGCCTACCCCAAACCATTGTCTCTGATCGAGACCCAAAATTCCTCAGTCATTTCTGGAGAACCTTGTGGAGGCGCATGGGAAACAAACTCCTTTTCTCCACTGCCGCGCATCACCAAACTGATGGACAAACTGAAGTCGTTAACCATACCTTGGGAGCTTTGCTCAGGACGGCCGTGGACTCCAACAAAGCCAACTGGCTCCAAAGCCTACCTTATGTGGAGTTTGCCTACAACCGGGCAACTCACTCAACTACCGGCCTCTCCCCATTTGAGATATGCTACGGGTTCAATCCGTGTACACCGCTCGACATGATTCCATTGCCCCCTGAAAGGATAGAAGACCAAAATGGGGTAGCCAAGGCTGAATATGTCCGTAAGCTTCATGAACGGGTCCGCAACCGAATCCTCAAGAAGACGGAACAGTACAAGCAGAAAGCGGACCGAGGAAGACAGCCAATGATCCTACAACCAGGAGAATGGGTTTGGCTACACACCCGAACTGAACGATTCAACAAAACCCGGCAAACGAAGCTACAACCGCGAGGAGATGGTCCCTTCCAAGTCCTAGAGCGCATTAACAACAATGCGTACCGGATAGACATCCCAGGTAAAGGTAACATGTCCACCACTTTCAATGTTGCTGATTTGTCCCGTTTTGATGCAGGAGATCAAGTTTTGAGGACAAAACACTTTCAAGAGGGAGGGCATGATGAGGCCCAAGCCGCATCCGACCCGGAGGATAGCCAGCCGGACGATACCGGTACAGACACGGACGAAAGCCAAGGAATGTTGCCAGATATGCCGGTATCGGTCATTGACCGTGCGCACTCGCGGCCGTACCAAACAAGAATGAACATGGCGATTGCCCAAGGAATGAAGGAAGGCAAATGGCAACAACCCAAGCTGGCAACCTCGGCAAACACCAAGGACCAAGTCCTTAGCGTTTTCACCTTGACCCGGTGAAAACGCCCCACTAAAGTCGTTTGGGAAAGGAACACTCTTTTTCCCTTGATTGGGTTTTATCCCTAAGTGGTTTTCCCATCAAGGTTTTTAACGAGGTTCACGACCCGGCCGCATTAGGACCGAGCCGATCATCACCTTACCCGTCCATGGTCCGCGTGGTTGTCGTCCGGCCCTAATCTCTATCCCTTCCGGTTTTCTTGTTTTTACCGTTTTACTAAGAACTTAAGTTACTGTTTTATGGGTATGTAAACACCCAAGGGCACGCTGGTCCTTTGTAAGGGGCTTGTTGCCCTATTTCTCCCGCCTATATAAAGGCGTGTAACCTCTCCCTTTGAACTCAGATTTGAATGAATGCAATTAGCTTAAAGCTTGCTCTCGAATCTCAAGTAGTTTAAACATCGTTGTCCTCGAAGCTCGGCTTGGACTTCGATCAGTCGTATCACGGCGTTGTCCAAACACCGTGTGGCCGGCTTTCGATCCATTGTTACCGATCCATCTATCCATTCTCACTTCGCTCCATCCTTTCCACTCTCCAAATGCTTATCTCCATCCTCTTCCATCTCTACCTTCATCCATCCTTCCCGCCGTCCAAACCCCGCCATAACACCACCACTTTACCATCCCGTTCCCTTCATCCGTACCCCCGAGGACCCGTACCGCGGCCCTTCCACCAACCGAGGTACCGTACCGGTACCCGTAGGACCGTCTCCCTCCCGGTCTCGTCCCAACTCAGCCTGATTCCGAAGCCAACGTTCCTGGAGCGTATCATTAAGGGTATAATGTATAAGATTAAGAGTTTAGGGTTTAGAGATTAGGGTTTAGGATTAAGGGTTTAGGTTTAGGGTTTAGGGTTTAGGAGTAAGAATATTATGACTCACGATTACAGAGGAACCATGCCATCTAGTTGAGATACAAAACAAGGTAAGCAAGACACAGTTTATGTTATTCTTGGGTTCAAGATTCAAAAAGGTAAGCAAGACACAAGTTATTCCCAATGGTTTTAGGGTTAGGGTTAACAGATTAGGGTTTAGGGTTTAGGGTATAGGGATTAGGGTTTAGTGTATAGGGTCTAGGGTTTAGGTTATAAGATTAAGAGTTTAGGGTTTAGAGATTAGAATTTAGGATTTAGGGTTTAGGATTCGAGTTTAGGGTTTAGGGTATAATGTTTAAGTTTAAGAGTTTAGGGTTTAGAGATTAGGGTTTAGGATTTAGGGTTTAGGTTTAGGGTTTAGGGTTTAGGAGTAAGAATATTATGACTCACGATTACAGAGGAAGCATGCCATCTAGTTGAGATACAAAACAAGGTAAGCAAGACACATTTTATGTTATTATTGGGTTCGAGATTCAAAAAACATATGCAAGACACAAGTTATTTCCAATGTGTTTAGGGTTAGTGATACGCTCCAGGAACGTTGGCTACAGAATTAGGCTGAGTCGGAATGCGACCGGGAAGGAATCGGTCGTACAAGACTGGTACGGTGTCACGGTCGGGTCGAGGGACGCGGAGATTGACGTAAGTTAAACGGCGGGTTGGTTAAGTGGAAATGAAGATAGAGACAAACGGGGGTGGCAAAGGGTGATTGATGGTGGAACAATGGAGCGAAGAGGCAATGGAAAGGTGGAATAGTAACAATGGATCGAAAACCGGCCACACGGTGTTTGGACAATGCCGTGATACGACTGACCGAAGTCCGAGCCGAGCTTCAAGGACAACGGTGTTTACACTGTAGAAATTTAAGTTAGGAGATGATAGAAAATGAAGGAGAATGGAGGAGAATGGCGAGATAAGAGAGAAAGAGAGTTTCTGAAATTTCTTGTGTTCTTATTCTCTTATTCACTTTCTCTACATTTACAAGAGGTTTTTATGAGTTTATATAGACTTTTTACATAAGAGAAGAAGAAAGGAGAATCATATAACAAGAGAGGCGTGCAAGGAAGGAGAAGCATGGGAGATGAGAAGCCAAACTACTCCAACAGTGTCTCAACAGTCACCAGCGCCCATACTTCACCCATGCTGCGCCCATACCTTTACCCATACCTTCTTGCTTCCTAGTTAGCTTGTTTAGTTGATATCCAACAGCTTCCTTTTCCTTCTAGTTCTTATTTAACTAGTTTCCTTTTCCCTCCTTTCTTTGAGTTTGAATTCCTTTTGATTATTCTATCACTTGAAAGAGCATCTATCTCAACACTCCCCCTCAAGATTGGTCAGTGAAGGTCCTTTAGACCGATCTTTCTATGGATGCGATCACAAGTGACATATGAGGTTGCTTTGGTGAAGATATCAGCTAGTTGGTTCTCACTTGTTACAAAGGCAGGTTTAATGATTCCTTCTTGAATCTTTCCCCTCACAAAGTGACAATCCACCTCTATATGCTTAGTCTTTTCATGGAATACCGGATTGGATGCTATATGTATTGCAGCTTGATTATCACAATACAACAACATTTCTTCAGTTTCATGTATTCCAAGATCCTCTAGGAATGCCTTTACCCAAATAAGCTCTTTTGTTACTTCCTTCATAGCCCTATACTCGGCTTCAGCACTAGATAAGGCTATGACCTTCTGCTTTTTACTCCTCCAAGTCACTAGATTGCCTCCTAGAAAGGTACAAAAGCCGGATGTGGACTTCCTATCTTTCTTATCTCCGGCCCAATCTGCATCGCAATATCCTTGAACCTTTGTGTTTCCATTAGCCTTCATCCATATGCCTTTTCCGGGGTTGTTTTTTAGATATCTTAGCAGCCTCTCAATCATGTTCCAATGCTGTGTGGTTGGCTTTTGCATATGTTGGCTTACACGGTTTACTGCAAAACAAATGTCCGGCCTTGTGATAGTAAGATAGATTAGTTTGCCCACCATCCTTTGATATCTCTTAATGTTCTCCAAAGGCTCCCCCTCAGGACTATCTTGATAACCTTCTTCTATTGGAGTTTTAGCTGGTTTGGATCCTAGCTTTCCGGTTTCCTCCAAGAGATCAAGCACATATTTCCTTTGAGAGATGAACATTCCATCTTCAAACCGTGTCATCTCAATTCCTAGGAAGTACTTAAGCTCCCCTAAGTCTTTTATATCAAAGGCGTCCTTCAAGATTTTCTTAGTTTGATCAACCCCTTCTTTGTCACTCCCTGTGATAATTAGATCATCAACATATATTAGGACTGCAATCATTCCTCCTTCACTCTGTTTTGTAAACAAAGTATGATCCGCTTCAGATCTTATGAACCCCCTCTCCATAAGACAAGCGCTTAGCCTTTGGTACCATGCTCTTGGAGATTGTTTTAGCCCATAGATTGCTTTCTTCAATCTACAAACTTTGTTGTCTTCCTTATGATATCCTTGGGGTGGATCCATATACACTTCCTCTTCCAAATCCCCTTGCAAGAAGGCGTTCTTGACATCCATCTGCCATAGATCCCACTTCAAGTTTACTGCCACCGAGATTTGGATTCTGATGGAGTGGAGCTTAGCAACTGGAGCAAATGTCTCGGTATAATCTTCCCCATAGATTTGAGTATACCCTTTTGCTACCAACCTTGCCTTGTATCTTTCTATCCTCCCATCACTTGTGTATTTGATTGTATACACCCATCTACACCCAACTGGCTTCTTATCCCTTGGTAAATCAGTTAAGTACCAAGTATGATTCCTTTCCATGGACTTCATTTCCTCTTCCATGGCTTTTACCCATACTCCACTCTCACACGCTTCTTCATATGAGTTAGGTATGGATTCTTTGCTGATTTTTCCAAGAAAAGCTTTATGCTCCATAGGTAATGATGCCAACGAGCAAAAATGCTCAATGGGATATGTGATAGTGCTAGTTTGAGTGTTATCTCCTCCTTGTGATAAGAGAGTGCTGTCGCCAATAGGATCGAGATCTAAGCTCGCCGTACGCTCAGGACATTCTCTTATCACACAAGGAAGATTACTCGCACTAGACTCTCCTTGGAGCATGGCAGAGTTGTTGTAACCATAGTAAACACGTTGTCGCCTCTGTCTTGTACTTCTTCTTAGAGTTATGATTGGCTCAGGTTCTTCTCCGTCAACATCCGCTTCTTCTTCAGCAGGATCATGATCTGGTTCAATATGTGTATCAACTGCATCTTCACCTTCCATGATGTTCTCAGATGATGCGCTTTCTCCTTGTATATCATCCCTTGTTATTGGCGCTTCATTGAACAGCATCCAATCCAAAGACGATGAGACCATACCTCCAAGGGTATCCTGATTCTTAGTTCCATAGAAGCTTTCTTTTTCATTGAACTTCACCTCTCTAGACACATGGACCCTTCTTGTCTCCGGATTGTAGACCTTGTATCCTTTTTGAGTTGGTGAGTATCCAATGAAAACACACTTCATGCTTCTAGGTTCAAGCTTGTTTCTTTGACCCTCTGGTAGAAACATAAAGCACTTACATCCAAACGCCTTGAGATGATGTAAGCTCGGCTTCTTCTTGTACAACACTTCAAACGGTGACCTATCTTCCAAGTTCTTGGTTGGAAGTCGGTTTATCAAGTAGTTTGAAGTCATCACCGCATCTCCCCAATGAAATTTGGGTACATCTTTGGCAATCATGATAGTCCTTGCTACTTCCATTAATGCCTATTTTTCCTCTCAGCTACACCGTTTTGTTGTGGAGTGTATGCGCATGATGTTTGATGGACAATGCCATGTTGGTTGAGTAATGACTTGAATCGATTACTCAAATACTCTCCTCCATTGTCACTTCTCAAGACTTTGATTGTTGCTTTGAATTGGGTAGTGACGTAGTGCATGAAGTTTATGAATGCCTCATAGACTTGATCTTTGGAAGGTATAAGAGTTATCCATGTATATCTTGACTTATCATCAATGAATGATACAAAATACTTGTATTGGTCACGAGAGTTGCATGGAGCAGTCCATATATCTGAGTGCACCATGCCAAAGACTTCATCACAAGTTGTAGATGAACTCGGAAAAACTTGTCTACAATGCTTCCCTAGCACACAAGCTTCACATACTACTTCTTCTTGAATAAGATTGGGTAAGGCCTTTTTTAGAATGGCTGAGCTTGGGTGTCCTAACCTCTCATGCCATAATGGGCTATCTCCAATCTTCTTTTTATCAAGAACTTCCATATTTGCTTTCATTCCGCGAGCCGACTCCTCTTGTTTATTGACATTCAAGAGGTAAATCCCATCTTCCACTTTCCCTTTCCCAAGTACATGTTTTGACTTAGGATCTTGAAATTCAACAAAGTCACTTCCAAACAATGCCACACAACCCATATCTTTTGTAGCTTTATGGACTGATAGGAGGTTAGATGAGAAGCTAGGCATGTACAATGCTTTAGTCTCTTTGTTGAAAAGTTCTAGCTCTCCTACACCTTCAATCGGGACTGAGCATCCATTGGCTACTTGTACATTTCCATGATAAGGCTCAAGGTTTTTTAGCATGTCTTGGTCCTTGATCATGTGATGAGAGGCTCCTGAATCCACAATAACTTCACCCTTCCTTATGGCGCCTTTAGAGCTAAGAAAACTTTTACCAGATTCTCTCAATTTAGCTAAGCTCTTGATGAGAATTTCAAACTCGGATCTTTTAACAGTATCCTCAACCTTTTGTACCACTCCCATGAAAGCTTTATGCCCATCTTCACTCTCCTTTATTTGCTTAGGCCTCAAATGCGGATGGAGAATCCAACATTTCTCCTTTGCATGTCCCTTTATCTTGCAATACTCACATTCCAACATCCTCTTGTCTCTAAATGTGAGGTTCCTCTTTGCAAACTGTGCAGCTTCGCTTGGCGCACGAAATAGGTCTCTTGACCCCTCCTCTCTTTGTATCATCCCACATACTACCGCTAGACTTGGCAGCTTCTCAAATCTTAGTATGTGTTTAATGAGGTCCGTGTAAGATGTATTGAGTGCCAAGAGAAGTCCAAACACTTGATCTTGGTCACGCCTTTCATCTAATTCCTTGGAGTTTAGAGTTTGTGGCCTCAAAATCTCCAACTCAGCCCACAAGCTTCTATATTCTCCAAACATTTCCTTGAATGGCTTCTCCTCTTGTTGAAGCTCATTCAACGCCCTCTTCACCTCAAATATTCTTGATATATTTGAGATGTTTCCGTATACTCCCTTGAGTATATCCCATAACTCCTTGGCAGTATCCGCATATGAGTATGCCGCCAAGATGTTTGGTTCTAATGAGCTTTGAAGTAAAGAAAGAGTGTATTGTTCTTCTTGCTCTTCCTTAGCTTCCTCCTTCTCATTTCTCACAATAACTTCCGTTCCCTCCTTTGGCTCAACATACCGCCAAAGTCCTTGGCCTCTAAGGATGGTTTTAGTGGTTTTTTCCCAAAGAATATAGTTGTTTCCTTTGAGCATAACTGAGATTGTTACTCTATTAGTCTCCATTTTCTAGTAATAATACACAATCTTAGTCCTTTCACAACTTGAAGATCCTATGATCTCAAGGATATTAATCTCAGAGTGAATAGAACTAAGGAAGTGTATTGTTATAGATTAGAAGATTTGTAGAGTGTTAGAAGAATTAAAAGAGGTTAAGCGCTTGAACACTCAACCTGCTCTGATACCATGTAGAAATTTAAGTTAGGAGATGATAGAAAATGAAGGAGAATGGAGGAGAATGGCGAGATAAGAGAGAAAGAGAGTTTCTGAAATTTCTTGTGTTCTTATTCTCTTATTCACTTTCTCTACATTTACAAGAGGTTTTTATGAGTTTATATAGACTTTTTACATAAGAGAAGAAGAAAGGAGAATCATATAACAAGAGAGGCGTGCAAGGAAGGAGAAGCATGGGAGATGAGAAGCCAAACTACTCCAACAGTGTCTCAACAGTCACCAGCGCCCATACTTCACCCATGCTGCGCCTATACCTTTACCCATACCTTCTTGCTTCCTAGTTAGCTTGTTTAGTTGATATCCAACAGCTTCCTTTTCCTTCTAGTTCTTCTTTAACTAGTTTTCTTTTCCCTCCTTTCTTTGAGTTTGAATTCTTTTTGATTATTCTATCACTTGAAAGAGCATCTATCTCAACATACACTACTTGAGATTCGAGAGTAAGCTTTAAGCTAATTGCATTCATTCAAATCTGAGTTCAAAGGGCGAGGTTACATGCCTTTATATAGGCGGGAGAATTAGGGCAACAAACCCTTACAAAAGGACCAGCGTGTCCTTGGGTGTTTTACATACCCGTAATTCAGTAACTTAAGTCTTTTGGTAAGCGGTAAAACATGAAAATGGAAAGGGATAGGGATTAGGACCGAGGGACCACCACACGAACCATGGATGGGTAAGGTGATGATCGGTTCGGTCCCAATGCGTCCGGGTCGTGAACCTCGTTAAAAACCTTGATGGGAAAACCACTTAGGGATAAAACCCGATCAAGGGAAAAAGTGTGTTCCTTTCCCAAACGACTTTAGTGGGGCGTTTTCACCGTGTCAAGGTGAAAACGCTAAGGACTTGGTCCTTGACGTTTGCCGATGTTGCCAGCTTGTGTTGTTGCCATTTGCCTTTCTTCAAGCCTTGGGCAATCACCAAGTTCATCCGTGTCTGGTATGGTCTCGAGTGCTCGCGGTCAATGACCGAAACTGGCATATCCGGCAACGTCCCTTGGCTCCCATCCGTATCCATCCGGCATCGTCCGGCTGGCTATTCTCCGGATCGGATATGGCTTGGGCCTCATCATGCCCTCCCTCTTGAAAATGTTTTGTCCTCAAAACTTGATCTCCTGCATCAAAACGGGACAAATCAGCAATATTGAAAGTGGTGGACATGTTGCCTTTACCTGGAATATCGATCCGGTACGCATTGTTGTTAATATGCTCTAGAACTTGGAAAGGGCCATCTCCTCATGGCTGTAGCTTTGTTTGCCGGGTCTTGTTGAACCGTTCAGTGTGGGTGTGTAGCCAGACCCATTCGCCTGGTTGTAGTATCATTGGCTGCCTTCCTCGGTCCGCTCTCTGCTTGTATTGTTCCGTCTTCTTGATGATTCGGTTGTGGACTCTTTCATGGAGCTTACGGACATATTCAGCCTTGGCAACCCCATTTTGGTCTTCCATCCTTTCAGGGGGAAATGGAAACATGTCGAGCGGTGTACGCGGATTGAACCCGTAGCATGTCTCAAACGGGGAGAGGCCGGTAGTTGAGTGAGTCGCCCGGTTGTAGGCAAATTCCACATAGGGTAGGCTTTGGAGCCAGTTGGCTTTGTTGGAGTCGACGGCGGTTCTGAGCAAAGCTCCCAAGGTTCGGTTAACGACTTCAGTTTGCCCATCCGTCTGAGGGTGTGCGGCTGTGGAGAAAAGGAGTTTGGTTCCCATGCGTCTCCACAGGGTTCTCCAGAAATGGCTGAGGAATTTTGGATCTCGGTCAGAGACAATGGTTTAAGGTAGACCATGAAGTTTTACAACGTCTCGGAAGAACAGGTCGGCAATGGCCGTAGCGTCCCATGCCTTGGAACAGGGCATGAAATGGGCCATTTTGGAGAAACGGTCGACCACTACCATTACTGAGTCTTTTCGCTCGATTGGAGGCAACCCTAGAAGGAAATCCATGGATAGGTCAACCCATGGGGAGGTTGGAATCGGCAGGGGCATGTATAATCCGTATGGGTGGGACTTGGTCTTGGCATACTTGCAGGTTAAAGATCTTGCACAGAAGACTTCGACCATGCTTCTCATCTTAGGCCAATAGAAGTGATTCCTAAGCATGTCCAAGGTTTTGTGCGCTCCAAAGTGTCCCATCAAACCTCCACTATGGGCTTCTTGAACGAGCAGCTCTCGAATAGATCTCTCTGGTATGCACAACCGTTTGCCCTTAAAAAGGAAACCGTGGTGGACATGAAAATCCTTGAAGGAGTCCTTCCCATGTTCGGCATAGGGAATTTTAGGCTGGGATTGTCTTGATACCGGTCCTTAAGAGGGCCAAAACCAAGAACCTTGGCCTCAACAGTAGTAATGAGGGCGTGGCGACGGGACAGGGCATAAGCCACCACGTTTTCTTTTCCCTTCTTATATTTGATGATGTAGGGAAACATCTCAATGAACTCGAGCCACTTGGCGTGTCGCTTCTTCAGGTTGGTTTGTCCCCAGAGATGTTTTAAGGTCTCATGATCCGAATGGATCACGCACTCCTTGGAGAGGAGGTAGTGTTGCCAAGTTTCAAGGGCTCGTACCAACGCGTAGAGCTCCTTATCGTAGGTGGGATAGTTGAGCGTGGCTCCACTGAGCTTCTCACTGAAGTAGGCATCGGGATGCCCTCCTTGTGTTAGTACAGCTCCAATGCCTATACCGGATGCGTCGCACTCGATTTTGAAGGTCTTGCTGAAGTCGGGCAAGGCTAGCAATGGTGCTTAAGTGAGCCAACCCTTGAGCTCTTGGAAGGCCTTCTCTTGGGATTCTCCCCATATAAACCCGGAAGACTTCTTTACCAAAACCGTTAAGGGAGCGGCAATGGAACTAAAGTCCCAAACGAAACGCCGATAGAAACTACCCAGACCATGGAAACTTCGGACTTGGCTGACATTGGTATGGGTTGGCCATTCTTGGATGGCCCTGATCTTTTCTTGGTCAACTTTCAGGCCCTGACCACTGAGGACGAAACCCAAGAAGATAAGTTCTCGAGCGCCAAAGGTGCATTTGGCCATGTTGGCATAGAGCTCTTCTTGTTGCAGGGTCTGTAGGACCGTATCCAGGTGGAAAACATGTGCGGTAAGGTCCTTGCTGTAGACGAGGATGTCGTCAAAGTAGACAACCACGAACTTGTTGAGGAATGCTCGGAGGGTGTGGTTCATTAGTCGCATGAAGGTGGAAGGGGTGTTGGACAGGCCAAACGGCATGACTAGCCACTCATACAGCCCTTGCTTGGTCTTGAAGGCAGTCTTCCATTCGTCCCCTTCTCTCATTTGGACTTGATGGTAACCGCTTTTGAGATCGATCTTGGAGAAAATGGACGCGCCACTAAGTTTGTCCAACATGTCGTCCAAACGGGGGATCGGGTGCCAGTACTTGACCGTAATATTGTTGATGGGCCGGCAGTCCACGCACATCCTCCAGCTGCCGTCCTTCTTGGGAACCAAAAGGACTGGTACGGCGCACGGACTGAGGCTTTCGCGGACGTATCCTTTGGACAAGAGGTCGGCAACCTGTCGCTCTAGTTCCTTGGCCTCCTCCGGGTTGACGCGGTAAGCAGGCCGGTTGGGCAGGGAGGCTCCGGGAATGAAGTCGATCCGGTATTCAATGCCCCGGAGAGGTGGAAGTCCGTGTGGAATTTCCTCAGGGAAGACGGATGAATACTTTTGAAGGATCCTTTGGAGCTCATCCGGGATTAGGTCTTCCCTGTCACCTGCGCTTAACACATCTTTGTAAACCATTAGTACAACTCGGCAATCATTGCCGATGGTTTTACAAGTGTCCCTAATGGATATAAGGAAGTTAGTTCGGGGAGAGGTGGTCCTAGACAAACGAGACTGGAGTTCGTGTACTTGAACGGGTGATAAAGGGGCTAGGGTAACATGCTTAGATTCGTGTATAAACGAGTAAAAGTTGGAACGTCCGTTGTGGGTGGCGTCCTTGTCAAACTGCCATGAGCGTCCTAGGAGGACTTGGCTAGCTTGCATTGGGACAACATCACATTGGACCGTGTCCCGGTACTGCCCTATACTAAAGGCTAGATCTACTTGTTCGGTAACGCGTATAACAGTTTTATCATTCAACCACCGCAGTTTATAGGGGTGAGGGTGTTTAGAGGAAGGGAGAGAAAGCTTTGACACGAGGTGGGAGCTGGCCACATTAGTACATGACCCACCATCAATGATCAAACCGCAAACCTTGCCGTTGACGGTGCAGCGTGTGTGGAAGATGTTGTCTCGCTGTCCGGCCGGCTCGGGAAAGGTTAAGGTGCTCAGGCTCCTCTGGACGACCAGGAGGTCTCCTACATCCGGATATTCATAGTTGCCTTTGGGGGTAAGGATCATGGCTCGGTTGTTGGGGCAATCCCTGGAATAGTGCCCTCTGCCTTGGCACTTGTAGCATATCACGTCCCGGCTTCTTCCAGTATTGGATTCGGGTTTTTGGACAGGACGGCCGGGCACAGGAGCTTCGGGTTGCCGAGGTTTGAAATGGGAATCAATGGCAATGGCCTTGGATCCGATCGGTGGTTTGGGGAAGGTGGCCCCAGCTGCAGGGTTGGGAGACAAAACTTGGTTCGGGGATACCTTTCCTCGGGCGGCCGAGGCAGACTTCCTTCTGATTTGAGTTTCTAAGTGTATGGCCAGGTGCAAGAGCTCATCGAAACCTTGATAAGACTGCCTCTCGACCTTGCGGGCAATCCGGTCTTGCATGCCGTCCACGAACTGGGCCATTAAGGTCTCTTCGCAGTCATTTAGTTGGAGACAGTTTCATAGATGCTCAAATTCGTCGTAGTACTCTTCAATGGTCCGGGTGCCTTGGTGAAGTTTCCGGAACCGTTTTTGCAAGTCACGATGATAAAGGGGCGGGACGTAACGCTTCCTCATGACATGTTTCATAACATCCCAGGTAGGGATCATACCTTCACGGTGTCGCCTTCATTCTGCCAAATCGCGGTCCCACCAAGTGAGGGCATGGTCGGTCAGTTGGGCCGCTGCGTAGGCAACCTTCCTAGGCTCGGAGTAATCATAGCAATCAAACAGGTGGTCCATCCACCTTTCCCAGTCGAGGTAGGCTTCCGGGTCAACTTTGCCCGTGAAGGTTGGTGGGACCAGCTTGTGGACCGGGGCCTCGGGTCGAGGTGCACGATCATCCCAGTCATATGCGTTTGGTCGCTCTCTTTGTCGGGGATGACCTGGTCGCGGTTGGTATGGGTCATACCCGTTGTCGGATGGGTAGGCTGGGACAGGTTCATCATTGGGCCGATCGGCGAAATCGAATGGCTGGTTTGGAAGGGGCGGTCGAGCCTCAGGCGGAAGGTCGTATCGGGCCATTCGCTCGGTAAGGCGCTCTATTTAGGCCTGGATAGTGGCCAGTATGGTACCGATCTCAATAGGACGGGGCAATTCTCCCACGGGTTCGGCCATGGGTGGTATGGTCGGTACGGATGGTTCGTACGGTCGGTGCGGTATGGATGGTGGGGTTTGTTCATCTGGGTCGGAGTCAGTAAGGTCAAGCCAGCGGGGTTGGCCTGTACGGACAGAAGTGGGGTACGGACGGCGGCGTACGGATGGTGGGAGACCTTCGGAGGTACTAGGTCCCGAAGGGCTAGCCAGCCGGTGTCGTCCTGGTCGAGGGACGGTAGCCCAATAGGGGCGTCCGGTCGTACCCCTGGTTGGTACGGACGGGGATGGGTCAGTCGTGGGAATGATCGGAAACGTGGGTGTACGACTGATGGAGCTGTCGTATTCAGCCAGTACGGGCAATGGGCAGTGGATCGTGGCATGGCGGGATGGGTCCTACGTGCATATAACAACAAGGATGAAAGCTTGCGGTACGATATACGGGTAAAGATAAAGGACTGTTTTGCTAAATGACAAACGACCGTGCAACAGTCGACCGTTTAAAGCAAAAAGGAAAAAGGACAGTTTATAATAATAATAGAAAGGACAGCTTGCACGCGGATTTCTAACGTCCTGCCAATGAGACGGATCCCAATGATAAGGCAAGGATGGAATATTCCTCACGTGGCCGGGTCTGAGGATAGGCGAGTAAGGCGTGTTAACCAGAAATGGTCCCCACGTACTCGTCTTCAACCTCTCATCTCACTAGGGCAACAATGGCAACCCGCGGTCTCAAGACTTAGTCTTTTACACACCGTCGCCCAAAGGCTAGCTACAAGCACAGGGCTTTGAGACAATAATGACGGAGGCAAAGCTTAGAACGTTAAAGAGTAAGGTGCGAGATAAGAACAAGTTTAAAGCGAGTAAACAGTCGAGAAACAATGGAAGGTATTTAACGGAAAGTTACAACCTGACGGGTGAAGCTTCGCTCTGATACCAGCTGATACGCTCCTGGAAAGTTGGCTTCAGAATCAGGCTGAGTCGGAATGCGACCGGGAAGGAATCGATCGTACGGGACTGGTACGGTGTCACGGTCGGGTTGAGGGACGCGGTACGGGGCCTCCGGCCGTATAGACTTATTGCCGGTACGGTATTGGGCGATATTGAAGCGGAGATTGGCGGAAGTTAAACGGCGGTCCTTGAAGCTCGGCTCGGACTTCGGTCAGTCATATCACGGCGTTGTCCAAAGACCGTGTGGCCGGCTTTCGATCCATTGTTACTATTCCACCTTTCCATTGCCTCTTCGCTCCATTGTTCCACCATCAATCACCCTTCGCCACCCCCGTTCGTCTCTATCTTCATTTCCACTTAACCAACCCGCCGTTTAACTTCCGCCAATCTCCGCTTCAATATCGCCTAATACCGTACCAGCAATAAGTCTGTACGGCCGGAGGCCCCGTACCGCATCCCTCGACCCTACCGTGACACCGTACCAGTCCCGTACGACCAATTCCTTCCCGGTCGCATTCCGACTCAGCCTGATTCTGAAGCCAACGTTCCTGGAGCGTATCATTTAGGGTTTAGGGTTTAGGAGTATAAGATTAAGAGTTTAGGTTTTAGAGATTAGGGTTTAGGATTAAGGGTTTTTGTTTATAGATTAGGGTTTAAGGTTAAGGGTATAAGGAATAAGATTAAGAGTTTAGGGTTTAGAGATTAGGGTTTAGGATTTAGGGTTTATGTTTTGGGTTTAGGGTTTAGGAGTAAGAATATTATGACTCACGATTACAGAGGAAGTATGCCATCTAGTTGAGATACAAAACAAGGTAAGCAAGACAAATTTTTTGTTATTGTTGGGTTCGAGATTCAAAAACGTAAGCAAAGCACAAGTTATTCCCAATGTGTTTAGGGTTAGGGTTTAGGGTATAAAGTTTACAGATTAGGGTTTTTGGTTTAGGGTTTAGGGATTAAGGTTTAGGGTTTAGGGTATAAGATTAAGAATTTAGGTTTTACAAATTAGGATTTAGGATTTAGGGTTTAGGTTTATAGATTAGGGTTTAAGGTTAAGTGATGAGGCCCGAGCCGCATCCGACCCGGAGGATAGCCAGCCGGACGAAACCGGTACCGACACGGACGAAAGCCAAGGAACGTTGCCAGTTATGCCGGTATCGGCCATTGACCGTGCGCACTCGCGGCCGTACCAAACAAGAATGAACATGGCGATTGCCCAAGGAATGAAGAAAGGCAAATGGCCACAACCAAAGCTGGCAACCTCGGCAAACACCAAGGACCAAGTCCTTAGCGTTTTCACCTTGACCCGGTGAAAACACCCCACTAAAGTCGTTTGGGAAAGGAACACTCTTTTTCCCTTGATGGGTTTTATCCCTAAGTGGTTTTCCCATCAAGGTTTTTAATGAGGTTCACGACCCGGCCGCATTAGGACCGAGCCGATCATCACCTTACCCGTCCATGGTCCGCGTGGTTGTCGTCCGGCCCTAATCTCTATCCCTTCCTGTTTTCTTGTTTTTACCGTTTTACTAAGAACTTAAGTTACTGTTTTATGGGTATGTAAACACCCAAGGACACGTTGGTCTTTTGTAAGGGGCTTGTTGCCCTATTTCTCCCGCCTATATAAAGGCGTGTAACCTCTCCCTTTGAACTCAGATTTGAATGAATGCAATTAGCTTAAAGCTTGCTCTCGAATCTCAAGTAGTTTAAACATCGTTGTCCTCGAAGCTCGGCTTGGACTTCGATCAGTCGTATCACGGCGTTGTCCAAACACCGTGCATCCGGCTTTCGATCCATTGTTACCGATCCATCTATCCATTCTCACTTCGCTCCATCCTTTCCACTCTCCAAATGCTTATCTCCATCCTCTTCCATCTCTACCTTCATCCATCCTTCCCGCCGTCCAAACCCCGCCATAACACCACCACTTTACCATCCCGTTCCCTTCATCCGTACCCCCGAGGACCCGTACCGCGGCCCTTCCACCAACCGAGGTACCGTACCGGTACCCGTACGACCGCCTCCGTCCCGGTCTCGTCCCAACTCAGCCTGATTCCGAAGCCAACGTTCCTGGAGCGTATCAGCTGGTATCAGAGCCAAGCTTCATCCGTCAGGTTGTAACTTTCCATTAAAACATCTTCCATTGTTTCTCTACCGTTTACCGCTTTGAACTTGTTCTTATTTCGCGCCTTACTTTCTAACAGTCTAGTCTTTGCCACGGTCATTATTGTCTCAAAGCTTTGTGCTTATAGCTAGCCTTTGGTCGCCGACGTGTGAAAGACTAAGTCTTAGTACCACCGAAGCACCATTGTTGCCCTAGTGAGACGAGAGGTTGAAGACGAGTAAGTGGGGACCATTTCTGGTCAACACACTTTACTCGCCTATTCTCTGACCCGGCCACGTGAGGAACATCCTGTCCTTGCCTTATTTGTGATCCGTCCCTTTGGCAGGACATGAGAAATCCGCGTGCTAGTTGTCTTTGCCGTTTTTGTTAATAACTGTCCTTTGTCCTTTTTGCTTTAAACGTTCGGCAGTTGTCCTCTAGCAAAACAATCCTCTATCTTGCACCATACCGCCAGCTTTCATCTTTTGTCATTTTATGCGCATAGGGTCCATCCCACAATCCCACGCTCCATTGCCCGTACTGGCAGGATACGTCAGCTCCAACAGCCGTACACCCCCGTGTCCTATCGATCCTGCGATTGACCCGTCCCCATCAGTACCAACCACGACCGGACGAACCTATTGGGCTACCGTCCCTCGACCCGGACGACCACGGCGGACTAACCTTTCCGGACCAAGTACCTCCGAGAGTCTCCCACCGTCCGTACGCCGCTGTCCGTACCCGACCACCATCCGTACAGGCCAACCCCGCCGGCTTGACCTTACCGACTCCGACCCCGACGAACTCACCCCGTTGTCCGTACCGCGCCGTCCGTACGACCCATCCGTACCGACCATACCGCCCATGGCCAAACCCGTGGAAGACTTGCCCCGTCCTATTGAGATCGGTACCATCCTGGCCACCATCCAGGCCCAAATAGAGCGCCTCACCGAGCGAATGGCCCGATACGATCTTCCACCTGATGCTCGACCGCCCCTCCCAAATCCGCCGGCCGATCTCGCCGACCGACCCCTTGAAGAACCCGGCCCGGCCTACCAATCCGATGATGGGTACGATCCATACCAACCCCGTCCAGGTCGACCCCGGCGCACAGAGCGACCAAACGATCGGGATGACCGTGCACCTCGACCCGAGGCCCCGGTCCACAAACTGGTCCCACCGACCTTCGCGGGAACGGTTGACCCGGAAGCCTACCTCGATTGGGAAAGGCGAATGGACCACCTGTTTGATTGTTACGATTACTCCGAACCCAAGAAGGTTACCTATGCCGCGGCCCAACTGACCGACCATGCCCTTACATGGTGGGACCGCGACTTGGCAGAACGCAGGCGACGACGTGAAGGCCTAATCCCTACTTGGGACGTTATGAAATATGTCATGAGGAAACGCTACGTCCCGCCCCTCTACCACCGCGATTTGCAAAAGCGGTTCCGGAAACTTCACCAAGGCACCCGAACCATTGAAGAGTACTACGACGAGTTTGAGCATCTGCGAAACCGTCTCCAGCTCAATGACTGTGTAGAAACCTTAATGGCCCAGTTCGTGGACGGCATGCAAGACCGGATTGCCCGCAAAGTAGAGCGGCAGTCTTACCAAGGGTTTGATGAGCTCTTGCACCTGGCCATCCACTTAGAAGCACAGATCAAGAAGAAAACCTCCTCGGCCTTCCGAGGAAAGACCCCCCCGAACCAAGTCTGGTCTCCCAACCCTACAGCCACGTCCACCAGCCCCAAACCACCGGTTGCATCCAAGGCCATTGCCATTGACTCCCGTTTCAAGCCAAGGCAACCCGAAGCCAATGCGGGAAGAAGCCGGGACGTGATATGCTACAAATGCCAAGGCAGAGGGCATTACTCCAGGGACTGCCCCAACAACCGAGCCATGATCCTTACCCCCGAAGGCGACTATGAATCCTAGGACGAGGAGGCGGTCGAGGAAAATGACCCCGAGCCAGTTCAACCAGAAGGCACGGTTGAATATCCGGATGTAGGAGACCTCCTGGTCGTCCAAAGGAGCCTGAGCACCTTGACCTTGCCCGAGCCGACCGGACAGCGGGACAACATCTTCCACACACGCTGCACCATCAACGGCAAGGTTTGCGGCTTGATCATTGATGGTGGGTCCTGTACCAATGTGGCCAGCTCCCACCTCGTGACCAAGCTTTCTCTCCCTGCCTCTAAACACCCTCATCCCTATAAACTGCGATGGCTGAATGATAAAACTGTTATACCCGTTACCAAACAGGTAGATCTAGCCTTTAGTATAGGGCATTACTGGGATGCGGTCCAATGTGATGTTGTTCCAATGCAAGCTAGCCACGTCCTCTTAGGACGCCCATGGCAGTTTGACAAGGACGCCACCCACAACGGCCGTTCCAACTTTTATTCGTTTATGCATGAATCTAAGCGTGTTACCCTAGCACCTCTAACACCCGTTCAAGTACATGAACTCCAATCTCGCTTAGCCAAAACCACATCTTCCCGTCCCAACTTCCTAATATCCATTAGGGACGCTTGTAAAACCATCCGCAATGAGTGCCGAGTTGTACTAATGGTTTACAAAGATGTGATGAGCGCAGGTACCAGGGAAGATCCCATCCCGGATGAGCTCCAAAGGATCCTGCAGAAGTATTCGACCGTCTTCCCTGAAGAGATTCCCCATGGGCTCCCTCCCCTCCGGGGAATTGAACACCGAATCGACTTCATTCCCAGAGCCTCCCTGCCCAACCGACCTGCTTACCGCGTCAATCCGGAGGAATCCAAAGAATTAGAGCGACAGGTTGCCGACCTCTTGTCCAGGGGATACGTCCGCGAAAGCTCAGTCCGTGCGCCGTACAAGTCCTTTTGGTCCCCAAGAAGGATGGCAGCTGGAGGATGTGCGTGGACTGCCGGCCCATCAACAACATTACGATCAAATACCGGCACCCAATTCCCCGTTTGGACGACATGTTGGACGAACTTAGTGGCGCGTCCATTTTCTCCAAAATCGATCTCAAAAGTGGTTACCACCAAGTCCGAATGAGAGAAGGTGACGAATGGAAGACCGCCTTCAAAACCAAGCAAGGGCTGTACGAGTGGCTAGTCATGCCGTTCGGCCTTTCCAACGCCCCTTCCACCTTCATGCGACTGATGAACCATACTCTCCGAGCGTTCCTCAATAAATTTGTGGTTGTCTACTTTGACGACATCCTTGTCTACAGCAAGGATCTTACTGCACACGCTTCCCACCTAGATACGGTCCTACGAACCTTGCAACAAGAGGAGCTCTACGCCAACATGGCCAAGTGTACCTTCGGCGCTCGAGAACTTATCTTCTTGGGCTTTGTCCTCAGTGGTCAGGGTCTAAAAGTTGACCAAGAGAAGATCCGGGCCATCCAAGAATGGCCAACCCCTACCAACGTCAGCCAAGTCCGAAGCTTCCATGGCCTGGCCAGTTTCTATCGACGTTTCGTTCGGGACTTTAGTTCCATTGCCGCTCCCTTAACGGCTTTGGTGAAAAAGTCCTCCGGGTTTATATGGGAAGAACCCCAAGAGAAGGCCTTCCAAGAGCTCAAGGGTCGGCTCACTCAAGCACCTTTGCTAGCCTTGCCCGACTTCAACAAGACCTTCGAAATTGAGTGTGACGCGTCCGGTATAGGCATTGGAGCTGTGCTGACACAAGAAGGGCGTCCCGTGGCTTACTTCAGTGAGAAGCTCAGTAAAGCCACACTCAACTACCCCACCTACGACAAAGAGCTCTATGCGTTGGTCCGAGCACTTGAAACCTGGCAACATTACCTCCTCTCCAAGGAGTGCGTGATCCACTCGGATCATGAGACCTTGAAGCATCTCCGAGGCAAACCAACCTGAAGAAGCGGCACGCCAAATGGCTCGAGTTCATCGATATGTTTCCCTATGTCATTAAGTATAAGAAGGGAAAAGAGAATGTAGTCGCCGATGCTCTTCCCCGTCGCCACGCCCTTATCACTACTGTTGAGGCCAAGGTTCTAGGCTTCGGCCCTCTTAAGGACCGGTACCAAGATGATCCCGGTCTAAAACTTCCCTATGCCGAACACGGGAAGGACTCCTTCAAGGATTTTCATGTCCACGACGGCTTCCTTTTTAAGGGCAAACGGTTGTGCATACCAGAGGGATCTATTCGAGAGCTGCTCGTTCAAGAAGCCCACAGTGGCGGTTTGATGGGACACTTTGGGACGCATAAGACCTTAGACATGCTGCGAAGTCACTTCTACTGGCCTAGGATGAGAAGTATGGTCGAAGTCTTCTGTGCAAGGTGTTTAACCTGCAAGCGCGCCAAGACCAAGTCCTATCCATACGGACTATACATGCCCCTGCCCATCTTAACCTCCCCATGGATCGACCTATCCATGGACTTTCTGCTAGGATTGCCTCCAATCGAAAGAAAGGACTCAGTAATGGTAGTGGTCGACCGTTTTTCCAAAATGGCCCATTTCATGCCCTGTTCCAAGGCATGGGACGCTACGGCCATTGCCGACCTCTTCTTCCGGGACGTTGTCAAACTTCATGGCCTACCCCGAACCATTGTCTCTGATCGAGACCCCAAATTTCTCAGTCATTTCTGGAGAACCTTGTGGAGGCGCATGGGAACCAAACTCCTTTTCTCCACTGCCGCGCATCCCCAAACTGATGGACAAACTGAAGTCGTTAACGTACCTTGGGAGCTTTGCTCAGGATGGCCGTGGACTCCAACAAAGCCAACTGGCTCCAAAGCCTACCTTATGTGGAGTTTGCCTACAACCGGGCAACTCACTCAACTACCGGCCTCTCCCCGTTTGAGATATGCTATGGGTTCAATCCGTGTACACCGCTCGACATGATTCCATTGCCCCCTGAGAGGATGGAAGACCAAAATGGGGTAGCCAAGGCTGAATATGTCTGTAAGCTTCATGAACGTGTCCGCAGCCGAATCCTCAAGAAGACGGAACAGTACAAGCAGAAAGCGGACCGAGGGAGACAGCCAATGATCCTACAACCAGGAGAATGGGTTTGGCTACACACCCAAACTGAACGATTCAACAAAACCCGGCAGACGAAGCTACAACCACGAGGAGATGGTCCCTTCCAAGTCCTAGAGCGCATTAACAACAATGCGTACCGGATAGACTGTTGAAATATGTGATCTCAAGAAGAAGAATAATTCAAACTTAAGAGAAGGAGGGAAGGAAAAAGAGAACTAGTTGTGAAGAAACTAGAAGGAGAACTAGTTGAGAAGGAACTAGAAGAAAAGGAAGCTGTTGGATCTCAACTAGACAATCTAACTAAACTAAGTGAGGAAGCAAAGAGAGGTATGGGCACAAGCATGGGCGCATCAGAGCAGGGCATGGTGCGCGTCAGAGCAGGGCATGGTGCAACAAGACTATTGGAGCAGCTCACCCATCTCTCTTCCCTTCTTCACGCCCCTCCTCTCCTCTTCCTTGATTCTTCTTCATTTCAATGTAAAAAGTCTATAAATACATGTAATCTCTTGTAAAGAAGTGTGTGTGAATAAGAAGAAATATTCAGCAATCTTTCTCTTCCTTATTACGCCAATTCTCTCATCTCCATCCTTATATCTTTCTAAACCTCTAAAATCAACATGGTATCAGAGCGGGTTTATCCTTCAACCGCTTAAATCTCACCTTATAACTCTTCTAGCACTCTACAAATCTTCTAATCTATAACAATACATCCTCCTAGTTCTATTCACTCTGAGATTAATATCCTTGGGATCATAGGATCTTCAAGTTGTGAAAGAACTAGAATTGTGTATTGTCACTAGAAAATGGAGACAAATAGAGTAGCAATCTCAGTCATGCTCAAAGGAAACAACTATCTCCTTTGGGCAAAAACCACTAAGACCATCCTTAGAGGAAGAGGACTTTGGCGATATGTTGAGCCAAAAGAGGTAGCGGAAGCTGTAGTGAGAAATGAAAAAGAAGAAGCTAAGGAAGAACAAGAGGAACAATACACGCTCTCTCTTCTTCAAAGCTCACTAGAGTCATCCATCTTGGCGGCCTACTCATATGCCGATTCCGCCAAAGAACTATGGGATATACTCAAGGGAGTATATGGAAACGTCTCAAATATATCAAGAATATTTGAGGTGAAGAGGGCGCTGAATGAGCTTCAACAAGAGGAGAAGCCATTCAAGGAAATGTTTGGGGAGTATAGAAGCTTGTGGGCCGAGTTAGAGATTTTGAGGCCACACACAATCGACCCCAAGGAGTTAGGAGAAAGACGTGACCAAGACCAAGTGTTTGGACTTCTCTTGGCACTCAATGCATCCTACAAAGATCTTATCAAGCACATACTCAGATTTGAGAAGCTGCCAAGTCTAGCTGAAGTATGTGGCATGATACAAAGGGAGGAAGGGTCAAGAGACCTATTCCGTGCACCAAGTGAGGCCGCACATCTTGCAAAGAGGAATCTCACATTCGACAAGAGGGTTTTGGAATGTGAGCATTGTAAGATGAAGGGGCACACTAAGGAGAAGTGTTGGACTCTTTACCCACACTTAAGGCCTAAGCGGCTAAAGGAGAATGGAGGTGGACCTAGAGCCTTCATGGGAGTCACGCAACCTGTTGAAGAGATGGTCAGAAGATCCGAGTTTGAGGCTCTCATCAAGAGTCTATCCAAGCTCACAGAATCCGGTAAGAGCCTATTTAGCTCTAAAAGCTCCATTAAGAAGAATATGATCATTGTGGATTCGGGGGCTTCTCATCACATGATTAAGGATCAAGACATGCTGAAAAATCTTGAGCCTTATCATGGAAATGTACAAATAGCCAATGGAAGCTCAGTTCCGATTGAAGGGATAGGAGAGTTAGAGCTTTTCACAAAAGAAACTAAAGCATTATACATGCCTAGCTTCTCATCCAACCTTTTATCAGTTCATAAAGCAACAAAAGATTTGGATTGTGTGGCAATGTTTGGGACTGACTTTGTGAAGTTTCAGGACCCTAAAACAAATCATGTACTCGGAGAAGGGAAGGTGGAGGATGGAGTGTATCTGTTGGAAACAAATAAACAAGAAAAGCTAAAAGCTCTTGGAGTGAAGGCGGATAAGGAAGTTTTTAACAAGAAGGAGATTGGAGATAGCTCATTATGGCATGGAAGGCTAGGACATCCAAGTTCAGCTATCCTCAAGATGGTCTTACCCAATCTCGTTCAAGAAGAAGAAGTTTGTGAAGCATGTGTACTAGGGAAACATTGTAGACAGTTTTTCCCCTCTTCATCTACAACTTGTGATGAAGCTTTTGGCATTGTACACTCGGATGTATGGACCGCCCCATGTAACTCAAGAGATCAATATAAATATTTTGTTTCATTCATTGATGACTACTCAAGATACACATGGATCACACTCTTACATTCAAAGGATCAAGTATATGAAGCGTTTACTAACTTCACCAAATATATCTCTACCCAATTCAAGACCAAAATCAAGATCTTAAGAAGTGATAATGGAGGGGAGTATGTGAGCAAACGATTCAAGGAGTTACTCAATAATCTTGGTATCATACACCAAACATCGTGTGCATACACTCCACAACAAAATGGGGTAGCAGAAAGAAAGAATAGGCATCTCATGGAAGTTGCAAGAACCCTCATGATTGCCAAAGGAGTACCTAAGTTTCATTGGGGAGATGCAGTAATGACTTCAAGTTACTTGATCAACCGGCTTCCAACGAAAAATATGGATAATAAATCACCATTTGAAGTGCTACACAAAAGCAAGCCAAGCGTGAACCATATGAAGACCTTTGGATGTTCTTGTTATATGTTTCTACCGGAGGGACAAAGAAGCAAGCTTGAACCTCGAAGTATGAAGTGTGTGTTCATTGGCTACTCACCAACACAAAAAGGATACAAGGTCTACAATACGGAGACAAGGAGGGTCTATGTATCTAGAGAGGTGAGATTCAATGAAGAAGAAGGATTTTATGGAAACAAGAACCATGAAGCTCCGGAGGATGTGACTTCATTACCTATGGATTGGATGCGGGTTAATGACGCTCTAATAAATGAAGTACAAGGAGAGAGCGAATCATCTGAAACCAGAGTAGAAGATGAGGCACATGCGGAGCAAGATCAGAATTCTGTTGAAGAAGAAGCGAATGATGGTGAGGGAGAACTTGAGCCAACCGTACCCCTAAGAAGAAGTACAAGACAAAGGCGACAACGTGTTTACTATGGCTACAACAACTCTGCCATGCTCCAAGGGGAGTCTAGTGCGAGTAATCTTCCTTGTGTGATAAGAGAATGTCCTGTGCGTACGGCGAGCTTAGATCTCGATCCTATTGGCGACAGCATTCTCTTATCACAAGGGGGAGATAACACTCAAACTAGCACTATCACATATCCCATTGAGCTTTTTTGCTCGTTGGCATCCTTACCTATGGAGCATGAAGCTTTTCTTGGAAGAATCAGCAAGAAATCCATACCTAACTCATATGAAGAAGTGTGTGAGAATGGAGTATGGGTAAAAGCCATGGAAGAGGAAATGAAGTCCATGGAAAAGAACCACACTTGGTACTTGACCGAATTACCAAAGGATAAGAAATCAGTTGGGTGTAGATGGGTTTACACAATCAAGTATACAAGTGATGGGAAAATAGAGAGGTAAAAAGCAAGGCTGGTGGCAAAAGGATACACTCAAATCTATGGGGAGGATTATACCGAGACATTTGCTCCGGTTGCTAAGCTCCACTCCATAAGAATCCTAATCTCAGTGGCAGTGAACTTGAAGTGGGATCTATGGCAGATGGATGTCAAGAACGCCTTCTTGCAAGGAGATTTGGAAGAAGAGGTATATATGGATCCACCCCAAGGATATCATAAGGAAGGCAACAAGGTTTGCAGATTGAAGAAAGCAATCTATGGGCTAAAGCAATCTCCAAGAGCATGGTACCAAAGGCTAAGCGCTTGTCTATTGGATAAGGAGTTCATAAGATCTGAAGCTGATCATACCCTCTTCACAAGGCAAAGTGAAGGAGGAGTAGTGGTGGTCTTGATCTATGTTGATGATCTAATCATCACAGGAAGTGATAAAGATGGAGTAGATCAAATCAAGAAACTCTTGAAGATCGCTTTTGATATAAAGGATCTGGGAGAGCTTAAATACTTCCTAGGGATTGAGATGACACGGTTTGAAGATGGGATGTTCATCTCTCAAAGGAAATATGTGCTGGATCTCTTGGAAGAAACTGGCATGTTAGGATCCAAGCCGGCTAAAACTCCAATAGAAGAAGGCTACCAAGATAATCCTGAGGGGGAGCCATTGGAAGATATTAAGAGGTATCAAAGGATGGTGGGCAAGCTCATCTACCTCACTATCACAAGGCCGGACATTTGCTTTGCAGTGAACCGTGTGAGTCAACATATGCAAAAACCAACTATGCAGCATTGGAACATGATTGAGAGGCTGCTAAGGTACTTAAAAACAGCCTTGGAAAAGGCATATGGATGAAGGCTAATGGAAACACAAAGGTTCAAGGATATTGTGATGCGGATTGGGCTGGAGATAAGCAAGATAGAAAGTCCACATCCGGTTTTTGTACCTTTGTGGGAGGTAATCTAGTCACTTAAAGAAGTAAGAAGCAGAAAGTTATAGCCTTATCAAGTGCTGAAGCCGAGTATAGGGCTATGAAGGAGGTGACAAAAGAATTGATATGGGTGAAGGCATTCCTAGAAGATCTTGGAATACATGAGGCTGAGGAGATGCTGTTGTATTGTGATAATCAAGCTGCAATACATATAGCATCCAATCCGGTATTCCATGAAAGGACCAAGCATATAGAAGTGGATTGTCACTTTGTGAGGGGAAAGATTCAAGAAGGAATCATCAAACCCGCATTTGTAGCAAGTGGGGAACAGCTAGCGGATATCTTCACCAAGGCAACATCCTCTATCATTGGGGATCACATACATGGCAAGATCGGTCTAAAGGATCTTCACCGACCAATCTTGAGGGGGAGTGTTGAAATATGTGATCTCAAGAAGAAGAATAATTCAAACTTAAGAGAAGGAGGGAAGGAAAAAGAGAACTAGTTGTGAAGAAACTAGAATGAGAACTAGTTGAGAAGGAACTAGAAGAAAAGGAAGCTGTTGGATCTCAACTAGACAATCTAACTAAACTAAGTGAGGAAGCAAAGAGAGGTATGGGCACAAGCATGGGCATCAGAGCAGGGCATGGTGCGCGTAGAGCAGGGCATGGTGCAA
This sequence comes from Nasturtium officinale, assembly GCA_963854855.1. Lineage (NCBI taxonomy): Eukaryota > Viridiplantae > Streptophyta > Magnoliopsida > Brassicales > Brassicaceae > Nasturtium > Nasturtium officinale. Next base: position 156,938 of record CAWLBA010000010.1, read on the forward strand.
CAAGACTATTGGAGCAGCTCACCCATCTCTCTTCCCTTCTTCACGCCCCTCCTCTCCTCTTCCTTGATTCTTCTTCATTTCAATGTAAAAAGTCTATAAATACATGTAATCTCTTGTAAAGAAGTGTGTGTGAATAAGAAGAAATATTCAGCAATCTTTCTCTTCCTTATTACGCCAATTCTCTCATCTCCATCCTTATCTCTTTCTAAACCTCTAAAATCAACATAGACATCCCAGGTAAAGGTAACATGTCCACCACTTTCAATGTTGCTGATTTGTCCCGTTTTGATGCAGGAGATCAAGTTTTGAGGACAAAACACTTTCAAGAGGGAGGGCATGATGAGGCCCAAGCCGCATCCGACCCGGAGGATAGCCAGCCGGACAAAACCTGTACCGACACGGACGAAAGCCAAGGAACGTTGCCAGTTATGCCGGTATCGGCCATTGACCGTGCGCACTCGCGGCCGTACCAAACAAGAATGAACATGGCGATTGCCCAAGGAATGAAGAAAGGCAAATGGCCACAACCCAAGCTGGCAACCTCGGCAAACACCAAGGACCAAGTCCTTAGCGTTTTCACCTTGACCCGGTGAAAACACCCCACTAAAGTCGTTTGGGAAAGGAACACTCTTTTTCCCTTGATGGGTTTTATCCCTAAGTGGTTTTCCCATCAAGGTTTTTAACGAGGTTCACGACCCGGCCGCATTAGGACCGAGCCGATCATCACCTTACCCGTCCATGGTCCGCGTGGTTGTCGTCCGGCCCTAATCTCTATCCCTTCCTGTTTTCTTGTTTTTACCGTTTTACTAAGAACTTAAGTTACTGTTTTATGGGTATGTAAACACCCAAGGACACGTTGGTCTTTTGTAAGGGGCTTGTTGCCCTATTTCTCCCGCCTATATAAAGGCGTGTAACCTCTCCCTTTGAACTCAGATTTGAATGAATGCAATTAGCTTAAAGCTTGCTCTCAAATCTCAAGTAGTTTAAACATCGTTGTCCTCGAAGCTCGGCTCGGACTTCGATCAGTCGTATCACGGCGTTGTCCAAACACCGTGTGGCCGGCTTTCGATCCATTGTTACCGATCCATCTATCCATTCTCACTTCGCTCCATCCCTTCCCACTCTCCAAACACTTATCTCCATCCTCTTCCATCTCTACCTTCATCCAACCCTTCCGCCGTCCAACCCTCGCCGTAACACCACCACTTTACCACCTCGTTTCTCCCATCCGTACCGCCGAGGGCCTGTACCGCGGCCCTTCCACCAACCGAGGTACCGTACCGGTACCCGTATGACCGCCTCCGTCCCGGTCTCGTCCCAACTCAGCCTGATTCCGAAGCCAACGTTCCTGGAGCGTATCATTAAGGGTATAGGGTTTATGGTATAAGATTAAGAGTTTATGGTTTAGAGATTAGGGTTTAGGATTTAGGGTTTAGGTTTAGGGTTTAGGAGTAAGAATATTATGACTCATGATTACAGAGGATGCATGTCATCTAGTTGACATACAGAACAAGGTAAGCAAGACACATTTTATGTTATTGTTGGGTTCGAAATTCAAAAAAGGTAAGCAAGACACATGTTATTCCCAATGTGTTTAGGGTAAGGGTTTAGGGTATAGAGTTTACAGGTTAAGGTTTTGGGTTTAGTGTTTCGGTATTAAGTTTTAGGGTTTAGGGTATATGATTAAGAGTTTAGGTTTTAGAGATTAGGGTTTAGGTTTATAGATTAGGGTTTAAGGTTAAGGGTATAAGGTTTAGGGTTTAAGATTAAGAGTTTAGAGTTTAGAGATTAGGGTTTAGGATTTACAGTTTAGGTTTAGGGTTTAGGGTTTAGGAGTAACAATATTATGACTCACGATTACAGAGGAAGCATGTCATCTAGTTGAGATACAAAACAAGGTAAGCAAGACACATTTATGATATTCTTGGGTTTGTGATTCAAAAAAGGTAAGTTAGACACAAGTAATTCCCAATGTGTTTAGGGTATAGGGTTTAAAGATTAAGGTTTTGGTTTTAGGGTTTAGGGTTTAGTGTTTATGGTTTAGGGTATAAGATTAAGAGTTTAGGTTTTAGAGATTAGGGTTTAGGATTTAGGGTTTAGGTTTATAGATTATGGTTTAAGGTTAAGTGATGAGGCCCAAGCCGCATCCGACCCGGAGGATAGCCAGCCGGACGATACCGGTACAGACACGGACGAAAGCCAAGGAACGTTGCCAGTTATGCCGGTATCGGCCATTGACCGTGCGCACTCGCGGCCGTACCAAACAAGAATGAACATGGCGATTGCCCAAGGAATGAAGAAAGGCAAATGGCCACAACCCAAGCTGGCAACCTCGGCAAACACCAAGGACCAAGTCCTTAGCGTTTTCACCTTGACCCGGTGAAAACACCCCACTAAAGTCGTTTGGGAAAGGAACACTCTTTTTCCCTTGATGGGTTTTATCCCTAAGTGGTTTTCCCATCAAGGTTTTTAACGAGGTTCACGACCCGGCCGCATTAGGACCGAGCCGATCATCACCTTACCCATCCATGGTCCGCGTGGTTGTCGTCCGGCCCTAATCTCTATCCCTTCCTGTTTTCTTGTTTTTACCGTTTTACTAAGAATTTAAGTTACTGTTTTATGGGTATGTAAACACCCAAGGACACGTTGGTCTTTTGTAAGGGGCTTGTTGCCCTATTTCTCCCGCCTATATAAAGGCGTGTAACCTCTCCCTTTGAACTCAGATTTGAATGAATGCAATTAGCTTAAAGCTTGCTCTCGAATCTCAAGTAGTTTAAACATCGTTGTCCTCGAAGCTCGGCTCGGACTTCGATCAGTCGTATCACGGCGTTGCCCAAACACCGTGTGGCCGGCTTTCGATCCATTGTTACCGATCCATCTATCCATTCTCACTTCGCTCCATCCCTTCCCACTCTCCAAACACTTATCTCCATCCTCTTCCATCTCTACCTTCATCCAACCCTTCCACCGTCCAACCCTCGCCGTAACACCACCACTTTACCATCTCGTTTCTCCCATCCGTACCGCCGAGGACCCGTACCGCGGCCCTTCCACCAACCGAGGTACCGTACCGGTACCCGTACGATCGCCTCCGTCCCGGTCTCGTCCCAACTCAGCCTGATTCCGAAGCCAACGTTCCTGGAGCGTATCAGCTGGTATCAGAGCCAAGCTTCATCCGTCAGGTTGTAACTTTCCATTAAAACATCTTCCATTGTTTCTCTACCGTTTACCGCTTTGAACTTGTTCTTATTTCGCGCCTTACTTTCTAACAGTCTAGTCTTTGCCACGGTCATTATTGTCTCAAAGCTTTGTGCTTATAGCTAGCCTTTGGTCGCCGACGTGTGAAAGACTAAGTCTTAGTACCACCGAAGCACCATTGTTGCCCTAGTGAGACGAGAGGTTGAAGACGAGTAAGTGGGGACCATTTCTGGTCAACACACTTTACTCGCCTATTCTCTGACCCGGCCACGTGAGGAACATCCTGTCCTTGCCTTATTTGTGATCCGTCCCTTTGGCAGGACATGAGAAATCCGCGTGCTAGTTGTCTTTGCCGTTTTTGTTAATAACTGTCCTTTGTCCTTTTTGCTTTAAACGTTCGGCAGTTGTCCTCTAGCAAAACAATCCTCTATCTTTGCACCATACTGCCAGCTTTCATCTTTTGTCATTTTATGCGCGTAGGGTCCATCCCACAATCCCACGCTCCATTGCCCGTACTGGCAGGATACGTCAGCTCCAACAGCCGTACACCCCCGTGTCCTATCGATTCTACGATTGACCCGTCCCCATCAGTACCAACCACGACCGGACGACCCTATTGGGCTACCGTCCCTCGACCCGGACGACCACGGTGGACTAACCTTTCCGGACCGAGTACCTCCGAGAGTTTCCCACCGTCCGTACGCCGCCGTCCGTACCCGACCACCGTCCGTACAGGCCAACCCCGCCGGCTTGACCTTACCGACTCCGACCCCGACGAACTCACCCCGTTGTCCGTACCGCGCCGTCCGTACGACCCATCCGTACCGACCATACCGCCCATGGCCGAACCCGTGGAAGACTTGCCCCGTCCTATTGAGATCGGTACCATCCTGGCCACCATCCAAGCCCAAATAGAGCGCCTCACCGAGCGAATGGCCCGATACGATCTTCCACCTGATGCTCGACCGCCCCTCCCAAATCCGCCGGCCGATCTCGCTGACCGACCCCTTGAAGAACCCGGCCCGGCCTACCAATCCAATGATGGGTACGATCCATACCAACCCCGTCCAGGTCGACCCCGGCGCAGAGAGCGACCAAACGATCAGGATGACCGTGCACCTCGACCCGAGGCCCCGGTACACAAACTGGTCCCACCGACCTTCGCGGGAAAGGTTGACCCGGAAGCCTACCTCGATTGGGAAAGGCGAATGGACCATCTGTTTGATTGTTACGATTACTCCGAACCCAAGAAGGTTACCTATGCCGCGGCCCAACTGACCGACCATGCCCTTACATGTTGGGACCGCGACTTGGCAGAACGCAGGCGACGACGTGAAGGCCTAATCCCTACTTGGGACGTTATGAAATATGTCATGAGGAAACGCTACATCCCGCCCCTCTATCACCGTGATTTGCAAAAGCGGTTCCGGAAACTTCACCAAGGCACCCGAACCATTGAAGAGTACTACGACGAGTTTGAGCATCTGCGAAACCGTCTCCAGCTCAATGACTGTGAAGAAACCTTAATGGCCCAGTTCGTGGACGGCATGCAAGACCGGATTGCCCGCAAAGTAGAGCGGCAGTCTTACCAAGGGTTTGATGAGCTCTTGCACCTGGCCATCCACTTAGAAGCACAGATCAAGAGGAAAACCTCCTCGGCCTTCCGAGAAAAGACCTCCCCGAACCAAGTCTGGCCTCCCAACCCCACAGCCACGTCCACTAGCCCCAAACCACCGGTTGCATCCAAGGCCATTGCCATCGATTCACGTTTCAAGCCAAGGCAACCCGAAGCCAATGCGGGAAGAAGCCGGGACGTGATATGCTACAAATGCCAAGGCAGAGGGCATTACTCCAGGGACTGCCCCAACAACCGAGCCATGATCCTTACCCCCGAAGGCGACTATGAATCCCAGGACGAGGAGCCGGTCGAGGAAAACGACCCCGAGCCAGTTCAACCAGAAGGCACGGTTGAATATCCGGATGTAGGAGACCTCCTGGTCGTCCAAAGGAGCCTGAGCACCTTGACCTTGCCCGAGCAAACCGGACAGCGGGACAACATCTTCCACACACGCTGCACCATCAACGGCAAGGTTTGCGGCTTGATCATTGATGGTGGGTCCTGTACCAATGTGGCCAGCTCCCACCTCGTGGCAAAGCTTTCTGATGAGGCCCAAGACGTCTCCGACCCGGAGGATAGCCAGCAGGACGATACCGGTACAGACACGGACGAAAGCCAAGGAACGTTGCCAGTTATGCCGGTATCGGCCATTGACCGTGCGCATTCGCGACCGTACCAAACAAGAATGAACACGGCGATTGCCCAAGGACTGAAGAGAGGCAAATGGCCACAACCTAAGCTGGCAACCTCGGCAAACACCAAGGACCAAGTCCTTAGCGTTTTCACCTTGACACGGTGAAAACACCCCACTAAAGTCGTTTGGGAAAGGAACACTCTTTTTCCCTTGATGGGTTTTATCCCTAAGTGGTTTTCCCATCAAGGTTTTTAACGAGGTTCACGACCCGGCCGCATTAGGACCGAGTCGATCATCACCTTACCCGTCCACGGTCCGCGTGGTTGTCGTCCGGCCCTAATCTCTATCCCTTCCTGTTTTCTTGCTTTTACCGTTTTACTAAGAACTTAATTTACTGTTTTATGGGTATGTAAACACCCAAGGACACGTTGGTCTTTTGTAATGGGCGTGTTGCCCTATTTCTCTCGCCTATATAAAGGCGTGTAACCTCTCCCTTTGAACTCAGATTTGAATGAACGCAATTAGCTTAAAGCTTGCTCTCGAATCTCAAGTAGTTTAAACATCGTTGTCCTCGAAGCTCAGCTCGGACTCCGATCAGTCGTATCACGGCATTGTCCAAATACCGTGTGGCCGGCTTTCGATCCATTGTTACCGATCCATCTATCCATTCTCACTTCGCTCCATCCCCTCCCACTCTCCAAACACTTATCTCCATCCTCTTCCATCTCTACCTTCATCCAACCCTTCCGCCGTCCAACCCTCGCCGTAACACCACCACTTTACCATCTCGTTTCTCCCATCCGTACCGCCGAGGGCCCGTACCGCGGCCCTTCCACCAACCGAGGTACCGTACCGGTACCCGTACGACCGCCTCCGTTCCGGTCTCGTCCCAACTCAGCCTGATTCCGAAGCCAACGTTCCGGGAGCGTATCAGCTGGTATCAGAGCCAAGCTTCATCCGTCAGGTTGTAACTTTCCACTAAAACATCTTCCATTGTTTCTCTACCGTTTACCGCCTTGAACTTGTTCTTATTTCGCACCTTACTTTCTAACAGTCTAGTCTTTGCCACGGTCATTATTGTCTCAAAGCTTTGTGCTTGTAGCTAGCCTTTGGTCGCCGACGTGTGAAAGACTAAGTCTTAGTACCACCGAAGCACCATTGTTGCCCTAGTGAGACGAGAGGTTGAAGACGAGTAAGTGGGGACCATTTCTGGTCAACACACTTTACTCGCCTATTCTCTGACCCGGCCGCGTGAGGAACATCCTGTCCTTGCCTTATTTGTGATCCGTCCCTTTGGCAGGACATGAGAAATCCGCGTGCTAGTTGTCTTTGCCGTTTTTGTTAATAACTGTCCTTTGTCCTTTTTGCTTTAAACGTTCGGCAGTTGTCCTTTATCTTGCACCATACCGCCAGCTTTCATTTTTTTTTGTCATTTTATGCGCGTAGGGTCCAACCCACAGTCCCACGCTCCATTGCCCGTACTGGCAGGATACGTCAGCTCCAACAGCCGTACACCCCCGTGTCCTATTAATCCTGCGATTGACCCGTCCCCATCAGTACCAACCACGACCGGACGACCCTATTGGGCTACCGTCCCTCGACCCGGACGACCACGGCGGACTAACCTTTCCGGACCAAGTACCTCCGAGAGTCTCCCACCGTCCGTACGCCGCCGTCCGTACCCGACCACCGTCCGTACAGGCCAACCCCGCCGGCTTGACCTTACCGACTCCGACCCCGACGAACTCACCCCGTCGTCCGTACCGCGCCGTCCGTACGACCCATCCGTACCGCGCCGTCCGTACGACCCATCCGTACCGACCATACCGCCCATGGCCGAACCCGCGGAAGACTTGCCCCGTCCTATTGAGATCGGTACCATCCTGGCCACCATCCAGGCCCAAATAGAGCGCCTCACCGAGCGAATGGCCCGATACGATCTTCCACCGGATGCTCGACCGCCCCTCCCAAATCCGCCGGCCGATCTCGCCGACCGACCCCTTGAAGAGTACTACGACGAGTTTGAGCATTTGCGAAACCGTCTCCAGCTCAATGACTGTGAAGAAACCTTAATGGCCCAGTTCGTGGACGGCATGCAAGACCGGATTGCCTGCAAAGTAGAGCGGCAGCCTTACCAAGGGTTTGATGAGCTCTTGCACCTGGCCATACACTTAGAAGCACAGATCAAGAGGAAAACCTCCTCGGCCTTCCGAGGAAAGACCTCCCCGAACCAAGTCTGGCCTCCCAACCCCACAGCCACGTCCACTAGCCCCAAACCACCGGTTGTATCCAAGGCCATTGCCATCGATTCACGTTTCAAGCCAAGGCAACCCGAAGCCAATGCGGGAAGAAGCCGGGACGTGATATGCTACAAATGCCAAGGCAGAGGGCTTTACTCCAGGGACTGCCCCAACAACCGAGCCATGATCCTTACCCCCGAAGGCGACTATGAATCCCAGGACGAGGAGCCGGTTGAGGAAAACGACCCCGAGCCAGTCCAACCCGAAGGCACGGTTGAATATCCGGATGTAGGAGACCTTCTGGTCGTCCAAAGGAGCCTGAGCACCTTGACCTTGCCCGAGCCGACCGGACAGCGGGACAACATCTTCCACACACGCTGCACCATCAACGGCAAGGTTTGCGGCTTGATCATTGATGGTGGGTCCTGTACCAATGTGGCCAGCTCCCACCTCGTGACCAAGCTATCTCTCCCTACCTCTAAACACCCTCATCCCTATAAACTGCGATGGCTGAATGATAAAACTGTTATACCCGTTACCGAACAGGTAGATCTAGCCTTTAGTATTGGGCATTACCGGGACACGGTCCAATGTGATGTTGTTCCAATGCAAGCTAGCCACGTCCTCTTAGGACGCCCATGGCAGTTTGACAAGGACGCCACCCACAACGGCCGTTCCAACTTTTATTCGTTTATGCATGAATCTAAGCGTGTTACCCTAGCACCTCTAACACCCGTTCAAGTACATGAACTCCAATCTCGCTTAGCCAAAACCACATCTTCCCGTCCCAACTTCCTAATATCCATTAGGGACGCTTGTAAAACCATCGGCAATGAGTCCCGAGTTGTACTAATGGTTTACAAAGATGTGATGAGCGCAGGTACCAGGGAAGATCCAATCCCGGATGAGCTCCAAAGGATCCTGCAGAAGTATTCGACCGTCTTCCCTGAAGAGATTCCCCACGGGCTCCCTCCCCTCCGGGGAATTGAACACCGAATCGACTTTATTCCCGGAGCCTCCCTGCCCAACCGACCTGCTTACCGCGTTAATCCGGAGGAATCCAAAGAGTTAGAGCGACAGGTTGCCGACCTCTTGTCCAGGGGATACGTCCGCGAGAGCCTCAGTCCGTGCGCCGTACCAGTCCTTTTGGTCCCCAAGAAGGATGGCAGCTGGAGGATGTGCGTGGACTGCCGGCCCATCAACAACATTACGGTCAAATACCGGCACCCAATTCCCCGTTTGGACGACATGTTGGACGAACTTAAGGGCGCGTCCATTTTCTCCAAAATCGATCTCAAAAGTGGTTACCACCAAGTCCGAATGAGAGAAGGTGACGAATGGAAGACCGCCTTCAAAATCAAGCAAGGGCTGTACGAGTGGCTAGTCATGCCGTTCGGCCTTTCCAACGCCCCTTCCACCTTCATGCGACTGATGAACCATACTCCCCGAGCGTTCCTCAATAAATTTGTGGTTGTCTACTTTGACGACATCCTTGTCTACAGCAAGGATCTTACTGCACATGCTTCCCACCTAGATACGGTTCTACGAACCTTGCAACAAGAGGAGCTCTACGCCAACATGGCCAAGTGTACCTTCGGCGCTCGAGAACTTATCTTCTTGGGCTTTGTCCTCAGTGGTCAGGGTCTAAAAGTTGACCAAGAGAAGATCCGGGCCATCCAAGAATGGCCAACCCCTACCAACGTCAGCGAAGTCCGAAGTTTCCATGGCCTGGCCAGTTTCTATCGACGTTTCGTTCGGGACTTTAGTTCCATTGCCGCTCCCTTAACGGCTTTGGTGAAAAAGTCCTCCGGGTTTATATGGGAAGAACCCCAAGAGAAGGCCTTCCAAGAGCTCAAGGGTCGGCTCACTCAAGCACCCTTACTGGCCTTGCCCGACTTCAACAAGACCTTCGAAATTGAGTGTGACGCGTCCGGTATAGGCATTGGAGCTGTGCTGACACAAGAAGGGCGTCCCGTGGCTTACTTCAGTGAGAAGCTTAGTGGAGCCACACTCAACTACCCCACCTACGACAAAGAGCTCTATGCGTTGGTCCGAGCACTTGAAACATGGCAACATTACCTCCTCTCCAAGGAGTGCGTCATCCACTCGGATCATGAGACCTTGAAGCATCTCCGGGGGCAAACCAACTTGAAGAAGCGGCACGCCAAATGGCTCGAGTTCATCGAGATGTTTCCCTATGTCATCAAGTATAAGAAGGGGAAGGAGAATGTGGTCGCCGATGCTCTTTCCCGTCGCCACGCCCTTATCACTACTGTTGAGGCCAAGGTTCTAGGCTTCGGCCCTCTTAAGGACCGGTACCAAGATGATCCCGGTCTAAAACTTCCCTATGCCGAACACGGGAAGGACTCCTTCAAAGATTTTCATGTCCACGACGGCTTCCTTTTTAAGGGGAAACGGTTGTGCATACCAGAGGGATCGATTCGAGAGCTGCTCGTTCAAGAAGCCCACAGTGGCGGTTTGATGGGACACTTTGGGACGCATAAGACCTTAGACATGCTGCGAAGTCACTTCTACTGGCCTAGGATGAGGAGCATGGTCGAAGTCTTCTGTGCAAGGTGTTTAACCTGCAAGCGCGCCAAGACCAAGTCCCATCCATACGGACTATACCTGCCCCTGCCCATCCCAACCTCCCCATGGATCGACCTATCCATGGACTTTCTGCTAGGATTGCCTCCAATCGAAAGAAAGGACTCAATAATGGTAGTGGTCGACCGTTTTTCCAAAATGGCCCATTTCATGCCCTGTTCCAAGGCATGGGACGCTACGGCCATTGCCGACCTCTTCTTCCGGGACGTTGTCAAACTTCACGGCCTACCCCGAACCATTGTTTCTGATCGAGACCCCAAATTTCTCAGTCATTTCTGGAGAACCTTGTGGAGGCGCATGGGAACCAAACTCCTTTTCTCCACTGCCGCGCATCCCCAAACTGATGGACAAACTGAAGTCGTTAACCGTACCTTAGGAGCTTTGCTCAGGACGGCCGTGGACTCCGACAAAGCCAACTGGCTCCAAAGCCTACCTTATGTGGAGTTTGCCTACAACCGGGCAACTCACTCAACTACCGGCCTCTCCCCGTTTGAGATTTGCTACGGGTTCAATCCGTGTACACCGCTCGACATGATTCCATTGCCCCCTGAGCGGATGGAAGACCAAAATGGGGTAGCCAAGGCTGAATATGTCCGTAAGCTTCATGAACGTGTCCGCAGCCGAATCCTCAAGAAGACGGAACAGTACAAGCAGAAAGCGGACCGAGGGAGACAGCCAATGATCCTACAACCAGGGGAATGGGTTTGGCTACACACCCGAACTGAACGATTCAACAAAACCCGACAGACAAAGCTACAACCGCGAGGAGATGGTCCCTTCCAAGTCCTAGAGCGCATTAACAACAATGCGTACCGGATAGACATTCCAGGTAAAGGTAACATGTCCACCACTTTCAATGTTGCTGATTTGTCCCGTTTTGATGCAGGAGATCAAGTTTTGAGGACAAAACACTTTCAAGAGGGAGGGCATGATGAGGCCCAAGACGTCTCCGACCCGGAGGATAGCCAGCCGGACGATACCGGTACAGACACGGACGAAAGCCAAGGAACGTTGCCAGTTATGCCGGTATCGGCCATTGACCGTGCGCATTCGCGACCGTACCAAACAAGAATGAACACGGCGATTGCCCAAGGACTGAAGAGAGGCAAATGGCCACAACCCAAGCTGGCAACCTCGGCAAACACCAAGGACCAAGTCCTTAGCGTTTTCACCTTGACACGGTGAAAACACCCCACTAAAGTCGTTTGGGAAAGGAACACTCTTTTTCCCTTGATGGGTTTTATCCCTAAGTGGTTTTCCCATCAAGGTTTTTAACGAGGTTCACGACCCGGCCGCATTAGGACCGAGTCGATCATCACCTTACCCGTCCACGGTCCGCGTGGTTGTCGTCCGGCCCTAATCTCTATCCCTTCCTGTTTTCTTGCTTTTACCGTTTTACTAAGAACTTAATTTACTGTTTTATGGGTATGTAAACACCCAAGGACACGTTGGTCTTTTGTAATGGGCGTGTTGCCCTATTTCTCTCGCCTATATAAAGGCGTGTAACCTCTCCCTTTGAACTCAGACTTGAATGAACGCAATTAGCTTAAAGCTTGCTCTCGAATCTCAAGTAGTTTAAACATCGTTGTCCTCGAAGCTCAGCTCGGACTCCGATCAGTCGTATCACGGCATTGTCCAAATACCGTGTGGCCGGCTTTCGATCCATTGTTACCGATCCATCTATCCATTCTCACTTCGCTCCATCCCCTCCCACTCTCCAAACACTTATCTCCATCCTCTTCCATCTCTACCTTCATCCAACCCCTCCGCCGTCCAACCCTCGCCGTAACACCACCACTTTACCATCTCGTTTCTCCCATCCGTACCGCCGAGGGCCCGTACCGCGGCCCTTCCACCAACCGAGGTACCGTACCGGTACCCGTACGACCGCCTCCGTTCCGGTCTCGTCCCAACTCAGCCTGATTCCGAAGCCAACGTTCCGGGAGCGTATCACTTTCTCTCCCTACCTCTAAACACCCTCATCCCTATAAACTGCGATGGCTGAATGATAAAACTGTTATACCCGTTACCGAACAGGTAGATCTAGCCTTTAGTATAGGGCATTACCGGGACACGTTCCAATGTGATGTTGTTCCAATGCAAGCTAGCCACGTCCTCTTAGGACGTCCATGGCAGTTTGACAAGGACGCCACCCACAACGGCCGTTCCAACTTTTATTCGTTTATACATGAATCTAAGCGTGTTACCCTAGCACCTCTAACACCCGTTCAAGTACATGAACTCCAATCTCGCTTAGCCAAAACCACATCTTCCCGTCCCAACTTCCTTATATCCATTAGGGACGCTTGTAAAACCATCGGCAATGAGTGCCGAGTTGTACTAATGGTTTACAAAGATGTGATGAGCGCAGGTACCAGGGAAGATCCAATCCCGGATGAGCTCCAAAGGATCCTCCAGAAGTATTCGACTGTCTTCCCTGAAGAGATTCCCCACGGGCTCCCTCCCCTCCGGGGAATTGAACACCGAATAGACTTCATTCCTGGAGCCTCCCTGCCCAACCGGCCTGCTTACCGCGTCAATCCGGAGGAATCCAAAGAATTAGAGCGACAGGTTGCCGACCTCTTGTCCAAGGGATACGTCCGCGAAAGCCTCAGTCCGTGCGCCGTACCAGTCCTTTTGGTCCCCAAGAAGGATGGCAGCTGGAGGATGTGCGTGGACTGCCGGCCCATCAACAACATTACGGTCAAATACCGGCACCCAATTCCCCGTTTGAACGACATGTTGGACGAACTTAGTGGCGCGTCCATTTTCTCCAAAATCGACCTCAAAAGTGGTTACCACCAAGTCCGAATGAGAGAAGGTGACGAATGGAAGACCGCCTTCAAAACCAAGCAAGGGCTGTACGAGTGGCTAGTCATGCCGTTCGGCCTTTCCAACGCCCCTTCCACCTTCATGCGCCTGATGAACCATACTCTCCGAGCGTTCCTCAATAAATTTGTGGTTGTCTACTTTGACGACATCCTTGTCTACAGCAAGGATCTTACTGCACACGCTTCCCACCTAGATACGGTCCTACGAACCTTGCAACAAGAGGAACTCTACGCCAACATGGACAAGTGTACCTTCGGCGCTCGAGAACTTATCTTCTTGGGCTTTGTCCTCAGTGGTCAGGGTCTAAAAGTTGACCAAGAGAAGATCCGGGCCATCCAAGAATGGCCAACCCCTACCAACGTCAGCCAAGTCCGAAGTTTCCATGGCCTGGCCAGTTTCTATCGATGTTTCGTTCGGGACTTTAGTTCCATTGCCGCTCCCTTAACGGCTTTGGTGAAAAAGTCCTCCGGGTTTATATGGGAAGAATCCCAAGAGAAGGCCTTCCAAGAGCTCAAGGGTCGGCTCACTCAAGCACCTTTGCTAGCCTTGCCCGACTTCAACAAGACCTTCGAAATTGAGTGTGACGCGTCCGGTATAGGCATTGGAGCTGTGCTGACACAAGGAGGGCGTCCCGTGGCCTACTTCAGTGAGAAGCTCAGTGGAGCCACCCTCAACTACCCCACCTACGACAAAGAGCTCTATGCGTTGGTCCGAGCCCTTGAAACCTGGCAACAGTACCTCCTTTCCAAGGAGTGCGTGATCCACTCGGATCATGAAACCTTGAAGCATCTCCGGGGGCAAACCAACCTGAAGAAGCGGCACGCCAAATGGCTCGAGTTCATCGAGATGTTTCCCTATGTCATCAAGTATAAGAAGGGAAAGGAGAATGTGGTCGCCGATGCTCTTTCCCGTCGCCACGCCCTTATCACTACTGTTGAGGCCAAGGTTCTAGGCTTCGGCCCTCTTAAGGACCGGTACCAAGATGATCCCGGTCTAAAACTTCCCTATGCCGAACACGGGAAGGACTCCTTCAAGGATTTTCATGTCCACGACGGCTTCCTTTTTAAGGGCAAACGGTTGTGCATACCAGAGGGATCTATTCGAGAGCTGCTCGTTCAAGAAGCCCACAGTGGCGGTTTGATGGGACACTTTGGGACGCATAAGACCTTAGACATGCTGCGAAGTCACTTCTACTGGCCTAGGATGAGAAGCATGGTCGAAGTCTTCTGTGCAAGGTGTTTAACCTGCAAGCGCGCCAAGACCAAGTCCCATCCATACGGACTATACATGCCCCTGCCCATCCCAACCTCCCCATGGATCGACCTATCCATGGACTTTCTGCTAGGATTGCCTCCAATCGAAAGAAAGGACTCAGTAATGGTAGTGGTCGACCGTTTTTCCAAAATGGCCCATTTCATGCCCTGTTCCAAGGCATGGGACGCTACGGCCATTGCCGACCTTTTCTTCCGGGACGTTGTCAAACTTCACGGCCTACCCCGAACCATTGTCTTTGATCGAGACCCCAAATTTCTCAGTCATTTCTGGAGAACCTTGTGGAGGCGCATGGGAACCAAACTCCTTTTCTCCACTGCCGCGCATCCCCAAACTGATGGACAAACTGAAGTCGTTAGCCGTACCTTGGGAGCTTTGCTCAGGACGGCCGTGGACTCCAACAAAGCCAACTGGCTCCAAAGCCTACCTTATGTGGAGTTTGCCTACAACCGGGCAACCCACTCAACTACCGGCCTCTCCCCGTTTGAGATATGCTACGGGTTCAATCCGTGTACACCGCTCGACATGATTCCATTGCCCCCTGAGAGGATGGAAGACCAAAATGGGGTAGCCAAGGCTGAATATGTCCGTAAGCTTCATGAACGTGTCCGCAGCCGAATCCTCAAGAAGACGGAACAGTACAAGCAGAAAGCGGACCGAGGGAGACAGCCAATGATCCTACAACCAGGAGAATGGGTTTGGCTACACACCCGAACTGAACAATTCAACAAAACCCGGCAGACGAAGCTACAACCGCGAGGAGATGGTCCCTTCCAAGTCCTAGAGCGCATTAACAACAATGCGTACCGGATAGACATCCCAGGTAAAGGTAACATGTCCACCACTTTCAATGTTGCTGATTTGTCCCGTTTTGATGCAGGAGATCAAGTTTTGAGGACAAAACACTTTCAAGAGGGAGGGCATGATGAGGCCCAAGCCGCATCCGACCCGGAGGACCAAGTCCTTAGCGTTTTCACCTTGACCCGGTGAAAACGCCCCACTAAAGTCGTTTGGGAAAGGAACACTCTTTTTCCCTTGATTGGGTTTTATCCCTAAGTGGTTTTCCCATCAAGGTTTTTAATGAGGTTCACGACCCGGCCGCATTAGGACCGAGTCGATCATCACCTTACCCGTCCATGGTCCGCGTGGTTGTCGTCCGGCCCTAATCTCTATCCCTTCCTGTTTTCTTGTTTTTACCGTTTTACTAAGAACTTAAGTTACTGTTTTATGGGTATGTAAACACCCAAGGACACGCTGGTCCTTTGTAAGGGGCTTGTTGCCCTATTTCTCCCGCCTATATAAAGGCGTGTAACCTCTCCCTTTGAACGCAGATTTGAATGAATGCAATTAGCTTAAAGCTTGCTCTCGAATCTCAAGTAGTTTAAACATCGTTGTCCTGGAAGCTCAGCTCGGACTCCGATCAGTCGTATCACGACGTTGTCCAAATACCGTGTGGCCGGCTTTCGATCCATTGTTACCGATCCATCTATCCATTCTCACTTCGCTCCATCCTTTCCACTCTCCAAACACTTATCTCCATCCTCTTCCATTTCTACCTTCATCCATCCTTCCCGCCGTCCAAACCCCGCCATAACACCACCACTTTACCATCCCGTTCCCTTCATCCGTACCGCCGAGGACCCATACCGCGGCCCTTCCACCAACCGAGGTACCGTACCGGTACCCGTACGACCGTCTCCCTCCCGGTCTCGTCCTAACTCAGCCTGATTCCGAAGCCAACGTTCCTGGAGCGTATCAGTTTAGGTTTACTGATTATGGTTTAAGGTTAAGGGTATAAGACTAAGAGTTTAGGGTTTAGAGATTAGGGTTTAGGATTTAGGGTTTAGGTTTAAGGTTTAGGGTTTATGAGTAAGATTAGTATGAGTCACAATTACATAGGAAGCATGTCATCTAGTTGAGATACAAAACAAGGTAAGCAAGACATATTTTATGTTATTCTTGGGTTTGAAATTTAAAAAAGGTTAGCAAGACACA
The DNA here is from genome assembly GCA_963854855.1 of Nasturtium officinale. NCBI lineage: Eukaryota > Viridiplantae > Streptophyta > Magnoliopsida > Brassicales > Brassicaceae > Nasturtium > Nasturtium officinale. The sequence goes on from CAWLBA010000010.1 coordinate 173,334, forward strand.
AGTTATTCCCAATGTGTTTAGGGTTAGTGATGAGGCCCAAGCCACATCCGATCCGGAGGATAGCCAGCCGGATGATGCCGGGATAGACACGGACGAAAGCCAAGAAACGCTGCCAAATATGCCGGTATCGGTCATTGACCGCACATACTCAAGGCCATACCAAACAAGGATGAACATGGTGATTGCCCAAGGATTGAAGGAAGGCAAATGGCAACAACCCAAGCTGGTAACCGCGGCAAACATCAAGGACCAAGTCCTTAGCGTTTTCACCTTGACCCGGTGAAAACGCCCCACTAAAGACATTTGGGAAAGGAACACTCTTTTTCCCTTGATCGGGTTTTATCCCTAAGTGGTTTTCCCATCAAGGTTTTTAACGAGGTTCTCAACCCAGACGCATTAGGACCGAGCCGATCATCACCTTACCCGTCCATGGTCCGCATGGTTGTCGTCCGGCCCTAATCTCTATCCCTTCCTGTTTTCTTGTTTTTACCGTTTTACTAAGAACTTAAGTTACTGTTTTACGGGTATGTAAACACCCAAGGACACGCTGGTCCTTTGTAAGGGGCTTGTTGCCCTATGTTTTTCGCCTATATAAAGGCGTGTAACCTCCCCCTTTGAACCCAGATTTGAACGAATGCAATTAGCTTAAAGCTTGCTCTCGAATCTCAAGTAGTTTAAACATCGTTGTCCTGGAAGCTCAGCTCGGACTCCGATCAGTCGTATCACGGCATTGTCCAAATACCATGTGGCCGGTTTTCGATCCATTGTTACCTTTCCATCTATCCATTCTCACTTCGCTCCATCCTTTCCACTCTCCAAACGCTTACCTCCATCCTCTTCCATCTCTACCTTCATCCGACCTCCCGCCGTCCAAACCCCGCCTTAACACCGCCACTTTACCATTCCGCTTCCCCCATCCGTACCGCCGAGGACCCGTACCGCGGTCCCTCCGCCAGCCCAGGTACCGTACCGGTACACATACGACCGGCTCCTTCCCGGTTTCGTCCCGAATCAGCCTGTTTCCGAAGCCAACGTTCCTGGAGCGTATCAGCTGGTATCAGAGCCAAGCTTCATCCGTCAGGTTGTAACTCTCCATTAAACATCTTCCATTGTTTCTCTACCATTTACCCGCTTTGAACTTGTTCTTATCTCGCACCTTACTCTCTAACAGTCTAGTCTTTGCCACGGTCATTATTGTCTCAAAGCCTTGTGCTTATAGCTAGCCTTTGGTCACCAACGTGTGAAGGACTAAGTCTTAGTACCACCGAAGCACCATTGTTGCCCTAGTCAGACGAGAGGTTGAAGACGAGTAAGTGGGGACCATTTCTGGTCAACACACCTTACTCGCCTATTCTCTGACCCGGCCACGTGAGGAATATCCTGTCCTTGCCTTATTTGTGATCCGTCCCTTTGGCAGGACATGAGAAATCCGCGTGCTAGTTGTCTTTGCCATTTTTGTTATTAATTGTCCTTTGTCCTTTTTTTTTTACTTTAAAAGTTCGGCAGTTGTCCTCTAGCAAAACCATCTTTTATCCTTACACCATACCGCCAGCTTTCATTTTTTTGTCATTTTATGCGCGTAGGGTCCATCCCACCATCCCACGCCCCATTGCCCGTACTGGCAGGATACGTCAGCTCCAACAGCCGTACACCCCCGTGTCCGAACGATCCTACGATTGACCCGTCCCCATCAGTACCAACCACGACCGGATGACCCTATTGGGCTACCGTCCCTCGACCCGGACGACCCCGGCGGACTAACCTTTCAGGACCTAGTACCTCCGAGAGTCTCCCACCGTCCGTACGCCGCCGTCCGTACCCTACCACCGTCCGTACAGGCCAACCCCGCCGGCTTGACCTTACCGACTCCGACCCCGACGAACTCACCCCGTTGTCCGTACCACGCCGTCGGTACGAACCATCCGTACCGTCCATAGCACCCATGGCCAAACCCGTGGAAGACTTGCCCCGTCCTATTGAAATCGGTACCATCCTGGCTACTATCCAGGCCCAAATAGAGCGCCTCACCGAGCGAATGGCCCGATACGATCTTCCACCTGATGCTCGACCGCCCCTCCCAAACCCGCCGGCCGATTTCGCCGACTGACCCCTTGAAGAACCCGTTCCGGTCTACCAATCCGACGACGGGTACGATCTATACCAACCCCATCCAGGACGACCCCGGCGCAGAGAACGACCAAACGATCGGGATGACCGTGCACCTCGACCCGAGGCCCCGGTCCATAAACTGGTCCCACCAACCTTCACGGGAAAGGTTGACCCGGAAGCCTACCTCGATTGGGAAAGGCGAATGGACCATCTGTTTGATTGCTATGACTACTCAGAACCTAAGAAGGTTGCCTATGCAGCGGCCCAACTGACCGACCACGCCCTTACATGGTGGGACCGCGACTTGGCAGAACGCATGCGACGACGTGAAGGCCTAATCCCTACTTGGGACGTTATGACATATGTCATGAGGAAGCGCTACGTCCTGCCCCTCTATCACCGCGATTTACAAAAGCGGTTCCGGAAACTTCACCAAGGCACCCGGACCATTGAAGAGTACTACGACGAGTTTGAGCATCTGCGAAACCGTCTCCAGCTTAATGACTGTGAAGAGACCTTAATGGCCCAGTTCGTGGACGGCATGCAAGACCGAATTGCCCGCAAAGTAGAGAGACAGTCTTACCAAGGTTTTGATGAGCTCTTGCACCTGGCCATCCACTTAGAAGCTCAGATCAAGAGGAAAACCGCCTCGGCCTTCCGAGGAGAGACCTCCCTGAACCAAGTCTGGTCTCCCAACCCTACAGCCACGTCCACTAGCCCCAAACCACCGGTTGCATCCAAGGCCATTGCCATCGATTCACGTTTCAAGCCAAGGCAACCCGAAGCCAATGCGGGAAGAAGCCGGGACGTGATATGCTACAAGTGCCAAGGCAGAGGGCATTACTCCAGGGACTGCCCTAACAACCGAGCCATGATCCTTACCCCCGAAGGCAACTATGAATCCCAGGACGAGGAGCCAGACGAGGAAAGCAATCCCGAGCCAGTTCAACCAGAAGACACAGTTGAATACCCGGATGTAGGAGACCTACTGGTCGTCCAAAGGAGCCTGAGCACCTTGACTGATGAGGCCCAAGCCGCATCCGACCCGGAGGATAGCCAGCCGGACGATACCGGTACAGACACGGACGAAAGCCAAGGAACGTTGCCAGATATGCCGGTATCGGTCATTGACCGTGCGCACTCGCGGCCGTACCAAACAAGAATGAACATGGCGATTGCCAAAGGAATGAAGGAAGGCAAATGGCAACAACCCAAGCTGGCAACCTCGGCAAACACCAAGGACCAAGTCCTTAGCGTTTTCACCTTGACCCGGTGAAAAGGCCCCATTAAAGTCGTTTGGGAAAGGAACACTCTTTTTCCCTTGATTGGGTTTTATCCCTAAGTGGTTTTCCCATCAAGGTTTTTAATGAGGTTCACGACCCGGCCGCATTAGGACCGAGTCGATCATCACCTTACCCGTCCATGGTCCGCGTGGTTGTCGTCCGGCCCTAATCTCTATCCCCTTCCTGTTTTCTTGTTTTTACCGTTTTACTAAGAACTTAAGTTACTGTTTTATGGGTATGTAAACACCCAAGGACACGCTGGTCCTTTGTAAGGGGCTTGTTGCCCTATTTCTCCCGCCTATATAAAGGCGTGTAACCTCTCCCTTTGAAGGCAGATTTGAATGAATGCAATTAGCTTAAAGCTTGCTCTCGAATCTCAAGTAGTTTAAACATCGTTGTCCTAGAAGCTCAGCTCGGACTCCGATCAGTCGTATCACGGCGTTGTCCAAATACCGTGTGGCCGGCTTTCGATCCATTGTTACCGATCCATCTATCCATTCTCACTTCGCTCCATCCTTTCCACTCTCCAAACACTTATCTCCATCCTCTTCCATTTCTACCTTCATCCATCCTTCCCGCCGTCCAAACCCCGCCATAACACCACCACTTTACCATCCCGTTCCCTTCATCCGTACCGCCGAGGACCCATACCGCGGCCCTTCCACCAACCGAGGTACCGTACCGGTACCCGTACGACCGTCTCCCTCCCGGTCTCGTCCTAACTCAGCCTGATTCCGAAGCCAACGTTCCTGGAGCGTATCAGCTGGTATCAGCTAGGATTTAGGGTATAAGATTAAGAGTTTAGGTTTTAGAGATTAGGGTTTAGAATTTAGGGTTTAGGGTTATAGATTAGGGTTTGAGGTTAAGTGATGAGGCCCAAGATGTCTCCGACCCGGAGGATAGCCAGCCGGACGATACCGGTACAGACACGGACGAAAGCCAAGGAACGTTGCCAGTTATGCCGGTATCGGCCATTGACCGTGCGCCTTCGCGACCGTACCAAACAAGAATGAACATGGCAATTGCCCAAGGACTGAAGAAAGGCAGATGGTCCCAACCCAAGCTGGCAACCTCGGCAAACACCAAGGACCAAGTCCTTAGCGTTTTCACCTTGACACGGTGAAAACACCCCACTAAAGTCGTTTGGGAAAGGAACACTCTTTTTCCCTTGATGGGTTTTATCCCTAAGTGGTTTTCCCATCAAGGTTTTTAACGAGGTTCACGACCCGGCCGCATTAGGACCGAGTCGATCATCACCTTACCCGTCCATGGTCCGCGTGGTTGTCGTCCGGCCCCTAATCTCTATCCCTTCCTGTTTTCTTACTTTTACCATTTTTACTAAGGACTTAATTTACTGTTTTATGGGTATGTAAACACCCAAGGGCACGTTGGTCTTTTGTAATGGGCGTGTTGCCCTATTCCTCTCGCCTATATAAAGGCATGTAACCTCTCCCTTTGAACTCAGATTTGAATGAATGCAATTAGCTTAAAGCTTGCTCTCGAATCTCAAGTAGTTTAGACATCGTTGTCCTCGAAGCTCAGCTCGGACTCCGATCAGTCGTATCACGGCATTGTCCAAATACCGTGTGGCCGGCTTTCGATCCATTGTTACCGATCCATCTATCCATTCTCACTTCGCTCCATCCCTTCTCACCCTCCAAACACTTATCTCCATCCTCTTCCATATCTACCTTCATCCAACCCTTCCGCCGTCCAACCCTCGCCGTGACACCACCACTTTACCATCTCGTTTCTCCCATCCGTACCGCCGAGGACCCGTACCGCGGTCCTTCCACCAGCCGAGGTACCGTACCGGTACCCGTACGACCGCCTCCGTCCCGGTTCCGTCCAAACTCAGCCTGATTCCGAAGCCAACGTTCCTGGAGCGTATCAGCTGGTATCAGAGCCAAGCTTCATCCGTCAGGTTGTAACTTTCCATTAAAACATCTTCCATTGTTTCTCTACCGTTTACCGCCTTGAACTTGTTCTTATTTCGCACCTTACTTTCTAACAGTCTAGTCTTTGCCACGGTCATTATTGTCTCAAAGCTTTGTGCTTGTAGCTAGCCTTTGGTTGCCGACGTGTGAAAGACTAAGTCTTAGTACCACCGAAGCACCATTGTTGCCCTAGTGAGACGAGAGGTTGAAGACGAGTAAGTGGGGACCATCTCTGGTCAACATACTTTACTCGCCTGTTCTCTGACCCGGCCGCGTGAGACATCCTGTCCTTGCCTTATTTGTGATCCGTCCCTTTGGCAGGACAAGAGAAATCCGCGTGCTAGTTGTTTTTGCCGTTTTTATTAATAGCTGTCCTTTGTCCTTTTTGCTTTAAACGTTCGGCAGTTGTCCTTTATCTTGCACCATACCGCCAGCTTTCATTTCTTTTGTCATTTTATGCGCGTAGGGTCCATCCCACAGTCCCACGCCCCATTGTCCGTACTGGCAGGATACGTCAGCTCCAACAGCCGTACACCCCCGTGTCCTATTAACCCCGCGATTGACCCGTCCCCATCAGTACCAACCACGACCGGACGACCCTATTGGGCTACCGTCCCTCGACCCGGACGACCACGGCGGACTAATCTTTCCGGACCAAGTACCTCCGAGAGTCTCCCACCGTCCGTACGCCGCCGTCCGTACCCGACCACTGTCCGTACAGGCCAACCCCGCCGGCTTGACCTTACCGACTCCGGCCCCGACGAACTCACCCCGTCGTCCGTACCGCGCCGTCCGTACGACCCATCCGTACCGCGCCGTCCGTACGACCCATCCGTACCAACCATACCGCCCATGGCCGAACCCGCGGAAGACTTGCCCCGTCCTATTGAGATCGGTACCGTCCTGGCCACCATCCAGGCCCAAATAGAGCGCCTCACCGAGCGAATGGCCCGATACGATCTTCCACCAGATGCTCGACCGCCCCTCCCAAATCCGCCGGCCGATCTCGGCGATCGACCCCTTGAAGAACCCGGTCCGGCCTACCAATCAGATGATGGGTACGATCCATACCAACCCCGTCCAGGTCGACCCCGGCGCAGAGAGCGACCAAACGATCGGGATGACCGTGCACCTCGACCCGAGGCCCCGGTCCACAAACTGGTCCCACCGACCTTCGCGGGAAAGGTTGACCCGGAAGCCTACCTCGATTGGGAAAGGCGAATGGACCATCTGTTTGATTGTTACGATTACTCCGAACCCAAGAAGGTTACCTATGCCGCGGCCCAACTGACCGACCATGCTCTTACATGGTGGGACCGCGACTTGGCAGAACGCAGGCGGCGACGTGAAGGCCTAATCCCTACTTGGGACGTTATGAAATATGTCATGAGGAAACGCTACGTCCCGCCCCTCTATCACCGTGATTTGCAAAAGCGGTTCCGAAAGCTTCACCAAGGCACCCGAACCATTGAAGAGTACTACGACGAGTTTGAGCATTTGCGAAACCGTCTCCAGCTCAATGACTGTGAAGAAACCTTAATGGCCCAGTTCGTGGACGGCATGCAAGACCGGATTGCCCGCAAAGTAGAGCGGCAGCCTTACCAAGGGTTTGATGAGCTCTTGCACCTGGCCATCCACTTAGAAGCACAGATCAAGAGGAAAACCTCCTCGGCCTTCCGAGGAAAGACCTCCCCGAACCAAGTCTGGCCTCCCAACCCCACAGCCACGTCCACTAGCCCCAAACCCCCGGTTGTATCCAAGGCCATTGCCATCGATTCACGTTTCAAGCCAAGGCAACCCGAAGCCAATGCGGGAAGAAGCCGGGACGTGATATGCTACAAATGCCAAGGCAGAGGGCATTACTCCAGGGACTGCCCCAACAACCGAGCCATGATCCTTACCCCCGAAGGCGACTATGAATCCCAGGACGAGGAGCCGGTTGAGGAAAACAACCCCGAGCCAGTTCAACCCGAAGGCACGGTTGAATATCCGGATGTAGGAGACCTCCTGGTCGTCCAAAGGAGCCTGAGCACCTTGACCTTGCCCGAGCCGACCGGACAGCGGGACAACATCTTCCACACACGCTGCACCATCAACGGCAAGGTTTGCGGCTTGATCATTGATGGTGGGTCCTGTACCAATGTGGCCAGCTCCCACCTCGTGGCCAAGCTTTCTCTCCCTACCTCTAAACACCCTCATCCCTATAAACTGCGATGGCTGAATGATAAAACTGTTATACCCGTTACCGAACAGGTAGATCTAGCCTTTAGTATAGGGCATTACCGGGACACGGTCCAATGTGATGTTGTTCCAATGCAAGCTAGCCACGTCCTCTTAGGACGCCCATGGCAGTTTGACAAGGACGCCACCCACAACGGCCGTTCCAACTTTTATTCGTTTATGCATGAATCTAAGCGTGTTACCCTAGCACCTCTAACACCCGTTCAAGTACATGAACTCCAATCTCGCTTAGCCAAAACCACATCTTCCCGTCCCAACTTCCTAATATCCATTAGGGACGCTTGTAAAACCATCGGCAATGAGTGCCGAGTTGTACTAATGGTTTACAAAGATGTGATGAGCGCAGGTACCAGGGAAGATCCAATCCCGGATGAGCTCCAAAGGATCCTGCAGAAGTATTCGACCGTCTTCCCTGAAGAGATTCCCCACGGCCTCTCACCCCTCCGGGGAATTGAACACCGAATAGACTTTATTCCCGGAGCCTCCCTGCCCAACCGACCTGCTTACCGCGTTAATCCGGAGGAATCCAAAGAATTAGAGCGACAGGTTGCCGACCTCTTGTCCAGGGGATACGTCCGCGAGAGCCTCAGTCCGTGCGCCGTACCAGTCCTTTTGGTCCCCAAGAAGGATGGCAGCTGAAGGATGTGCGTGGACTGCCGGCCCATCAACAACATTACGGTCAAATACCGGCACCCAATTCCCCGTTTGGACGACATGTTGGACGAACTTAGTGGCGCGTCCATTTTCTCCAAAATCGATCTCAAAAGTGGTTACCACCAAGTCCGAATGAGAGAAGGTGACGAATGGAAGACCGCCTTCAAAACCAAGCAAGGGCTGTACGAGTGGCTAGTCATGCCGTTCGGCCTTTCCAACGCCCCTTCCACCTTCATGCGACTGATGAACCATACTCTCCGAGCGTTCCTCAATAAATTTGTGGTTGTCTATTTTGACGACATCCTTGTCTACAGCAAGGATCTTACTGCACATGCTTCCCACCTAGAAACGGTCCTACGAACCTTGCAACAAGAAGAGCTCTACGCCAACATGGCCAAGTGTACCTTCGGCGCTCGAGAACTTATCTTCTTGGGCTTTGTCCTCAGTGGTCAGGGTCTAAAAGTTGACCAAGAGAAGGTCCGGGCCATCCAAGAATGGCCAACCCCTACCAACGTCAGCCAAGTCCGAAGTTTCCATGGCCTGGCCAGTTTCTATCGACGTTTCGTTCGGGACTTTAGTTCCATTGCCGCTCCCTTAACGGCTTTGGTGAAAAAGTCCTCCGGGTTTATATGGGAAGAACCCCAAGAGAAGGCCTTTCAAGAGCTCAAGGGACGGCTCACTCAAGCACCTTTACTGGCCTTGCCCGACTTCAACAAGACATTCGAAATTGAGTGTGACGCGTCCGGTATAGGCATTGGAGCTGTGCTGACACAAGAAGGGCGTCCCGTGGCTTACTTCAGTGAGAAGCTCAGTGGAGCCACACTCAACTACCCCACCTACGACAAAGAACTCTATGCGTTGGTCCGAGCACTTGAAACATGGCAACATTACCTCCTCTCCAAGGAGTGCGTCATCCATTCGGATCATGAGACCTTGAAGCATCTCCGGGGGCAAACCAACCTGAAGAAGCGGCACGCCAAATGGCTCGACTTCATCGAGATGTTTCCCTATGTCATTAAGTATAAGAAGGGAAAAGAGAATGTAGTCGCCGATGCTCTTTCCCGTCGCCACGCCCTAATCACCACTGTTGAGGCCAAGGTTCTAGGCTACGGCCCTCTTAAGGACCGGTACCAAGATGACCCCGGTCTAAAACTTCCCTATGCCGAACACGGGAAGGACTCCTTCAAGGATTTTCATATCCACGACGGTTTCCTTTTTAAGGGCAAACGGTTGTGCATACCAGAGGGATCTATTCGAGAGCTGCTCGTTCAAGAAGCCCACAGTGGCGGTTTGATGGGACACTTTGGGACGCATAAGACCTTAGACATGCTGCGAAGTCACTTCTACTGGCCTAGGATGAGGAGCATGGTCGAAGTCTTCTGTGCAAGGTGTTTAACCTGCAAGCGCGCCAAGACCAAGTCCCATCCATACGGACTATACATGCCCCTGCCCATCCCAACCTCCCCATGGATCGACCTATCCATGGACTTTCTGCTAGGATTGCCTCCAATCGAAAGAAAGGACTCCATAATGGTAGTGGTCGACCGTTTTTCCAAAATGGCCCATTTCATGCCCTGTTCCAAGGCATGGGACGCTACGGCCATTGCCGACCTCTTCTTCCGGGACGTTGTCAAACTTCACGGCCTACCCCGAACCATTGTTTCTGATCGAGACCCCAAATTTCTCAGTCATTTCTGGAGAACCTTGTGGAAGCGCATGGGAACCAAACTCCTTTTCTCCACTGCCGCGCATCCCCAAACTGATGGACAAACTGAAGTCGTTAACCGTACCTTGGGAGCTTTGCTCAGGACGGCCGTGGACTCCGACAAAGCCAACTGGCTCCAAAGCCTACCTTATGTGGAGTTTGCCTACAACCGGGCAACTCACTCAACTACCGGCCTCTCCCCGTTTGAGATTTGCTACGGGTTCAATCCGTGTACACCGCTCGACATGATTCCATTGCCCCCTGAGCGGATGGAAGACCAAAATGGGGTAGCCAAGGCTGAATATGTCCGTAAGCTTCATGAACGTGTCCGCAGCCGAATCCTCAATAAGACGGAACAGTACAAGCAGAAAGCGGACCGAGGGAGACAGCCAATGATCCTACAACCAGGGGAATGGGTTTGGCTACACACCCGAACTGAACGATTCAACAAAACCCGACAGACGAAGCTACAACCGCGAGGAGATGGTCCCTTCCAAGTCCTAGAGCGCATTAACAACAATGCGTACCGGATAGACATTCCAGGTAAAGGTAACATGTCCACCACTTTCAATGTTGCTGATTTGTCCCGTTTTGATGCAGGAGATCAAGTTTTGAGGACAAAACACTTTCAAGAGGGAGGGCATGATGAGGCCCAAGATGTCTCCGACCCGGAGGATAGCCAGCCGGACGATACCGGTACAGACACGGACGAAAGCCAAGGAACGTTGCCAGTTATGCCGGTATCGGCCATTGACCGTGCGCCTTCGCGACCGTACCAAACAAGAATGAACATGGCAATTGCCCAAGGACTGAAGAAAGGCAGATGGTCCCAACCCAAGCTGGCAACCTCGGCAAACACCAAGGACCAAGTCCTTAGCGTTTTCACCTTGACACGGTGAAAACACCCCACTAAAGTCGTTTGGGAAAGGAACACTCTTTTTCCCTTGATGGGTTTTATCCCTAAGTGGTTTTCCCATCAAGGTTTTTAACGAGGTTCACGACCCGGCCGCATTAGGACCGAGTCGATCATCACCTTACCCGTCCATGGTCCGCGTGGTTGTCGTCCGGCCCCTAATCTCTATCCCTTCCTGTTTTCTTACTTTTACCATTTTTACTAAGGACTTAATTTACTGTTTTATGGGTATGTAAACACCCAAGGGCACGTTGGTCTTTTGTAATGGGCGTGTTGCCCTATTCCTCTCGCCTATATAAAGGCATGTAACCTCTCCCTTTGAACTCAGATTTGAATGAATGCAATTAGCTTAAAGCTTGCTCTCGAATCTCAAGTAGTTTAGACATCGTTGTCCTCGAAGCTCAGCTCGGACTCCGATCAGTCGTATCACGGCATTGTCCAAATACCGTGTGGCCGGCTTTCGATCCATTGTTACCGATCCATCTATCCATTCTCACTTCGCTCCATCCCTTCTCACCCTCCAAACACTTATCTCCATCCTCTTCCATATCTACCTTCATCCAACCCTTCCGCCGTCCAACCCTCGCCGTGACACCACCACTTTACCATCTCGTTTCTCCCATCCGTACCGCCGAGGACCCGTACCGCGGTCCTTCCACCAGCCGAGGTACCGTACCGGTACCCGTACGACCGCCTCCGTCCCGGTTCCGTCCAAACTCAGCCTGATTCCGAAGCCAACGTTCCTGGAGCGTATCATTAAGGGTATAGGGTTTATGGTATAAGATTAAGAGTATAGGGTTTAGAGATTAGGGTTTAGGATTTAGGGTTTAGGTTTAAGGTTTAGGGTTTAAGAGTAAGAATATTATGACTCAAGATTACAGCAGAAGCATATCATCTAGTTGAGATACAAAACAAGGTACGCAAGACACATTTTATGTTATTCTTGGATTCGAGATTTAAAAAGGTAAGCAAGACACAAGTTATTCCCAATGTGTTTAGGGTTAGTGATACGCTCCAGGAATGTTGGCTTCAGAATCAGGTTGCGTTGAGGACGAGACCGAGAAGGAATCGGTCGTACGAGAATCGGTACGGTTCCTTGGCTGATGGAAGGGCCGCGGTACGGGGACTTCGGTGGTACGAATGGAGGTCCGGTATGGTAAGGTGATGGTGTTAGAGCGAGGTTTGAACGGTGGGATGGTTTGAGGAAGATGGAAGAAGAAGAAGATAAGCGTTTGACTGTGGGAAGAATGGAGCGAAGTGAGAAATGGAATGATGAAACGGTAATAATGGATCGAGAGCCAGCCACACGGTGTTTGGACGAAGCCGTGATACGACTTACCGAAGTCTGAGCCGAGCTTCGAGGACAACGATGTTTAAACTACTTGAGATTCGAGAGCAAGCTTTAAGCTAAATGCATTCATTCAAATCTGCCTTCAAAGGGAGAGGTTACACGCCTTTATATAGGCGGGGAATTAGGGCAACAAGCCCTTACAAAGGACCAGCGTGTCCTTGGGTGTTTTACATACCCGTAAATCAGTAACTTAAGTTCTTAGTAAAACGGTAAAAATAAAAAAAAAAGAAAGGGATAGGGATTAGGGCCGGGCGATAACCACGCGAACCATGGATGGGTAAGGTGATGATCGGCTCGGTCCCAATGCATCCGGGTCGTGAACCTCGTTGAAAACCTTGATGGGAAAACCACTTAGGGATAAAACCCGATCAAGGGAAAAAGAGTGTTCGTTTCCCAAACGACTTTAGTGGGGCGTTTTCACCATGTCAAGGTGAAAATGCTAAGGACTTGGTCCTTGACGTTTGCCGATGTTGCCAGCTTGCGTTGTTGCCATTCGCCTTTCTTCAAGCCTTGGGCAATCACCATGTTCATTCTTGTTTGGTATGGTCTCGAGTATGCGCGTTCAATGACCGAAACCGGCATATCCGGCAACGTTCCTTGGCTCCCATCCGTATCCGTCTCGGTATCATCCGGCTGGCTATTCTCCGGATCGGATGTAGCTTGGGACTCATCATGCCCTCCCTCTTGAAAATGTTTTGTCCTCAAAACTTGATCATCTGCATCAAAACGGGACAAATCAGCGATATTGAAAGTGGTGGACATGTTGCTTTTATCTGGAATATCGATCCGGTACGCATTGTTGTTAATGCGCTCTAGAACTTGGAAAGGGCCATCTCCTCGTGGTTGTAGCTTTGTCTGCTTGGTCTTGTTGAACCGTTCAGTTCGGGTATGTAGCCAGACCCATTCGCCTGGTTGTAGTATCATTGGCTGCCTTCCTCTGTCCGCTTTCTGCTTGTATTGCTCCGTCTTCTTGACGATTCGGTTGCGGACTCTTTCATGAAGCTTACGGATATATTCAGCTTTGGTTACCCCATTTTGGTCTTCCATCCTTTCAGGGGGAAATGGAATCATGTCGAGCGGTGTACGCGGATTGAACCCGTAGCATATCTCAAACGGGGAGTGGCCGGTAGTTGAGTGAGTCGCCCGGTTGTAGGCAAATTCCACATAGGGTAGGCTTTGGAGCCAGTTGGCTTTGTTGGAGTCGACGGCCGTCCTGAGCAAAGCTCCCAAGGTTCGGTTAACGAATTCAGTCTGCCCATCAGTTTGAGGGTGCGCGGCAGTGGAGAAAAGGAGTTTGGTTCCCATGCATCTCCACAAGGTTCTCCAAAAGTGGCTGAGGAATTTTGGGTCTCGGTCAGAGACAATGGTTTGGGGTAGGCCGTGGAGTTTTACAACGTCCCGGAAGAAAAGGTCGGCAATGGCCGTAGCGTCCCACGCCTTGGAACAGGGCATGAAATGGGCCATTTTGGAAAAACGGTCGACCACTACCATTACTGAGTCCTTTCTTTCGATTGGAGGCAATCCTAGAAGGAAGTCCATGGATAGGTCGACCCATGGGGAGGTTGGGATGGACAGGGGCATGTATAGTCCGTACGAATGGGATTTGGTCTTGGCGCGCCTGCAGGTTAAACACCTTGCACAGAAGACTTTGACCATACTTCTCATCCTAGGCCAGTAGAAGTGACTCCGCAGCATATCCAAGGTCTTATGCGTCCCAAAGTGCCCCATCAAACCGCCACTGTGGGCTTCTTGAACGAGCAGCTCTCGAATAGATCCCTCGGTTATGCACAACCGTTTGCCCTTAAAAAGGAAACCGTCGTGGACATGAAAGTCCTTGAAGGAGTTCTTCCCATGTTTGGCATAGGGAATTTTTAGGCCGGGATCGTCTTGGTACCGGTCCTTAAGAGGGCCGAAGCCAAGAACCTTGGCCTCAACAGTAGTGATAAGGGCGTGACGACGGGAAAGGGCATCCGCCACTACATTTTCTTTTCCCTTCTTATACTTGATGACATAGGGAAACATCTCGATGAACTCGAGCCACTTGGCGTGCCGCTTCTTCAGGTTGGTTTGCCTCCGGAGATGCTTCAAGGTCTCATGATCCGAGTGGATCACGCACTCCTTGGAGAGGAGGTAGTGTTGCCAGGTTTCAAGGGCTCGGTCCAACGCATAGAGCTCTTTGTCGTAGGTGGGGTAGTTGAGCATGGGTCCACTGAGCTTCTCACTGAAGTAGGCAACGGGACGCCCTCCTTGTGTTAGCACAGCTCCAATGCCTATACCGGACGCGTCGCACTCGATTTCGAAGGTCTTGTTGAAGTCGGGCAAGGCTAGCAGTGGTGCTTGAGTGAGCCGACCCTTGAGCTCTTGGAAGGCCTTCTCTTGGGATTCTCCCTATATAAACCCGGAAGACTTATTTACCAAAGCCGTTAAGGGAGCAGCAATGGAACTAAAATCCCGAACGAAACGCCGATAGAAACTAGCCAGACCATGGAAACTTTGGACTTGGCTGACATTAGTAGGGGTTGGCCATTCTTGGATGGCCCTGATCTTTTCTTGGTCAACCTTCAGGCCCTGACCACTGAGGACGAAACCCAAAAAGATAAGTTCTCGAGCTCCAAAGGTGCATTTGGACATGTTGGCGTAGAGCTCTTCTTGTTGCAGGGTTTGTAGAATCGTATCCAGGTGGGAAATATGTGCGGTAAGGTCCTTGCTGTAGATGAGAATGTCATCAAAGTAGACAACCACGAACTTGTTGAGGAATGCTCGGAGGGTGTGTTTCATTAGTCGCATAAAGGTGGAAGGGGCGTTGGACAGGCCAAACGGCATGACTAGCCACTCATACAGACCTTGCTTGGTCTTGAAGGCGGTCTTCCATTCGTCCCCTTCTCTCATTCGGACTTGATGGTAACCGCTTTTGAGATCGATCTTGGAAAAAATGGACGCGCCACTAAGTTCGTCCAACATGTCGTCCAAGCGGGGGATCGGGTGCCGGTACTTGACCATAATATTGTTGATGGGCCGGCAGTCCACGCACATCCTCCAGCTGCCGTCCTTCTTGGGAACCAAAAGGACTGGTACGGCGCACGGACTGAGGCTTTCGCGGACGTATCCTTTGGACAAGAGGTCGGCAACCTGTCGCTCTAGTTCTTTGGACTCCTCCGGGTTGACGCGGTAAGCAGGTCGGTTGGGCAGGGTGGCTCCGGGGATGAAGTCGATTCGGTGTTCAATACCCCGGAGGGGTGGGAGTCAGTGGGGAATCTCTTCAGGGAAGACGGACGAATACTTCTGGAGGATCCTTTGGAGCTCATCCGGGATTGGATCTTCCCTGGTACCTGCACTCATCACATCTTTGTAAACCATTAGTACAACTCGGCAATCATTTCCGATGGTTTTACAAGTGTCCCTAATTGATATAAGGAAGTTGGGACGGGAAGATGTGGTTTTAGCTAAGCGAGACTGGAGCTCATGTACTTGAACGGGTGTTAGAGGTGCTAGGGTAACACGCTTAGATTCGTCCATAAACGAGTGAGAGTTGGAACGGCCGTTGTGGGTGGCGTCCTTGTCAAACTGCCATGGGCGTCCTAGGAGGACGTGGCTAGCTTGCATTGGAACAACATCACATTGGACCGTGTCCCGGTACTGCCCTATACTAAAGGCTAGATCTACCTGTTCGGTAACGTGTATAACAGTTTTATCATTCAACCATCGTAGTTTATAGGGATGAGGGTGTTTAGAGGTAGGGAGAGAAAGCTTTGTCACGAGGTGGGAGCTGGCCACATTAGCACAGGACCCACCATCAATGATCAAGCCGCAAACCTTACCGTTGACGGTGCAGCGTGTGTGGAAGATGTTGTCCCGCTGTCCGGTCGGCTCGGGAAAGGTCAAGGTGCTCAGGCTCCTTTGGATGACCAGGAGGTCTCCTACATCCGGATATTCAACCGTGTCTTCTGGTTGAACGGGCTCGGGGTCGTTTTCCTCGTCCGGCTCCTCATCCTGGGATTCATAGTTGCCTTCGGGGGTAAGGATCATGGCTCGGTTGTTGGGGCAGTCCCTGGAATAGTGCCCTCTGCCTTGGCACTTGTAGCATATCACGTCCCGGCTCCTTCCAATATTGGGTTCGGGTTTTTGGACAGAACGGCCGGGCACAGGGGCTTCGGGTTGCCTAGGCTTGAAATGGGAATCAATGGCAATGGCCTTGGATCCGATCGGTGGTTTGGGGCTGGTGGACGCGGCTGTAGGGTTGGGAGACCAGACTTGGTTCGGGGATATCTTTCCTCGGGCGGCCGAGGCAGATTTCCTCCGGATTTGAGCTTCTAAGTGTATGGCCAGGTGCAAGAGCTCATCAAAACCTTGGTAAGGCTGCCTCTCGACCTTGCGGGCAATCCGGTCTTGCATGCCATCCACGAACTGGGCCATTAAGGTCTCTTCATAGTCATTGAGTTGGAGATGGTTTCGCAGATGCTCAAATTCGTCGTAGTACTCTTCAATGGTCCGGGTGCCTTGGTGGAGTTTCCGGAACCGCTTTTGCAAGTCGCGGTGATAGAGGGGCGGGACGTAGCGCTTCCTCATGACATACTTCATAACATCCCAGGTAGGGATCATGCCTTCACGGCGTCGCCTGCGTTCTGCCAAGTCGCGGTCCCACCATGTGAGGGCATGGTCGGTCAGTTGGGCCGCTGCATAGGCAACCTTCTTAGGTTCGGCATAATCGTAGCAATCAAACAGGTGGTCCATTCGTCTTTCCCAGTCGAGGTAGGCTTCTGGGTCAACCTTTCCCGCGAAAGTTGGTGGAACCAGTTTGTGGATCGGGACCTTGGGTCGAGGTGCACAGTCATCCCGGTCGTTTGGTCGCTCTCTTCGCCGGGGTTGTCCTGGCCGGGGTTGGTACGGTTCGTACCCATCGTCGGATTGGTAAGCCGGGACGGGTTCTTCATTGGGTCGGCCGGCAAAATCGGCCGGCGGGTTTGGGAGGGGCGGTCGAGTTTCAGGTGGAAGATCGTATCGGGCCATTCGCTCGGTAAGGCGCTCTATTTGGGCCTGGATAGTGGCCAGTATGGTACCGACCTCAATAGGACGGGGCAATTCTCCTACGGGTTCAGCCATGGATGGTATGGTCGGTACGGATGGTTCGTATGGACGGCGCGGTACGGACGGCGGGGTTAGGTCGGAGTCGGTAAGGTCAAGCCGGCGGGGTTGGCCTGTACGGACGGTGGTAGGGTACGGACGATGGCGTACGGACGGTGGGAGACCTTCGGAGGTACTAGGTCCTGAAAGGTTAGTCTGCCGGGATCATCCTGGTCGAGGGACAGTAGCCCAATAGGGTCGTCCGGTCGTGGTTGGTACTGATGGGGATGGGTCAATCGTAGGATCGATCGGACACGGGGGTGTACGGCTGTTGGAGCTGCCGTATTCTGCCAGTACGGGCAATGGGTCGTGGGTTTGTGGGATCGACCGTACAACAGCCGAACGTTTAAAGCAAAAAGGACAAAGGACAGTTAATAACAATAATGGAAAGGACTACTAGCACGCGGATCTCTCACGTCCTGCCAATGAGACGGATCCCAATGATAAGGCAAGGACAGGATATTCCTCACGTGGCCGGGTCAGAGAATAGGCGAGTAAGGTGTGTTGACCAGAAATGGTCCCCACGTACTCGTCTTCAACCTCTCGTCTCACTAGGGCAACAATGGCGCTTCGGTGGTTTTAAGACTTAGTCTTTCACACGTCGTCAACTAAAGGCTAGCTACAAGCACAAGGCTTTGAGACAATAATGACCGAGGCAAAGATTAGAACGTTAAAGAGTAAGGTGCGAGATAAGAACAAGTTTAAAGCGAGTAGACGGTAAAGACACAATGGAAGATATTTAACGGAAAGTTACAACCTGACGGATGAAGCTTGGCTCTGATACCAGCTGATACGCTCCAGGAATGTTGGCTTCAGAATCTGGTTGCATTGAGGATGAGACCGAGAAGGAATCGGTCGTACGGGTATCGGTACGGTTCCTTGGCTGATGGAAGGGCCGCGGTACGGGGACTTTGGTGGTACGGATGGAGGTCTGGTATGGTAAGGTGATGGTGTTAGAGCGAGGTTTGAACGGTGGGATGGTTTGACGAAGATGGAAGAAGAAGAAGATAAGCGTTTGACTGTGGGAAGAATGGAGCGAAGTGAGAAATGGAATGATGAAACGGTAATAATGGATCGAGAGCCGGCCACACGGTGTTTGGACAACGCCGTGATACGACTTACCGAAGTCCGAGCCGAGCTTCAAGGACAACGATGTTTAAACTACGTGAGATTCGAGAGCAAGCTTTAAGCTAAATGCATTCATTCAAATCTGCCTTCAAAGGGAGAGGTTACACGCCTTTATATAGGCGGGGAATTAGGGCAACAAGCCCTTACAAAGGACCAGCGTGTCCTTGGGTGTTTTACATACCCGTAAATCAGTAACTTAAGTTCTTAGTAAAACGGTAAAAACAAAAAAGAGAAAGGGATAGGGATTAGGGCCGGGCGATAACCACGCAAACCATGGACGGGTAAGGTGATGATCGGCTCGGTCCCAATGCGTCCGGGTCGTGAACCTCGTTAAAAACCTTGATGGGAAAACCACTTAGGGATAAAACCCGATCAAGGGAAAAAGAGTGTTCCTTTCCCAAACGACTTTAGTGGGGCATTTTCACCGTGTCAAGGTGAAAACGCTAAGGACTTGGTCCTTGACGTTTGCCGATGTTGCCAGCTTGCGTTGTTGCCATTTGCCTTTCTTCAAGCCTTGGGCAATCACCATGTTCATTCTTGTTAGGTATGGTCTCGAGTATGCGCGGTCAATAACCGAAACCGGCATATCCGGCAACGTTCCTTGGCTCCCATCCGTATCCGTCTCGGTATTGTCCGGCTGGCTATTCTCCGGATCGGATGTAGCTTGGGACTCATCATTAAGGGTATAGGGTTTATGGTATAAGATTAAGAGTTTAGGGTTTAGAGATTAGGGTTTAGGATTTAGGGTTTAGGTTTAAGGTTTAGGGTTTAAGAGTAAGAATATTATGACTCAAGATTACAGCAGAAGCATGTCATCTAGTTGAGATACAAAACAAGGTAAGCAAGACACATTTTATGTTATTCTTGGGTTCGAGATTCAAAAAAGGTAAGCAAGACACAAGTTGTTCCCAATGTTTTTAGGGTTAGGGTTTAGGGTATAAGGTTTACAGATTAGGGTTTTGGGTTTAGAGTTTAGGGATTAGGGTTTAGGGTTTAATGTGTTAGATTAAGAGGTTAGTTTTAAAGATTAAGGTTTAAGATTTAGGGTTTAGGTTTATAGATTAGTGTTTAAGGTTTAGGGTATAGGGTTTAGGGTATAAGATTAAGAGTTTAGGGTTTAGAGATTATGGTTTAGGATTTAGGGTTTAGGCTTAGGGTTTAGGGTTTAGGAATAAGAATATTATGACTCACGATTACAGAGGAAGCATGTCATCTAGTTGAGATACAAAACAAGGTAAGCATGACAGATTTTATGTTATTCTTGGGTTCGAAATTCAAAAAAGGTAAGCAAGACACAAGTTATTCCCAATGTGTTTAGGGTTAGTGATACGCTCCAGGAACGTTGGCTTCGGAATCAGGCTGAGTTGGGACGAGACCGGGAGGGAGACGGTCGTACGGGTACTGGTACGGTACCTTGGTTGGTGGAAGGGCCGCGGTACGGGTCCTCGGCGGTATGGATGAAGGGAACGGGATGGTAAAGTGGTGGTGTTATGGCGGGGTTTGGACGGCGGGAAGGATGGATGAAGGTAGAGATGGAAGAGGATGGAGATAAGCGTTTGGAGAGTGGAAAGGATGGAGCGAAGTGAGAATGGATAGGTGGATCGGTAACAATGGATCGAAAGCCGGCCACACGGTGTTTGGACAACGCCGTGATACGACTGATCGAAGTCCGAGCCGAGCTTCGAGGACAACGATGTTTAAACTACTTGAGATTCGAGAGCAAGCTTTAAGCTAATTACATTCATTCAAATCTGAGTTCAAAGGGAGAGGTTACACGCCTTTATATAGGCGGGAGAAATAGGGCAACAAGCCCCTTACAAAGGACCAGCGTGCCCTTGGGTGTTTACATACCCATAAAACAGTAACTTAAGTTCTTAGTAAAACGGTAAAAACAAGAAAACCGGAAGGGATAGAGATTAGGGCCGGACGACAACCATGCGGACCATGGACGGGTAAGGTGATGATCGGCTCGGTCCTAATGCAGCCGGGTCGTGAACCTCGTTAAAAACCTTGATGGGAAAACCACTTAGGGATAAAACCCAATCAAGGGAAAAAGAGTGTTCCTTTCCCAAACGACTTTAGTGGGGCGTTTTCACCGGGTCAAGGTGAAAACGCTAAGGACTTGGTCCTTGGTGTTTGCCGAGGTTGCCAGCTTGGGTTGTTGCCATTTGCCTTCCTTCATTCCTTGGGCAATCGCCATGTTCATTCTTGTTTGGTACGGCCGCGAGTGCGCACGGTCAATGACCGATACTGGCATATCTGGCAACGTTCCTTGGCTTTCGTCCGTGTCGGTACCGGTATCGTCCGGCTGGCTATCCTCCGGGTCGGATGCGGCTTGGGCCTCATCATGCCCTCCCTCTTGAAAGTGTTTTGTCCTCAAAACTTGATCTCCTGCATCAAAACGGGACAAATCAGCAACATTGAAAGTGGTGGACATGTTACCTTTACCTGGGATGTCTATCCGGTACGCATTGTTGTTAATGCGCTCTAGGACTTGGAAGGGACCATCTCCTCGCGGTTGTAGCTTCGTTTGCCGGGTTTTGTTGAATCGTTCAGTTCGGGTGTGTAGCCAAACCCATTCTCCTGGTTGTAGGATCATTGGCTGTCTTCCTCGGTCCGCTTTCTGCTTGTACTGTTCCGTCTTCTTGAGGATTCGGTTGCGGACCCGTTCATGTAGCTTACGGACATATTCAGCCTTGGCTACCCCATTTTGGTCTTCTATCCTTTCGGGGGGCAATGGAATCATGTCGAGCGGTGTACACGGATTGAACCCGTAGCATATCTCAAACGGGGAGAGGCCGGTAGTTGAGTGAGTTGCCCGGTTGTAGGCAAACTCCACATAAGGTAGGCTTTGGAGCCAGTTGGCTTTGTTGGAGTCCACGGCCGTCCTGAGCAAAGCTCCCAAGGTACGGTTAACGACTTCAGTTTGTCCATCAGTTTGGGGATGCGCGGCAGTGGAGAAAAGGAGTTTGGTTCCCATGCGCCTCCACAAGGTTCTCCAGAAATGACTGAGGAATTTTGGGTCTCGATCAGAGACAATGGTTTGGGGTAGGCCGTGAAGTTTGACAACGTCCCGGAAGAAAAGGTCGGCAATGGCCGTAGCGTCCCACGCCTTGGAACAGGGCATGAAATGGGCCATTTTGGAAAAACGGTCGACCACTACCATTACTGAGTCCTTTCTTTCGATTGGAGGCAATCCTAGCAGAAAGTCCATGGATAGGTCGATACATGGGGAAGTTGGGATGGGCAGGGGCATGTACAGTCCGTATGGATGGGACTTGGTCTTGGCGCGCTTGCAGGTTAAACACCTTGCAGAGAAGACTTCGACCATACTTCTCATTCTAGGCCAGTAGAAGTGACTCCGCAGCATGTCCAAGGTCTTATGCGTCCCAAAGTGTCCCATCAAACCGCCACTGTGGGCTTCTTGAACGAGCAGCTCCCGAATAGATCCCTCTGGTATGCACAACCATTTGCCCTTAAAAAGGAAACCATCGTGGACATGAAAATCTTTGAAGGAGTCCTTCCCATGTTCGGCATAAGGAGTTTTTAGACCGGGATCGTTTAGGTACCGGTCCTTAAGAGGGCCAAAGCCAAGAACCTTGGCTTCCATAGTAGTGATAAGGGTGTGACGGCGGGAAAGGGCATCGGCTACCACATTTTCTTTCCCCTTCTTATACTTGATGACATAGGGAAACATCTCAATGAACTCAAGCCACTTGGCGTGCCGCTTTTTCAGGTTGGTTTGCCCCCGGAGATGCTTCAAGGTCTCATGATCCGAGTGGATCACGCACTCCTTGGAGAGGAGGTAATGTTGCCAGGTTTCAAGTGCTCGGACCAACGCATAGAGCTCTTTGTCGTAGGTGGGGTAGTTGAGTGTGGCTCCACTGAGCTTCTCACTGAAGTAAGCCACGGGACGCCCTTCTTGTGTCAGCACAGCTCCAATGCCTATACCGGACGCGTCACACTCAATTTCGAAGGTCTTTTTGAAGTCGGGCAAGGCTAGCAAAGGTGCTTGAGTGAGCCGACCCTTGAGCTCTTGGAAGGCCTTCTCTTGGGATTCTTCCCATATAAACCCGGAGGACTTTTTCACCAAAGCCGTTAAGGGAGCGGCAATGGAACTAAAGTCCCGAACGAAACATCGATAGAAACTGGCCAGGCCATGGAAACTTCGGACTTGGCTGACGTTGGTAGGGGTTGGCCATTCTTGGATGGCCCGGATCTTTTCTTGGTCAACTTTTAGACCCTGACCACTGAGGACAAAGCCCAAGAAGATAAGTTCTCGAGCGCCGAAGGTGCATTAGGCCATGTTGGCGTAGAGCTCCTCTTGTTGCAAGGTTCGTAGGATCGTATCTAGGTGGGAAGCGTGTGCAGTAAGATCCTTGCTGTAGACAAGGATGTCATCGAAGTAAACAACCACGAATTTATTGAGGAACGCTCGGAGAGTATGGTTCATCAATCGCATGAAGGTGGAAGGGGCGTTGGAAAGGCCGAACGGCATGACTAGCCACTCGTACAGCCCTTGCTTGGTTTTGAAGGTGGTCTTCCATTCATCACCTTCTCTCATTCGGACTTGGTGGTAACCACTTTTGAGGTCGATTTTGGAGAAAATGGACGCGCCACTAAGTTCGTCCAACATGTCGTCCAAACGGGGAATTGGGTGCCGGTACTTGACCGTAATGTTGTTGATGGGCCGGCAGTCCACGCACATCCTCCAGCTGCCATCCTTCTTGGGGCCCAAAAGAACTGGTACGGCGCACGGACTGAGGCTTTCGCGGACGTATCCCCTGGACAAGAGGTCGGCATCCTGTCGCTCTAATTCTTTGGATTCCTCCGGATTGACGCGGTAAGCAGGCCGGTTGGGCAGGGAGGCTCCGGGAATGAAGTCGATTCGGTGTTCAATTCCCCGGAGGGGAGGGAGCCCGTGGGGAATCTCTTCAGGGAAGACGGTCGAATACTTCTGGAGGATCCTTTGGAGCTCTTCCGGGATTGGATCTTCCCTGGTACCTGCGCTCATCACATCTTTGTAAACCATTAGTACAACTCGGCACTCATTGCCGATGGTTTTACAAGCGTCCCTAATGGATATAAGGAAGTTGGGACGGGAAGATGTGGTTTTGGCTAAGCGAGATTGGAGTTCATGTACTTGAACGGGTGTTAGAGGTGCTAGGGTAACACGCTTAGATTCATGCATAAACGAATAAAAGTTGGAACGGCCGTTGTGGGTGGCGTCCTTGTCAAACTGCCATGGGCGTCCTAAGAGGACGTGGCTAGCTTGCATTGGAACAACATCACATTGGACCGTGTCTCGGTAATGCCCTATACTAAAGGCTAGATCTACCTGTTCGGTAACGGGTATAACAGTTTTATCATTCAGCCATCGCAGTTTATAGGGATGAGGGTGTTTAGAGGTAGGGAGAGAAAGCTTTGTCACGAGGTGGGAGCTGGCCACATTGGTACAGGACCCACCATCAATGATCAAGCCGCAAACTTTGCCGTTGATGGTGCAGCGTGTGTGGAAGATGTTGTCCCGCTGTCCGGTCGGCTCGGGCAAGGTCAAGGTGCTCAGGCTCCTTTGGACGACCAGGAGGTCTCCTACATCCGGATATTCAACCGTGCCTTCTGGTTGAACTGGCTCGGGGTCGTTTTCCTCGACCGGCTCCTCGTCCTGGGATTCATAGTCGCCTTCGGGGGTAAGGATCATGGCTCGGTTGTTGGGGCAGTCTCTGGAGTAATGTCCTCTGCCTTGGCATTTGTAGCATATCACATCCCGGCTTCTTCCCGCATTGGCTTCGGGTTGCCTTGGCTTGAAACGGGAGTCAATGGCAATGGCCTTGGATGCAACCGGTGGTTTGGGGCTGGTGGACGTGGCTGTAGGGTTGGGAGACCAGACTTGGTTCGGGGGGGTCTTTCCTCGGAAGGCCGAGGCGGTTTTTCTCTTGATCTGTGCTTCTAGGTGGATGGCCAGGTGCAAGAGCTCATCAAAACCTTGGTAAGACTGCCGCTCTACTTTGCGGGCAATCCGGTCTTGCATGCCATCCACGAACTGGGCCATTAAGGTCTCTTCACAGTCATTGAGCTGGAGACGGTTTCGCAGATGCTCAAACTCGTCGTAGTACTCTTCAATGGTTCGGGTGCCTTGGTGAAGTTTCCGGAACCGCTTTTGCAAATCACGGTGATTGAGGGGCGGGACATAGCGCTTCCTCATGACATATTTCATAACGTCCCAAGTAGGGATCAGGCCTTCACGTCGTCGCCTGCGTTCTGCCAAGTCGCGGTCCCACCATGTAAGGGCATGGTCGGACAGTTGGGCCGCGGCATAGGTAACCTTCTTAGGTTCGGAGTAATCGTAACAATCACACAGATGGTCCATTCGCCTTTCCCAATCGAGGTAGGCTTCTGGGTCAACCTTTCCCGCGAAGGTCGGTGGGACCAGTTTGTGGACCGGGGCCTCGGGTCGAGGTGCACGGTCATCCCGATCGTTTGGTCGCTCTCTGCGCCGGGGTCGACCTGGATGGGGTTGGTATGGTTCGTACCCGTCATCGGATTGGTAGGCCGGGCCGGGTTCTTCAAGGGGTCGGTCGGCGAAATCGGCCGGCGGATTTGGGAGGGGCGGTCGAGCATCAGGTGGAAGATCGTATCGGGCCATTCGCTCGGTGAGGCGCTCTATTTGGGCCTGGATAGTGGCCAGGATGGTACCGATCTCAATAGGACGGGGCAAGTCTTCCACGGGTTGGGCCATGGGTGGTATGTGTTGAAATATGTGATCTCAAGAAGAAAAATTCAGCAATCTCTCTCTCTCTTATTACGCCAATTCTCTTATCTTCATCCTTATCTCTCCCTAAACTTCTAAATTCAACATGGTATCAGAGCAGGTTCCTTATCCAACCGCTTAAACTCTCTTCATAATCCCTTTAAGCTATCTTCAAAACCTTCTAATCTATAGCAATACATCTTACCAAGTTCTATTCACTCTGAGATTAAAATCCTTGAGATCGGTTGATCTTCAAGTTGTGAAAGAGCTGGGATTGTGTATTACTACAAGAGAATGAAGGTGAATAGAGTAGCGATTTCTGTTGTTCTTAAAGGAGATAACTACCTTCTTTGGGCAAAAACTACTAAGACCGTTCTAAGAGGTAGAGGACTTTGGAAGTTCATTGAACCTAAGGAAGAAGCCGAACCATACAATGACAAGGAAGAGCAAGAAGAGCAGTTCACTCTTTCAGTTCTTCAAAGCTCACTAGAGCCATCTATCCTGGCGGCCTACTCATATGCGGATACCGCCAAGGAGTTGTGGGATATACTCAAGGGAGTATATGGAAACATCTCAAATATATCAAGGATATTTGAGGTGAAGAGGGCGTTGAATGAGCTTGAACAAGGAGAGAAGCCATTCAAGGAAATGTTTGGGGAGTATAGAAGCTTGTGGGCCGAACTGGAGATCTTGAGGCCACAAACTATGGACCCCAAGGAGTTAGGAGAAAGGCGTGACCAAGATCAAGTGTTTGGGCTTCTCTTGGCGCTCAACGCATCCTACAAAGATCTTATCAAGCACATACTTAGATTTGAGAAGCTGTCAAGTCTAGCGGAAGTATGTGGCATGATTCAAAGAGAGGAAGGGTCAAGAGACCTATTTCGTGCACCAAGCGAGGCTGCACATCTTGCAAGGAAGAATCTTACATTCGACCAGAGGGTGTTGGAATGTGAGCATTGTAAAATGAAGGGACACACTAAGGAGAAGTGTTGGACCCTTCATCCACACTTGAGGCCTAAGAGGCTAAAGGAGAATGGAAGTGGACCTAGAGCCTTCATGGGTGTGGCACAACCAGTTGAGGATATGGTCAAGAGGTCCGAATTCGAAGCCCTCATCAAGAGCCTAGCCAAGCTCACTGAATCTGGTAAAGGCTTCCTCGGTTCTAAAAGCTCCATAAAAAAGGACAAAGTGATTGTGGATTCAGGGGCTTCTCATCACATGATTAAGGATCAAGACATGCTTAAAAATCTTGAGCCTTATCACGGGAATGTGCAAGTGGCAAATGGGAGTTCAGTTCCGATTGAAGGGATAGGGGAATTAGAACTTTTCAAAAAGGGAACAAAAGCCTTATACATGCCTAGTTTCTCATCTAATCTTCTATCAGTTCATAAAGCTACCAAGGATTTAGATTGTGTGGCATTGTTTGGGACTGACTTTGTTAAGTTTCAGGACCCTAAAACAAACAAAGTGCTCGGAGAAGGGAAGGTAGAGGATGGAGTATATCTTTTGCACACAAATAAACAAGCGGATGTGAAAGCGCTTGGAATGAAGGCAGATGTAGAAGTATCTAGTAGGAAGGAGATTGGAGATAGTCCACTATGGCATGAAAGGTTGGGACATCCAAGCTCTGCAGTTCTCAAAGTGGCCTTACCCAATCTCATTCAAGAAGAAGTAGTATGTGAAGCATGTGTACTAGGGAAACATTGTAGACAAGTGTTTCCTACTTCATCTACATTTTGTGATGAAGCTTTTGGCATTGTACACTCGGATGTATGGACCGCTCCTTGTAATTCAAGAGATCAATATAAGTATTTTGTTTCATTCATAGATGACTACTCAAAATACACATGGATTACTCTTCTACATACCAAAGATCAAGTTTATGAAGCATTCACCAACTTCATCAACTATGTGTCTACACAATTCAAAACAACAATCAAGATCTTAAGAAGTGATAATGGAGGAGAGTATATAAGCAAGCGGTTCAAGGAATTACTCAACAACCTTGGCACCATCCATCAAACATCTTGCGCCTATACTCCACAACAAAACGGAGTAGCTGAAAGAAAAAATAGACACCTAATGGAGGTAGCAAGGACCATCATGATTGCCAAGGGAGTACCTAAACTACATTGGGGAGATGCCGTGATGACTTCAAACTACTTGATCAACCGTCTTCCAACCAAGAACCTGGATAATAAGTCACCATTTGAGGCATTGTACAACAAGAAACCAAGCCTACATCATCTCAAAACCTTTGGATGTAGCTGCTTTATGTTCACACCAGAAGGTCAAAGAAACAAGCTTGAACCTAGAAGCATGAAGTGTGTATTCATTGGATATTCACCAACACAAAAAGGATACAAGGTCTACAACCCGGAGACAAGACGAGTCTATGTATCAAGAGAGGTGAGGTTCAATGAAAAGGAGAGCTTCTATGGAGCTAAGAATCATGATACCCCTCAAGGTATGAGCTCACCATTTATGGAGTGGATACCGTTCTTTGAAGATTCAAGAACAAGGGATGATGTACATGAGGAGAATGACCCAACCTCAGATCATGAAGCCACGAATGAGGAAAGTGAACCTAATCCAGGTGTAGAAAGCATTGACATTGTCAAAGAAGAACCTGAGCCAACAGTACCTCTAAGAAGAAGTACAAGACAGAGGCGACAACGTGTTCACTATGGCTACAACAACTCTGCCATGCTCCAAGGAGAGTCTAGTGCGAGTAATATTCCTTGTGTGATAAGAGAATGCCCTGAGCGTACGGCAAGCTTAGATCTCGATCCTATTGGCGACAGCATTCTCTTATCACAAGGGGGAGATAACACTCAAACTAGCACTGTTACATATCCCATTGAGCATTTTTGCTCGTTGGCATCCTTACCTATGGAGCATGAAGCTTTTCTTGGAAAAATCAGCAAGGAATCCATACCTAACTCATATGAAGAAGCGTGTGAGAGTGGAGTATGGGTAAAAGCCATGGAAGAGGAAATGAAGTCCATGGAAAGGAATCATACTTGGTACTTAACCGATTTACCAAGGGATAAGAAGCCAGTTGGGTGTAGATGGGTGTATACAATCAAATACACAAGTGATGGGAGGATAGAAAGATACAAGGCAAGGTTGGTAGCAAAAGGGTATACTCAAATCTATGGGGAGGATTATACCGAGACATTTGCTCTGGTTGCTAAGCTCCATTCCATCAGAATCCTAATCTCGGTGGCAGTGAACTTGAAGTGGGATCTATGGCAGATGGATGTCAAGAACGCCTTCTTGCAAGGGGATTTGGAAGAGGAAGTGTATATGGATCCACCCCAAGGATATCATAAGGAAGGCAACAAAGTTTGTAGATTGAAGAAAGCAATCTATGGGCTAAAGCAATCTCCAAGGGCATGGTACCAAAGGCTAAGTGCTTGTCTTTTGGAGAAGGAGTTCATAAGATCGGAAGCTGATCATACACTTTTCACAAGGAAAAGTAAAGGAGGAGTAGTGGTGGTCTTGATCTATGTTGATGATCTAATCATCACAGGAAGTG
The DNA here is from genome assembly GCA_963854855.1 of Nasturtium officinale. NCBI lineage: Eukaryota > Viridiplantae > Streptophyta > Magnoliopsida > Brassicales > Brassicaceae > Nasturtium > Nasturtium officinale. The sequence continues at coordinate 202,068 of CAWLBA010000010.1, forward strand.
ACAAAGATGGAGTAGATCGAATCAAGGAACTCTTGAAGGTTGCTTTTGATATAAAGGATCTAGGAGAGCTTAAATACTTCCTAGGGATTGAAATGACACGGTTTGAAGATGGGATGTTCATCTCCCAAAGGAAATATGTGCTGGATCTCTTGGAAGAAACCGGGAAGTTAGGATCCAAACCGGCCAAAACTCCAATAGAAGAAGGCTACCAAGATAGTCCTGAGGGGGAGCCATTGGAGAATATTAAAAGATACCAGAGGATGGTGGGCAAGCTCATCTATCTTACTATTACAAGGCCGGATATTAGCTTTGCAGTGAATCGTGTGAGTCAACATATGCAAAAACCAACTATGCAGCATTGGAACATGATTGAGAGGCTGCTAAGGTACTTAAAAAACAGCCCTGGAAAAGGCATATGGATGAAGGCTAATGGAAACACAAAGGTTCAAGGATATTGTGATGCGGATTGGGCTGGAGATAAGCAAGATAGAAAGTCCACATCCGGTTTTTGTACCTTTGTGGGAGGTAATCTAGTCACTTGGAGAAGTAAGAAGCAGAAAGTTATAGCCTTATCAAGTGCTGAAGCCGAGTATAGGGCTATGAAGGAGGTGACAAAAGAATTGATATGGGTGAGGGCATTCCTAGAAGATCTTGGGATACTTGAGGCTGAGGAGATGCTGTTGTATTGTGATAATCAAGCTGCAATACATATAGCATCCAATCCGATATTCCTTGAAAGGACCAAGCATATAGAAGTGGATTGTCACTTTGTGAGGGGAAAGATTCAAGAAGGAATCATCAAACCCGCATTCGTAGCAAGTGGGGAACAGCTAGCGGATATCTTCACCAAGGCAACATCCTCGATCATTGGGGATCACATATATGGCAAGATCGGTCTAAAGGATATTCACCGACCAATCTTGAGGGGGAGTGTTGAAATATGTGATCTCAAGAAGAAAAATTCAGCAATCTCTCTCTCTCTTATTACGCCAATTCTCTTATCTTCATCCTTATCTCTCCCTAAACTTCTAAATTCAACAGTATGGTCGGTACGGATGGGTCGTACGGACGGCGCGGTAGGACAACGGGGTGAGTTCGTCGGGGTCGGAGTCGGTAAGGTCAAGCCGGCGGGGTTGGCCTGTACGGACGGTGGTCGGGTACGGACGGCGGCGTACGGACGGTGGGAGACTCTCGGAGGTACTCGGTACGGAAAGGTTAGTCCGCTGTGGTCGTCCGGGTCCAGGGACGGTAGCCCAATAGGGTCGTCCGGTCGTGGTTGGTACTGATGGGGACGGGTCAATCGTAGGATCGATCGGACACGGGGGTGTACGGCTGTTGGAGCTGACGTATCCTGCCAGTACGGGCAATGGAGCGTGGGATTGTGGGATGGACCCTACGCGCATAAAATGACAAAAGATGAAAGCTGGCGGTATGGTGCAAAGATAAGGACTGTTTTGCTAGAGGACAACGGCCGAACGTTTAAAGCAAAAAGGACAAAGGACAGTTTTTAACAAAAATGGGGGAGACAATTAGCACGCGGATTTCTCGTGTCCTGCCAATGGGACGAATCACAAATAAGGCAAGGACAGGATATTCCTCACGTGGCCGGGTCAGAGAATAGGCGAGTAAGGTGTGTTGACCAGAAATGGTCCCCACTTACTCGTCTTCAACCTCTCGTCTCACTAGGGCAACAATGGTGCTTCGGTGGTACTAAGACTTAGTCTTTCACACGTCGGCGACCAAAGGCTAGCTATAAGCACAAAGCTTTGAGACAATAATGACCGTGGCAAAGACTAGACTGTTAGAGAGTAAGGTGCGAGATAAGAACAAGTTCAAAGCGGTAAACGGTAGAGAAACAATGGAAGATGCTTAATGGAAAGTTACAACCTGACGGATGAAGCTTGGCTCTGATACCAGCTGATACGCTCCAGGAACGTTGGCTTCGGAATCAGGCTGAGTTGGGACGAGACCGGGAGGGAGACGGTCGTACGGGTACCGGTACGGTACCTCGGTTGGTGGAAGGGCCGCGGTACGGGTCCTCGGCGGTACGGATGAAGGGAACGGGATGGTAAAGTGGTGGTGTTATGGCGGGGTTTGGACGGCGGGAAGGATGGATGAAGGTAGAGATGGAAGAGGATGGAGATAAGCGTTTGGAGAGTGGAAAGGATGGAGCGAAGTGAGAATGGATAGGTGGATCGATAACAATGGATCGAAAGCCGGCCACACGGTGTTTGGACAACGCCGTGATACGACTGATCGAAGTCCGAGCCGAGCTTCGAGGACAACGATGTTTAAACTACTTGAGATTCGAGAGCAAGCTTTAAGCTAATTGCATTCATTCAAATCTGAGTTCAAAGGGAGAGGTTACACGCCTTTATATAGGCGGGAGAAATAGGGCAACAAGCCCCTTACAAAGGACCAGCGTGCCCTTGGGTGTTTACATACCCATAAAACAGTAACTTAAGTTCTGTTGAAATATGTGATCTCAATAAGAAGAATTCAAACTCAAGAAAAGGAGGGAAAAGGATAGAACTAGTTGTGAAGGAACTAGAAGGAGAGCTAGTTTATAAGGAACTAGAAGAAAAGGAAGCTGTTGGATATCAACTAGACAAGCTAACTAAACCAAGTGAGGAAGCAAAGGAGGCATGGGCGCTGCAGGGAGAAGGTATGGGCACAGCATGGGAACAGCATGGGCGCAGCTGCACTGTTGGAGCTGCTCAACCACTCCATCATCACACCTCTTCTCTTCCTCTTCCTTAGATATTTTTTCTTTAGCTTATGCTTGTAAAGTCTATATATACTTGTGCATTGTATTGGTTGAATGAGAGTGAATAAGAAGAAAAATTCAGCAATCTCTCTCTCTCTCTTATTACGCCAATTCTCTTATCTTCATTCTTATCTCTCCCTAAACTTCTAAAATCAACATGGTATCAGAGCGGGTTCTTTATCCAACCGCTTAAACTCTCTTCATAATCCCTTTAAGCTATCTTCAAAACCTTCTAATCTATAGCAATACATCTTACCAAGTTCTATTCACTCTGAGATTAATATCCTTGAGATCGGTTGATCTTCAAGTTGTGAAAGAGCTGGGATTGTGTATTACTACAAGAGAATGGAGGTGAATAGAGTAGCGATTTCTGTTGTTCTTAAAGGAGATAACTACCTTCTTTGGGCAAAAACTACTAAGACCGTTCTAAGAGGTAGAGGACTTTGGAAGTTCATTGAACCTAAGGAAGAAGCCGAACCATACAATGACAAGGAAGAGCAAGAAGAGCAGTTCACTCTTTCACTTCTTCAAAGCTCACTAGAGCCATCTATCCTGGCGGCCTACTCATATGCGGATACCGCCAAGGAGTTGTGGGATATACTCAAGGGAGTATATGGAAACATCTCAAATATATCAAGGATATTTGAGGTGAAGAGGGCGTTGAATGAGCTTCAACAAGGAGAGAAGCCATTCAAGGAAATGTTTGGGGAGTATAGAAGCTTGTGGGCCGAACTGGAGATCTTGAGGCCACAAACTATGGACCCCAAGGAGTTAGGAGAAAGGCGTGACCAAGATCAAGTGTTTGGGCTTCTCTTGGCGCTCAACGCATCCTACAAAGATCTTATCAAGCACATACTTAGATTTGAGAAGCTGCCAAGTCTAGCGGAAGTATGTGGCATGATTCAAAGAGAGGAAGGGTCAAGAGACCTATTTCGTGCACCAAGCGAGGCTGCACATCTTGCAAGGAAGAATCTTACATTCGACAAGAGGGTGTTGGAATGTGAGCATTGTAAAATGAAGGGACACACTAAGGAGAAGTGTTGGACCCTTCATCCACACTTGAGGCCTAAGAGGCTAAAGGAGAATGGAAGTGGACCTAGAGCCTTCATGGGTGTGGCACAACCAGTTGAGGATACGGTGAAGAGGTCCGAATTCGAAGCCCTCATCAAGAGCCTAGCCAAGCTCACTGAATCTGGTAAGGGCTTCCTCGGTTCTAAAAGCTCCATAAAAAAGGACAAAGTGATTGTGGATTCAGGGGCTTCTCATCACATGATTAAGGATCAAGACATGCTTAAAAATCTTGAGCCTTATCATGGGAATGTGCAAGTGGCAAATGGGAGTTCAGTTCCGATTGAAGGGATAGGGGAATTAGAACTTTTCAAAAAAGGAACAAAAGCCTTATACATGCCTAGTTTCTCATCTAATCTTCTATCAGTTCATAAAGCTACCAAGGATTTGGATTGTGTGGCATTGTTTGGGACTGACTTTGTTAAGTTTCAGGACCCTAAAACAAACAAAGTGCTCGGAGAAGGGAAGGTAGAGGATGGAGTATATCTTTTGCACACAAATAAACAAGCGGATGTGAAAGCGTTTGGAATGAAGGTGGATGTAGAAGTATCTAGTAGGAAGGAGATAGTCCACTATGGCATGAAAGGTTGGGACATCCAAGCTCTGCAGTTCTCAAAGTGGCCTTACCCAATCTCATTCAAGAAGAAGTAGTATGTGAAGCATGTGTACTAGGGAAACATTGTAGACAAGTGTTTCCTACTTCATCTACATTTTGTGATGAAGCTTTTGGCATTGTACACTCGGATGTATGGACCGCTCCTTGTAATTCAAGAGATCAATATAAGTATTTTGTTTCATTCATAGATGACTACTCAAAATACACATGGATTACTCTTCTACATACCAAAGATCAAGTTTATGAAGCATTCACCAACTTCATCAACTATGTGTCTACACAATTCAAAACAACAATCAAGATCTTAAGAAGTGATAATGGAGGAGAGTATATAAGCAAGCGGTTCAAGGAATTACTCAACAACCTTGGCACCATCCATCAGACATCTTGCGCCTATACTCCACAACAAAACGGAGTAGCTGAAAGAAAAAATAGACACCTAATGGAGGTAGCAAGGACCATCATGATTGCCAAGGGAGTACCTAAACTTCATTGGGGAGATGCCGTGATGACTTCAAACTACTTGATCAACCGTCTTCCAACCAAGAACCTGGATAATAAGTCACCATTTGAGGCATTGTACAACAAGAAACCAAGCCTACATCATCTCAAAACCTTTGGATGTAGCTGCTTTATGTTCACACCAGAAGGTCAAAGAAACAAGCTTGAACCTAGAAGCATGAAGTGTGTATTCATTGGATATTCACCAACACAAAAAGGATACAAGGTCTACAACCCGGAGACAAGACGAGTCTATGTATCAAGAGAGGTGAGGTTCAATGAAAAGGAGAGCTTCTATGGAGCTAAGAATCATGATACCCCTCAAGGTATGAGCTCACCATTTATGGAGTGGATACCGTTCTTTGAAGATTCAAGAACAAGGGATGATGTACATGAGGAGAATGACCCAACCTCAGATCATGAAGCCACGGATGAGGAAAGTGAACCTAATCCAGGTGTAGAAAGCATTGACATTGTCAAAGAAGAACCTGAGCCAACAGTACCTCTAAGAAGAAGTACAAGACAGAGGCGACAACGTGTTAACTATGGCTACAACAACTCTGCCATGCTCCAAGGAGAGTCTAGTGCGAGTAATCTTCCTTGTGTGATAAGAGAATGCCCTGAGCGTACGGCGAGCTTAGATCTCGATCCTATTGGCGACAGCACTCTCTTATCACAAGGGGGAGATAACACTCAAACTAGCACTGTTACATATCCCATTGAGCATTTTTGCTCGTTGGCATCCTTACCTATGGAGCATGAAGCTTTTCTTGGAAAAATCAGCAAGGAATCCATACCTAACTCATATGAAGAAGCGTGTGAGAGTGGAGTATGGGTAAAAGCCATGGAAGAGGAAATGAAGTCCATGGAAAGGAATCATACTTGGTACTTAACCGATTTACCAAGGGATAAGAAGCCAGTTGGGTGTAGATGGGTGTATACAATCAAATACACAAGTGATGGGAGGATAGAAAGATACAAGGCAAGGTTGGTAGCAAAAGGGTATACTCAAATCTATGGGGAGGATTATACCGAGACATTTGCTCCGGTTGCTAAGCTCCATTCCATCAGAATCCTAATCTCGGTGGCAGTGAACTTGAAGTGGGATCTATGGCAGATGGATGTCAAGAACGCCTTCTTGCAAGGGGATTTGGAAGAGGAAGTGTATATGGATCCACCCCAAGGATATCATAAGGAAGGCAACAAAGTTTGTAGATTGAAGAAAGCAATCTATGGGCTAAAGCAATCCCCAAGGGCATGGTACCAAAGGCTAAGTGCTTGTCTTTTGGAGAAGGAGTTCATAAGATCGGAAGCTGATCATACACTTTTCACAAGGAAAAGTAAAGGAGGAGTAGTGGTGGTCTTGATCTATGTTGATGATCTAATCATCACAGGAAGTGACAAAGATGGAGTAGATCGAATCAAGGAACTCTTGAAGGTTGCTTTTGATATAAAGGATCTAGGAGAGCTTAAATACTTCCTAGGGATTGAAATGACATGGTTTGAAGATGGGATGTTCATCTCCCAAAGGAAATATGTGCTGGATCTCTTGGAAGAAACTGGGAAGTTAGGATCCAAACCGGCCAAAACTCCAATAGAAGAAGGCTACCAAGATAGTCCTGAGGGGGAGCCATTGGAGAATATTAAAAGATACCAGAGGATGGTGGGCAAGCTCATCTATCTTACTATTACAAGGCCGGATATTTGCTTTGCAGTGACAGGTGTGAGTCAACATATGCAAAAACCAACTATGCAGCATTGGAACATGATTGAGATGCTGCTAAGGTACTTAAAAAACAGCCCTGGAAAAGGCATATGGATGAAGGCTAATGGAAACACAAAGGTTCAAGGATATTGTGATGCGGATTGGGCTGGAGATAAGCAAGATAGAAAGTCCACATCCGGTTTTTGTACCTTTGTGGGAGGTAATCTAGTCACTTGGAGAAGTAAGAAGCAGAAAGTTATAGCCTTATCAAGTGCTGAAGCCGAGTATAGGGCTATGAAGGAGGTGACAAAAGAATTGATATGGGTGAGGGCATTCCTAGAAGATCTTGGGATACTTGAGGCTGAGGAGATGCTGTTGTATTGTGATAATCAAGCTGCAATACATATAGCATCCAATCCGGTATTCCATGAAAGGACCAAGCATATAGAAGTGGATTGTCACTTTGTGAGGGGAAAGATTCAAGAAGGAATCATCAAACCCGCATTCGTAGCAAGTGGGGAACAGCTAGCGGATATCTTCACCAAGGCAACATCCTCGATCATTGGGGATCACATATATGGCAAGATCGGTCTAAAGGATATTCACCGACCAATCTTGAGGGGGAGTGTTGAAATATGTGATCTCAAGAAGAAGAATTCAAACTCAAGAAAAGGAGGGAAAAGGAAAGAACTAGTTGTGAAGGAACTAGAAGGAGAGCTAGTTTATAAGGAACTAGAAGAAAAGGAAGCTGTTGGATATCAACTAGACAAGCTAAAAAAACCAAGTGAGGAAGCAAAGGAGGCATGGGCGCTGCAGGGAGAAGGTATGGGCACAGCATGGGAACAGCATGGGCGCAGCTGCACTGTTGGAGCTGCTCAACCACTCCATCATCACACCTCTTCTCTTCCTCTTCCTTAGATATTTTTTCTTTAGCTTATGCTTGTAAAGTCTATATATACTTGTGCATTGTATTGGTTGAATGAGAGTGAATAAGAAGAAAAATTCAGCAATCTCTCTCTCTCTTATTACGCCAATTGTATTGGTTGAATGAGAGTGAATAAGAAGAAAAATTCAGCAATCTCTCTCTCTCTTATTACGCCAATTCTCTTATCTTCATTCTTATCTCTCCCTAAACTTCTAAAATCAACAAGTTCTTAGTAAAACGGTAAAAACAAGAAAACCGGAAGGGATAGAGATTAGGGCCGGACGACAACCACGCGGACCATGGACGGGTAAGGTGATGATCGGCTCGGTCCTAATGCGGCCGGGTCATGAACCTCGTTAAAAACCTTGATGGGAAAACCATTAGGGATAAAACCCAATCAAGGGAAAAAGAGTGTTCCTTTCCCAAAAGACTTTAGTGGGGCGTTTTCACCGGGTCAAGGTGAAAACGCTAAGGACTTGGTCCTTGGTGTTTGCCGAGGTTGCCAGCTTGGGTTGTTGCCATTTGCCTTCCTTCATTCCTTGGGCAATCGCCATGTTCATTCTTGTTTGGTACGGCCGCGAGTGCGCACGGTCAATGACCGATACTGGCATATCTGGCAACGTTCCTTGGCTTTCGTCCGTGTCTGTACCGGTATCGTCCGGCTGGCTATCCTCCGGGTCGGATGCGGCTTGGGCCTCATCAGTTAGGGTTTAGGGTATAGGTTTTACAGATAGGGTTTTGGGTTTAGGGTTTAGGGTATAAGAGTAAGAGTTTAGTTTTAGAGATTAGGGTTTAGGATTTAGGGTTTAGGTTTATAGATTAGGGTTTAGGGTGAAGGGTATAGGGTTTAGGGTTTAAAATTAAGAGTTTAAGTTTTAGAGATTAGGGTTTAGGATTTAAGGTTTAGGTTTAGGGTTTAGGAGTAAGAATATTATGAATCATGATTACAGAGGAAGCATGTCATCCAGTTGAGATACAAAACAAGGTAAGCAAGACACATTTTATGTTATTCTTGGATTCGAGATTTAAAAAGGTAAGCAAGATACAAGTTATTCCCAATGTGTTTAGGGTTTAGGGTATTAGGTCTAGGGTTTACAGATTAGGGTTTTGGGTTTCAGGTTTAGGGTTTAGGGTATAAGATTAAGAGTTTAGGTTTTAGAGATTAGGGTTTAGAATTTAGGGTTTAGGTTTATAGATTAGGGTTTGAGGTTAAGGGTATAGGGTTTATGGTATAAGATTAAGAGTTTAGGGTTTAGAGATTAGGGTTTAGGATTTAGGGTTTAGGTTTAAGGTTTAGGGTTTAAGAGTAAGAATATTATGACTCAAGATTACAGCAGAAGCATGTCATCTAGTTGAGATACAAAACAAGGTAAGCAAGACACATTTTATGTTATTCTTGGATTCGAGATTTAAAAGCAAGACACAAGTTATTCCCAATGTGTTTAGGGTTTACCGATTAGGGTTTAGGGTTTATGGTATAGAGATTAGGTTTTGGGTATAAGATCTAGGGTTTAGGGTATAAGATTAAGAGTTTAGGTTTAGAGATTAGAATTTAGGAATTAGGGTTTATGAGTAAGAATATTACGACTCACGATTACATAGGAAGCATGTCATCTAGTTGAGATACAAAACTAGGTAAGCAAGACACATTTTATGTTATTCTTGGGTTCGAGATTCAAAAAGGGTAAGCAAGACACAAGTTATTCCCAATATGTTTAGGGTTAGGGTTTAGGGTATAGAGTTTACAGATTAGGGTTTTGTGTTTAGGGTTTAAGGATTAAGGTTTAGGGTTTAGGGTATAAGATTAAGAGTTTAGGTTTTTAAGATTAGGGTTTAGGATTTAGGGTTTAGGTTTATAGATTAGGGTTTGAGGTTAAGGGTATAAGGTTTATGGTATAAGATTAAGAGTTTAGGGTTTAGAGATTAGGGTTTAGGATTTTTGGTTTAGGTTTAGTGTTTAAGGTTTAAGAGTAAGAATATTATGACTCACGATTACAGAGGAAGCTTGTCATCTAGTTGAGATACAAAATAAGGTAAGCAAGACACATTTAATATTATTCTTGGGATCGAAATTCAAAAAAGGTAAGCAAGACACAAGTTATTCCCAATGTGTTTAGGGTTGGGGTTTAGGGTATAGGTTTTACAGATAGGATTTTGGGTTTAGGGTTTAAGGATTAGGGTTTAGGATTTAGGGTATGAGAGTAAGAGTTTAGTTTTAGAGATTAGGGTTTAGGATTTAGGGTTTAGGTTTATAGATTAGGGTTTAAGGTTAAGGGTATAGGGTTTAGGGTTTAAAATTAAGAGTTTAGGTTTTAGAGATTAGGGTTTAGGATTTAAGGTTTAGGTTTAGGGTTTAGGGTTTAGGAGTCATGATTACAGAGGAAGCATGTCATCTAGTTGAGATACAAAACAAGGTAAGCAAGACACATTTTATGTTATTCTTGGATTCGAGATTTAAAAAAGGTAAGCAAGACACAAGTTATTCCCAATGTGTTTAGGGTTAGGGTTTAGATTAAAGGGTTTACAGATTAGGGTTTAGAGTTTAGGGTATAAGGAATAGGGTTTAAGGTATTGGGTCTAGGGTTTAGGGTATAAGATTAAGAGTTTAGGTTTAGATATTAGAATTTAGGATTTAGGGTTTAGGATTAGTGTTTAGGGTTTAGGGTTTAGGAGTGAGAATATTATGAGTCACGATTACAGAGGAAGCAAGTCATCTAGTTAAGTTGCAGAACAAGGTAAGCAAGACACATTTTATGTTATTCTTGGGTTCGAGATTCAAAAAAGGTAAGCAATACACAAGTTATTCCCAATGTGTTTAGGGTTAGGGTTTAGGGTATAGAATTTACAGATTAGGGTTTTGGGTTTAAGGTTTAGGAATTAAGGTTTAAAGTTTAGGGTATAAGATTAAGAGTTTAGGTTTTAGAGATTAGGGTTTATAATTTAGGGTTTAGGTTTATAGATTAGGGTTTGAGGTTAAGGGTATAGGGTTTATGGTATAAGATTAAGAGTTTAGGGTTTAGAGATTAGGGTTTAGGATTTAGGGTTTAGGTTTAAGGTTTAGGGTTTAGGAGTAAGAATATTATGACTCTCAATTACAGAGGAAGCTTGTCATCTAGTTGAGATACAAAACAAGGTAAGCAAGACACATTTTATGTTATTCTTGGATTTGAGATTCAAAAAAGGTAAGCAAGACACAAGTTATTCCCAATGTGTTTAGGGTTAGGGTTTAGGGTTTACAGATTAGGGTTTTGGGTTTAGGGTTTAGGGATTAGGGTTTAAAGTTTAGGGTATAAGATTAAGAGTTTAGTTTTAGAGATTAGGGTTTTGGATTTAGGGTTTAGGTTTATAGATTAGGGTTTAAGGTTAAGGGTGTAGGGTTTAGGGTATAATATTAAAAGTTTAGGGTTTAGAGATTAGGGTTTAGGATTTAAGGTTTAGGTTTAGGGTTTATGAGTAAGAATATTATGAGTCATGATTACAGAGGAAGCGTGTCATCCAGTGGAGATACAAAACAAGGTAAGCAAGACACATTTTATGTTATTCTTGGATTCGAGATTCAAAAAAGGTAAGCAAGACACAAGTTATTCCCAAGGTGTTTAGGGTTAGAGTTTAGATTGTAGAGTTTACAGTTTGGGGTTTTGGGTTTAGGGTTTAGGGATTAAGGTTTAGGGTTTGGGGTATAAGATTAAAAGTTTAGGTTTTAGAGATTAGGGTTTAGGTTTATAGATTAGGGTTTAAGGTTAAGGGTATAGGGTTTAGGGTATAAGATTAAGAGTTTAGGGTTTAGAGATTAGAGTTTAGGATTTACGGTTTAGGTTTAGGGTTTAGGGTTTAGGAGTAAGAATATTATGACTCACGATTACAGAGGAAGCATGCCATCAAGTGGAGATACAAAACAAGGTTACAAGACATAATTTATGTTATTCTTGGGTTCGAGATCAAAAAAGGTAAGCAAGACACAAGTTATTCCCATGTGTTTAGGGTTAGGGTTTAGGGTATAGGGTTTACAGATTTGGGTTTTGGGTTTAGGGTTTAGGGTTTAGGGATTAAGGTTTAGGGTTTAGTGTATAAGATTAAGAGTTTAGGTTTTAGAGATTATGTTTTAGGATCTAAGGTTTAGGTTTATGGATTAGGGTTTGAGGTTTAGGGTATAGGGTTTATGGTATAAGATTAAGAGCTTAGGGTTTAGAGATTAGGGTTTAGGATTTAGGGTTTAGGTTTAAGGTTTAGGGTTTCGGAGTAAGAATATTATGACTCACAATTACAGAGGAAGCATGTCATCTAGTTGAGATACAAAACAAGGTAAGCAAGACACATTTTATGTTATTCTTGGGTTCGAAATTCAAAAAAGATAAGCACAACACAAGTTATTCCCAATGTGTTTAGGGTTAGTGAAGAACCCTTTGATAGGATCACTCAACCGGTAAGGCGAATGGACCATCTGTTTGATTGCTACGATTACTCCGAATCTAAGAAGGTTGCCTATGCTGCAGCCCAACTGACCGACCATGCCCTCACATGGTGGGACCACGACTTGGCCGAACGAAGGCGGCACCGTGAAGCCATGATCCCCACCTGGGATGTTATGAAGCTTGTCATGAGGAAGCGGTACGTCCCACGCCTCTATCACCACGACTTGCAAAAGCGGTTCCGGAAACTTCACCAAGGTACCCGAACCATTGAAGAGTACTATGACGAATTTGAACATCTAAGAAACCGTCTCCAACTAAACAACTGCGAAGAAACCTTAATGGCCCAGTTCGTGGATGGCATGCAAGACCGGATTGCCCGCAATGTCAAAAGGCAATCTTGTCAAGGCTTCAATGAGCTCTTGCACCTGGCCATACCCTTGGAAGCTTAAATCAGAAGGAAATCCACCTCAGCTTCCTGAGGAAGGATATCCCCGAACCAAGCCTTGTCCCCTAACCCCACCATCACGTCCACTGGTCCCAAGCCACCGAACGGACACAAGGCCATTGCCATTGATTCCCGTTTCAAGCCTGGCAACTTAAAGCTCCTACACCTGCCCGTCCCATTCAATGACCTGAAGCCAATGCTGGAAGAAGTCGGGACGTGATATGCTACAAGTGCCAAGGCAGAGGGCACTACTCCAGGGATTGCCCCAACAACCGAGCCATGATCCTGACCCCCAAAGGCAACTATGAATCTCAGGATGAGGAGCCTGTTGAAATATGTGATCTCAAGAAGAAGAATTCAAACACAAGAGAAGGAGGGAAAAGGAGAAAACTAGTTGAAAAGGAACTAGAAAGAGAACAAGTTAAGAAGGAACTAGAAGAAAAGGAAGTTGTTGGATCTCAACTAGATGATCTAACTAAACTAAGTAAGGAAGCAAGGAGAGGCATGGGCACAAGCATGGGGCGCCAGAGAGAGGCATGGAGCGCAATACTGTTGGAGTAGGTGAGCTGCTCCCTCCTCTCTTCTTCACGCAAAACCTCTCTTCTTCCTTCTTCACGCCATTCTTCTCTTCTTCTGCGCATCCTCTCATTCAAATGTCTATAAATGTATGTGTAACCTCTTGTAAAGATTGGTATGACTAAGAGAATAAAATACATAAAACTTTCATAATCCCTTGCTATTCTCACTCTTAGTCTCTAAACATTCTTCAATCTCTTTAAACTTATAATTTCAACATGGTATCAGAGCGGGTTATCTACTAAACCGCTTATTCTCTTCTTGATTCCTCTAATATTCTACAAGGCTTCTAATCTATAACAATAAACCTTCCTTAGTTCTATTCACTCTGAGATTAAAATCCTTGAGATCATAGGATCTTCAAGTTGTGAAAGGACTAAGATTGTGTATTATTACTAGAAAATGGAGACTAATAGGGTAACAATTTCGGTTATGCTCAAGGGAAACAACTATCTCCTTTGGGCAAAAACCACCAAAACTACTCTTAGAGGCCGAGGACTTTGGCAATATGTTGAGCCAAAAGAAGGAACAGCAGCGGCGGTGAGAAATGAGATGGAGGAAGCTAAGGAAGAGCAAGAAGAACAATACACTCTTTCTCTTCTCCTAAGCTCACTAGAACCAACTATCTTGGTGGCTTACTCATATGCGGATACCGCCAAGGAACTTTGGGATATGCTCAAAGGAGTATATGGAAACATCTCAAACATATCAAGGATATTTGAGGTGAAAAAGGCATTGAATGAGCTCCAACAAGAGGAAAAGTCATTCAAGGAAATGTTTGGGGAGTATAGAAGCTTATGGGCCGAGTTGGAGATCTTGAGGCCACACACTATAGACCCCAAGGAGTTAGGAGAAAGGCGTGACCAAGATCAAGTGTTTGGGCTTCTCTTGGCATTCAATGCATCATACAAGGATCTTATCAAGCATATACTTCGATTTGAGAAGCTGCCAAGTCTGGCGGAAGTATGCGGTATGATACAAAGGGAAGAAGGGTCTAGAGACCTGTTTCGTGCACCAAGTGAAGCTGCACATCTTGCAAGAAAGAATCTCACATTTGGAGACAAGAGGACGTTGGAGTGTGAGCATTGCAAGATAAAAGGACACACTAAGGAGAAGTGTTGGACCCTCCATCCACACTTGAGGCCTAAGCGGCTAAGGGAGAATGGGAATGGACCTAGAGCCTTCATGGGAATTGCACAACCTGTTGAAGAACTGGTTAGAAGGTCTGAGTTTGAAGCTCTCATCAAGAGCCTAGCCAAACTCAGAGATTCGGGTAAGAGTTTTTTCAGCTCTAAAACACCCATAAAGAAGACTAGAATCATTGTGGATTCAGGGGCTTCTCATCACATGATCAAGGATCAAGATATTTTAAAGAATCTTGAACCGTGCCATGGAAGTGTACAAGTAGCCAATGGAAGCTCAGTTCCAATTAAAGGGATAGGAGAGTTAGAGCTTTTTAAAAGGGAAACAAAAGCATTATACATGCCTAACTTCTCATCTAATCTTTTATCCGTTAATAAAGCTACAAAGGATTTGGAGTGTGTGGCTGTGTTTGGGACTGACTTTGTTAAGTTTCAGGACCCTAAAACAAACCATGTGCTCAGAGAAGGGAAGGTAGAAGATGGTGTGTATATCTTGGAATCCAATAAACAAAAGGAACCAATGGCTCTTGGAATGAAGGCAGATGCAAAGTTTTTTGGGAGGAAAGAGATTGAAGATAGCCCATTATGGCATGGAAGGCTAGGACATCCAAGTTCAGCAGTCCTCAAGATGGTCTTACCCAATCTCATCCAAGAAGAAGTAGTGTGTGAGGCGTGTGTACTAGGGAAGCATTGTAGACAAGCTTTTCTTACTTCATCTACAACTTGTGATGAAGCGTTGGGCATTGTACACTCAGATGTATGGACCTCACCATGTAATTCAAGAGATCAATATAAATATTTTGTTTCATTCATTGATGACTACTCAATATATACATGGATCACTCTTCTACATACCAAAGATCAAGTGTATGAAGCCTTCACCAACTTCATTAACTATATCTCTACCCAATTCAAAACAAAGATCAAAGTATTGCGTAGTGATAATGGAGGGGAATTTGTGAGTAAACGATTCAAAGAGTTGCTCAACAACTTTGGCATCATTTATCAAACATCGTGTGCATACACTCCTCAGCAGAACGGGATACTGAAAGGAAGAATAGACACCTAATGGAAGTAGCAAGGACTCTCCATCCTCTTCCATCTCTACCTTCATCCAACCTTCCCGCCGTCCAAACCCCGCCGTAATACCACCACTTTACCATCCCGTTTCCCCCATCCGTACCGCCGAGGACCCGCACCGCGGCCCTTCCAGCAACCGAGGTACCGTACCGGTACCCGTACGACCGCCTCCTTCCCGGTCTCGTCCCAACTCAGCCTGATTCCGAAGCCAACGTTCCTGGAGCGTATCAGCTGGTATCAGAGCCAAGCTTCATCCGTCAGGTTGTAACTTTCCATTAAACATCTTTCATTGTTTCTCTACCGTTTACCGCTTTGAACTTGCTCTTATCTCGCACCTTACTCTCTAACAGTCTAGTCTTTGCCACGGTCATTATTGTCTCAAAGCTTTGTGCTTATAGCTAGCCTTTGGTCGCCGACGTGTGAAAGACTAAGTCTTAGTACCACCGAAGCACCATTGTTGCCCTAGTGAGACGAGAGGTTGAAGACGAGTAAGTGGGGACCATTTCTGGTCAACACACCTTACTCGCCTATTCTCTGACCCGGCCACGTGAGGAGTATCCTGTCCTTGCCTTATTTGTGATCCGTCCCATTGGCAGGACACGAGAAATCCGCATGCTAATTGTCTCCCCCATTTTTGTTAATAACTGTCCTTTGTCCTTTTTGCTTTAAACGTCCGGCAGTTGTCCTCTCGCAAAACAATCCTTTATCTTTGCCCCATACCGCCAGCTTTCATCTTTTGTCATTTTATGCGCGTAGGGTCCATCCCACAATCCCACGCTCCATTGCCCGTACTGGCAGGATACGTCAGCTTCAACAGCCGTACACCCCCGTGTCCGATCGATCCTACGATTGACCCGTCCCCATCAGTACCAACCACGACCGGACGACCCTATTGGGCTACCGTCCCTCGACCCGGACGACCCCGGCGGACTAACCTTTCAGGACCGAGTACGCCGCCGTCCGTACCCGACCGCCGTCCGTACAGGCCAACCCCGCCGGCTTGACCTTACCGACTCCGACCCCGACGAACTCACCCCGTTGTCCGTACCGCGCCGTCCGTACGACCCATCCGTACCGACCATACCACCCATGGCCGAACCCGTGGAAGACTTGCCCCGTCCTATTGAGATCGGTACCATCCTGGCCACTATCCAGGCCCAAATAGAGCGCCTCACCGAGCGAATGGCCCGACACGATCTTCCACCTGATGCTCGACCGCCCCTCCCAAATCCGCCGGCCGATTTCGCCGACCGACCCCTTGAAGAACCCGGCCCGGCCTACCAATCCGATGACGGGTACGATCCATACCAACCCCGTCCAGGTCGACCCCGGTGCAGAGAGCGACCAAACGATCGGGATGACCGTGCACCTCGACCCGAGGCCCCGGTCCACAAACTGGTCCCACCGACCTTCGCGGGAAAGGTTGACCCGGAAGCCTACCTCGATTGGGAAAGGCGAATGGACCATCTGTTTGATTGTTACGATTACTCCGAACCTAAGAAGGTTACCTATGCAGCGGCCCAACTGACCGACCATGCCCTTACATGGTGGGACCGCGACTTGGCAGAACGCAGGCGACGACGTGAAGGCCTGATCCCTACTTGGGACGTTATGAAATATGTCATGAGGAAACGCTACGTCCCGCCCCTCTATCACCGTGATTTGCAAAAGCGGTT
Organism: Nasturtium officinale; assembly: GCA_963854855.1. Taxonomy (NCBI): domain Eukaryota; kingdom Viridiplantae; phylum Streptophyta; class Magnoliopsida; order Brassicales; family Brassicaceae; genus Nasturtium; species Nasturtium officinale. Next base: position 218,981 of record CAWLBA010000010.1, read on the forward strand.
CCGGAAACTTCACCAAGGCACCCGAACCATTGAAGAGTACTACGACAAGTTTGAGCATCTGCGAAACCGTCTCCAGCTCAATGACTGTGAAGAGACCTTAATGGCCCAGTTCGTGGACGGCATGCAAGACCGGATTGCCCGCAAAGTAGAGCGGCAGTCTTACCAAGGTTTTGATGAGCTCTTGCACCTGGCCATCCACTTAGAAGCACAGATCAAGAAGAAAACCGCCTCGGCCTTCCGAGGAAAGACCTCCCCGAACCAAGTCTGGTCTCCCAACCCTACAGCCACGTCCACTAGCCCCAAACCACCGGTTGCATCCAAGGCCATTGCCATTGATTCCCGTTTCAAGCCAAGGCAACCCGAAGCCAATGCGGGAAGAAGCCGGGATGTGATATGCTACAAATGCCAAGGCAGAGGACATTACTCCAGAGACTGCCCCAACAACCGAGCCATGATCCTTACCCCCGAAGGTGACTATGAATCCCAGGACGAGGAGCCGGTCGAGGAAAACGACCCCAAGCCAGTTCAACCAGAGGGCACTGTTGAATATCCGGATGTAGGAGACCTCCTGGTCGTCCAAAGGAGCCTGAGCACCTTGACCTTGCCTGAGCCGACCGGACAGCGGGACAACATCTTCCACACACGCTGCACCATCAACGGCAAGGTTTGCGGCTTGATCATTGATGGTGGGTCCTGTACCAATGTGGCCAGCTCCCACCTCGTGACAAAGCTTTCTCTCCCTACCTCTAAACACCCTCATCCCTATAAACTGCGATGGCTGAATGATAAAACTGTTATACCCGTTACCGAACAGGTAGATCTAGCCTTTAGTATAGGGCATTACCGGGACACGGTCCAATGTGATGTTGTTCCAATGCAAGCTAGCCACGTCCTCTTAGGACGCCCATGGCAGTTTGACAAGGACGCCACCCACAACGGCTGTTCCAACTTTTATTGGTTTATGCATGAATCTAAGCGTGTTACCCTAGCACCTCTAACACCCATTCAAGTACATGAACTCCAATCTCGTTTAGCCAAAACCACATCTTCCCGTCCCAACTTCCTTATATCCATTAGGGAGGCTTGTAAAACCATCGGCAATGAGTGCCGAGTTGTACTAATGGTTTACAAAGATGTGATGAGCGCAGGTACCAGGGAAGATCCAATCCCGGATGAGCTCCAAAGGATCCTCCAGAAGTATTCGTCCGTCTTCCCTGAAGAGATTCCCCACGGGCTCCCTCCCCTCCAGGGAATTGAACACCGAATCGACTTCATTCACGGAGCCTCCCTGCCCAACCGACCTGCTTACCGCGTCAATCCGGAGGAATCCAAAGAACTAGAGCGACAGGTTGCCGACCTCTTGTCCAAGGGATACGTCCGCGAAAGCCTCAGTCCGTGCGCCGTACCAGTCCTTTTGGTTCCCAAGAAGGATGGCAGCTGGAGGATGTGCGTGGACTGCCGGCCCATCAACAACATTACGGTCAAGTACCGGCACCCAATTCCCCGTTTGGACAACATGTTGGACGAACTTAGTGGCGCGTCCATTTTCTCCAAAATCGACCTCAAAAGTGGTTACCACCAAGTCCGAATGAGAGAAGGAGACGAATGGAAGACCGCCTTCAAAACCAAGCAAGGGCTGTACGAGTGGCTAGTCATGCCGTTCGGCCTTTCCAATGCCCCTTCCACCTTCATGCGACTGATGAACCATACTCTCCGAGCGTTCCTCAATAAATTCGTGGTTGTCTACTTTGACGACATCCTTGTCTACAGCAAGGATCTTACTGCACACGCTTCCCACCTAGATACGGTCCTACGAACCTTGCAACAAGAGGAGCTCTACGCCAACATGGCCAAATGCACCTTCGGCGCTCGAGAACTTATCTTCTTGGGCTTTGTCCTCAGTGGTCAGGGTCTAAAAGTTGACCAAGAGAAGATCCGGGCCATCCAAGAATGGCCAACCCCTACCAACGTCAGCCAAGTCCGAAGTTTCCATGGCCTGGCCAGTTTCTATCGACGTTTCGTTCGGGACTTTAGTTCCATTGCCGCTCCCTTAACGGCTTTGGTGAAAAAGTCCTCCGGGTTTATATGGGAAGACTCCCAAGAGAAGGCCTTCCAAGAGCTCAAGGGTCGGCTCACTCAAGCACCTTTGCTAGCCTTGCCCGACTTCAACAAGACCTTCGAAATTGAATGTGACGCGTCCGGTATAAGCATTGGAGCTGTGCTGACACAAGGAGGGCGTCCCGTGGCCTACTTCAGTGAGAAGCTCAGTGGAGCCACACTCAACTACCCCACCTACGACAAAGAGCTCTATGCGTTGGTCCGAGCACTTGAAACCTGGCAACATTACCTCCTCTCCAAGGAGTGCGTGATCCACTCGGATCATGAGACCTTGAAGCATCTCCGGGGGCAAACCAACCTGAAAAAGCGGCACGCCAAGTGGCTTGAGTTCATTGAGATGTTTCCCTATGTCATCAAGTATAAGAAGGGGAAAGAAAATGTGGTAGCCGATGCCCTTTCCCGCCGTCACGCCCTTATCACTACTATGGAAGCCAAGGTTCTTGGCTTCGGCCCTCTTAAGGACCGGTACCAAAACGATCCCGGTCTAAAAACTCCTTATGCCGAACATGGGAAGGACTCCTTCAAGGATTTTCATGTCCACGATGGTTTCCTTTTTAAGGGCAAACGGTTGTGCATACCAGAGGGATCTATTCAGGCGCTGCTCGTTCAAGAAGCCCACAGTGGCGGTTTGATGGGACACTTTGGGACGCATAAGACCTTGGACATGCTGCGGAGTCACTTCTACTGGCCTAGGATGAGAAGTATGGTCGAAGTTTTCTGTGCAAGGTGTTTAACCTGCAAGCGCGCCAAGACCAAGTCCCATCCATACGGACTATACATGCCCCTGCCCATCCCAACCTCCCCATGGATCTACCTATCCATGGACTTTCTGCTAGGATTACCTCCAATCGAAAGAAAGGACTCAGTAATGGTAGTGGTCGACCGTTTTTCCAAAATGGCCCATTTCATGCCCTGTTCCAAGGCGTGGGACGCTACGGCCATTGCCAACCTTTTCTTCCGGGACGTTGTCAAACTTCACGGCCTACCCCAAATCATTGTCTCTGATCGAGACCCAAAATTCCTCAGTCATTTCTGGAGAACCTTGTGGAGGCGCATGGGGACCAAACTCCTTTTCTCCACTGCCGCGCATCCCCAAACTGATGGACAAACTGAAGTCGTTAACCGTACCTTGAGAGCTTTGCTCAGGACGGCCGTGGACTCCAACAAAGCCAACTGGCTCCAAAGCCTACCTTATGTGGAGTTTGCCTACAACCGGGCAACTCACTCAACTACCGGCCTCTCCCCGTTTGAGATATGCTACGGGTTCAATCCGTGTACACCGCTCGACATGATTCCATTGCCCCCTGAAAGGATGGAAGACCAAAATCGGGTAGCCAAGGCTGAATATGTCCGTAAGCTTCATGAACGGGTCCGCAACCGAATCCTCAAGAAGACGGAACAGTACAAGCAGAAAGCGGACCGAGGAAGACAGCCAATGATCCTACAACCAGGAGAATGGGTTTGGCTACACACCCGAACTGAACGATTCAACAAAACCCGGCAAACGAAGCTACAACCGCGAGGAGATGGTCCGTCCAAATCCTAGAGCGCATTAACAACAATGCATACCGGATAGACATCCCAGGTAAAGGTAACATGTCCACCACTTTCAAAGTTGCTGATTTGTCCCGTTTTGATGCAGGAGATCAAGTTTTGAGGACAAAACACTTTCAAGAGGGAGGGCATGATGAGGCCCAAGCCGCATCCGACCCGGAGTGATGAGGCCCAAGCCGCATCCGACCCGGAGGATAGCCAGCCGGACGATACCGGTACAGACACGGACGAAAGCCAAGGAACGTTGCCAGATATGCCGGTATCAGTCATTGACCGTGCGCACTCGCGGCCGTACCAAACAAGAATGAATATGGCGATTGCCCAAGGAATGAAGGAAGGCAAATGGCAACAACCCAAGCTGGCAACCTCGGCAAACACCAAGGACCAAGTCCTTAGCGTTTTCACCTTGACCCGGTGAAAACGCCCCACTAAAGTCGTTTGGGAAAGGAACACTCTTTTTCCCTTGATTGGGTTTTATCCCTAAGTGGTTTTCCCATCAAGGTTTTTAACGAGGTTCACGACCCGGCCGCATTAGGACCGAGCCGATCATCACCTTACCCGTCCATGGTCCGCGTGGTTGTCGTCCGGCCCTAATCTCTATCCCTTCCTGTTTTCTTGTTTTTACCGTTTACTAAGAACTTAAGTTACTGTTTTATGGGTATGTAAACACCCAAGGACACGCTGGTCCTTTGTAAGGGGCTTGTTGCCCTATTTCTCCCGCCTATATAAAGGCGTGTAACCTCTCCCTTTGAACTCAGATTTGAATGAATGCAATTAGCTTAAAGCTTGCTCTGGAATCTCAAGTAGTTTAAACATCGTTGTCCTGGAAGCTCAGCTCGGACTCCGATCAGTCGTATCACGGTGTTGTCCAAATACCGTGTGGCCGGCTTTCGATCCATTGTTACCGATCCATCTATCCATTCTCACTTCGCTCCATCCTTTCCACTCTCCAAACGCTTATCTCCATCCTCTTCCATCTCTACCTTCATCCAACCTTCCCGCCGTCCAAACCCCGCCGTAATACCACCACTTTACCATCCCGTTTCCCCCCATCCGTACCGCCGAGGACCCGCACCGCGGCCCTTCCACCAACCGAGGTACCGTACCGGTACCCATACGACCGCCTCCTTCCCGGTCTCGTCCTAACTCAGCCTGATTCCGAAGCCAACGTTCCTGGAGCGTATCAGCTGGTATCAGAGCCAAGCTTCATCCGTCAGGTTGTAACTTTCCATTGAACATCTTTCATTGTTTCTCTACCGTTTACCGCTTTGAACTTGCTCTTATCTCGCACCTTACTCTCTAACAGTCTAGTCTTTGCCACGGTCATTATTGTCTCAAAGCTTTGTGCTTATAGCTAGCCTTTGGTCGCCGACGTGTGAAAGACTAAGTCTTAGTACCACCGAAGCACCATTGTTGCCCTAGTGAGACGAGAGGTTGAAGACGAGTAAGTGGGGACCATTTCTGGTCAACACACCTTACTCGCCTATTCTCTGACCCGGCCACGTGAGGAGTATCCTGTCCTTGCCTTGTTTGTGATCCGTCCCATTGGCAGGACACGAGAAATCCGCGTGCTAATTGTCTCCCCCATTTTTGTTAATAACTGTCCTTTGTCCTTTTTGCTTTAAACGTTCGGCAGTTGTCCTCTAGCAAAACAATCCTTTATCTTTGCCCCATACCGCCAGCTTTCATCTTTTGTCATTTTATGCGCGTAGGGTCCATCCCACAATCCCACGCTCCATTGCCCGTACTGGCAGGATACGTCAGCTCCAACAGCCGTACACCCCCGTGTCCGATCGATCCTACGATTGACCCGTCCCCATCAGTACCAACCACGACCGGACGACCCTATTGGGCTACCGTCCCTCGACCCGGACGACCCCGGCGGGCTAACCTTTCAGGACCGAGTACCTCCGAGAGTCTCCCACCGTCCGTACGTCGCCGTCCGTACCCGACCGCCGTCTGTACAGGCCAACCCCGCCGGCTTGACCTTACCGACTCCGACCCCGACGAACTCACTCCGCTGTCCATACCGCGCCGTCCGTACGACCCATCCGTACCGACCATACCACCCATGGCCGAACCCGTGGAAGACTTGCCCTGTCCTATTGAGATCGGTACCATCCTGGCCACTATCCAGGCCCAAATAGAGCGCCTCACCGAGCGAATGGCCCGATACGATCTTCCACCTGATGCTCGACCGCCCCTCCCAAATCCGCTGGCCGATTTCGCGGACCGACCCCTTGAAGAACCCGGCCCGGCCTACCAATCCGATGACGGGTATGATCCATACCAACCCCGTCCAGGTCGACCCCAGCGCAGAGAGCGACCAAACGATCGGGATGACCGTGCACCTCGACCCGAGTCCCCGGTCCACAAACTGGTTCCACCGACCTTCGCGGGAAAGGTTGACCCGGAAGCCTACCTCGATTGGGATAGGCGAATGGACCATCTGTTTGATTGTTACGATTACTCCGAACCTAAGAAGGTTACCTATGCAGCGGCCCAATTGACCGACCATGCCCTTACATGGTGGGACCGCGACTTGGCAGAACGCAGACGACAACGTGAAAGCCTAATCCCTACTTGGGACGTTATGAAATATGTCATGAGGAAGCGCTACATCCCGCCCCTCTATCACCGCAATTTACAAAAGCGGTTCCGGAAACTTCACCAAGGCACCCGGACCATTGAAGAGTACTACGACGAGTTTGAGCATCTGCGAAACCGTCTCCAGCTCAATGACTGTGAAGAGACCTTAATGGCCCAGTTCGTGGACGGCATGCAAGACCGAATCGCCCGCAAAGTAGAGCGACAGTCTTACCAAGGTTTTGATGAGCTCTTGCACCTGGCCATCCACTTAGAAGCTCAGATCAAGAGGAAAACCGCCTCGGCCTTCCGAGGAAAGACCTCCCCGAACCAAGTCTGGTCTCCCAACCCTACAGCCACGTCCACTAGCCCCAAAGCACCGATTGCATCCAAGGCCATTGCCATTGATTCACGTTTCAAGCCAAGGCAACCCGAAGCCAATGCGGGAAGAAGCCGGGACGTGATATGCTACAAATGCCAAGGCAGAGGGCATTACTCCAGGGACTGCCCCAACAACCGAGCCATGATCCTTACCCACGAAGGCAACTATGAATCCCAGGACGAGGAGCCGGACGAGGAAAGCAATCCCGAGCCAGTTCAACCAGAAGACACGGTTGAATACCCGGATGTAGGAGACCTCCTGGTCGTCCAAAGGAGCCTGAGCACCTTGACCTTGCCCGAGCCGACCGGACAGCGGGTTAACATCTTTCACACACGCTGCACCATCAACGGCAAGGTTTGCGGCTTGATCATTGATGGTGGGTCCTGTACCAATGTGGCCAGCTCCCACCTCGTGACAAAGCTTTCTCTCCCTACCTCTAAACACCCTCATCCCTATAAACTGCGATGGCTGAATGATAAAACTGTTATACCCGTTACCGAACAGGTAGATCTAGCCTTTAGTATAGGGCATTACCGGGACACGGTCCAATGTGATGTTGTTCCAATGCAAGCTAGCCACGTCCTCTTAGGACGCCCATGGCAGTTTGACAAGGACGCCACCCACAACGGCCGTTCCAACTTTTATTCGTTTATGCATGAATCTAAGCGTGTTACCCTAGCACCTCTAACACCCGTTCAAGTACATGAACTCCAATCTCGTTTAGCCAAAACCACATCTTCCCATCCCAACTTCCTTATATCCATTAGGGACGCTTTTAAAACCATCGGCAATGAGTGCCGAGTTGTACTAATGGTTTACAAAGATGTGATGAGCGCAGGTACCAGGGAAGATCCAATAACGGATGAGCTCCAAAGGATCCTCCAGAAGTATTCGTCCGTCTTCCCTGAAGAGATTCCCCACGGGCTCCCTCCCCTCCGGGGAATTGAACACCGAATCGACTTCATTCCCGGAGCCTCCCTGCCCAACCGGCCTGCTTACCGCGTCAATCCGGAGGAATCCAAAGAACTAGAGCGACAGGTTGCCGACCTCTTGTCCAAGGGATACGTCCGCGAAAGCCTCAGTCCGTGCGCCGTACCAGTCCTTTTGGTTCCCAAGAAGGATGGCAGCTGGAGGATGTGTGTGGACTGCCGGCCCATCAACAACATTACGGTCAAGTACCGGCACCCAATTCCCCGTACGGACGACATGTTGGACGAACTTAGTGGCGCGTCCATTTTCTCCAAAATCGACCTCAAAAGTGGTTACCACCAAGTCCGAATGAGAGAAGGTGACGAATGGAAGACCCCCTTCAAAACCAAGCAAGGGCTGTACGAGTGGCTAGTCATGCCGTTCGGCCTTTCCAACGCCCCTTCCACCTTCATGCGACTGATGAACCATACTCTCCGAGCGTTACTCAATAAATTCGTGGTTGTCTACTTTGACGACATCCTTGTCTACAGCAAGGATCTTACTGCACACGCTTCCCACCTAGATACGGTCCTACGAACCTTGCAACAAGAGGAGCTCTACGCCAACATGGCCAAATGCACCTTCGGCGCTCGAGAACTTATCTTCTTGGGCTTTGTCCTCAGTGGTCAAGGTCTAAAAGTTGACCAAGAGAAGATCCGGGCCATCCAAGAATGGCCAACCCCTACCAACGTCAGCCAAGTCCGAAGTTTCCATGGCCTGGCCAGTTTCTATCGACGTTTCGTTCGGGACTTTAGTTCCATTGTCGCTCCCTTAACGGCTTTGGTGAAAAAGTCCTCCGGGTTTATATGGGAAGACTCCTAATAGAAGGCCTTCCAAGAGCTCAAGGGTCGGCTCACTCAAGCACCTTTGCTAGCCTTGCCCGACTTCAACAAGACCTTCGAAATTGAATGTGACGCGTCCGGTATAGGCATTGGAGCTGTGCTGACACAAGGAGGGCATCCCGTGGCCTACTTCAGTGAGAAGCTCAGTGGAGCCACACTCAACTACCCCACCTACGACAAAGAGCTCTATGCGTTGGTCCGAGCACTTGAAACCTGGCAACATTACCTCCTCTCCAAGGAGTGCGTGATCCACTCGGATCATGAGACCTTGAAGCATCTCCGGGGGCAAACCAACCTGAAAAAGCGGCACGCCAAGTGGCTTGAGTTCATTGAGATGTTTCCCTATGTCATCAAGTATAAGAAGGGGAAAGAAAATGTGGTAGCCGATGCCCTTTCCCGCCGTCACACCCTTATCACTACTATGGAAGCCAAGGTTCTTGGCTTCGGCCCTCTTAAGGACCGGTACCAAAACGATCCCGGTCTAAAAACTCCTTATGCCGAACATGGGAAGGACTCCTTCAAGGATTTTCATGTCCACGATGGTTTCCTTTTTAAGGGCAAACGGTTGTGCATACCAGAGGGATCTATTCGGGAGCTGCTCGTTCAAGAAGCCCACAGTGGCGGTTTGATGGGACACTTTGGGATGCATAAGACCTTGGACATGCTGCGGAGTCACTTCTACTGGCCTAGGATGAGAAGTATGGTCGAAGTTTTCTGTGCAAGGTGTTTAACCTGCAAGCGCGCCAAGACCAAGTCCCATCCATACGGACTATACATGCCCCTGCCCATCCCAACCTCCCCATGGATCGACCTATCCATGGACTTTCTGCTAGGATTACCTCCAATCGAAAGAAAGGACTTAGTAATGGTAGTGGTCGACCGTTTTTCCAAAATGGCCCATTTCATGCCCTGTTCCAAGGCGTGGGACGCTACGGCCATTGCCGATCTTTTCTTCCGGGACGTTGTCAAACTTCACGGCCTACCCCAAACCATTGTCTCTGATCGAGACCAAAAATTCCTCAGTCATTTCTGGAGAACCTTGTGGAGGCGCATGGGGACCAAACTCCTTTTCTCCACTACCGCGCATCCCCAAACTGATGGACAAACTGAAGTCGTTAACCGTACCTTGGGAGCTTTGCTCAGGATGGCCGTGGACTCCAACAAAGCCAACTGGCTCCAACGCCTACCTTATGTGGAGTTTGCCTACAACCGGGCAACTCACTCAACTACCGGCCTCTCCCCGTTTGAGATATGCTACGGGTTCAATCCGTGTACATCGCTCGACATGATTCCATTGCCCCCTGAAAGGATGGAAGACCAAAATGGGGTAGCCAAGGCTGAATATGTCCGTAAGCTTCATGAACGGGTCCGCAACCGAATCCTCAAGAAGACGGAACAGTACAAGCAGAAAGCGGACCGAGGAAGACAGCCAATGATCCTACAACCAGGAGAATGGGTTTGGCTACACACCCGAACTGAACGATTCAACAAAACCCGGCAAACAAAGCTACAACCGCGAGGAGATGGTCCCTTCCAAGTCCTAGAGCGCATTAAGCGTACCGGATAGACATCCCAGGTAAAGGTAACATGTCCACCACTTTCAATGTTGCTGATTTGTCCCGTTTTGATGCAGGAGATCAAGTTTTGAGGACAAAACACTTTCAAGAGGGAGGGCATGATGAGGCCCAAGCCGCATCCTGTTGAAATATGTGATCTCAAGAAGAAGAATAATTGAAACTTAAGAGAAGGAGGGAAGGAAAAAGAGAACTAGTTGTGAAGAAACTAGAAGGAGAACTAGTTGAGAAGGAACTAGAAGAAAAGGAAGCTGTTGGATCTCAACTAGACAATCTAACTAAACTAAGTGAGGAAGCAAAGAGAGGTATGGGCACAAGCATGGGCGCATCAGAGCAGGGCATGGTGCAACAAGACTATTGGAGCAGCTCACCCATCTCACTTCCCTTCTTCACGCCCCTCCTCTCCTCTTCCTTGATTCTTCTTCATTTCAATGTAAAAAGTCTATAAATACATGTAATCTCTTGTAAAGAAGTGTGTGTGAATAAGAAGAAATATTCAGCAATCTTTCTCTTCCTTATTACGCCAATTCTCTCATCTCCATCCTTATCTCTTTCTAAACCTCTAAAATCAACATGGTATCAGAGCGGGTTTATCCTTCAACCGCTTAAATCTCACCTTATAACTCTTCTAGCACTCTACAAATCTTCTAATCTATAACAATACATCCTCCTAGTTCTATTCACTCTGAGATTAATATCCTTGGGATCATAGGATCTTCAAGTTGTGAAAGAACTAGAATTGTGTATTGTCACTAGAAAATGGAGACAAATAGAGTAGCAATCTCAGTCATGCTCAAAGGAAACAACTATCTCCTTTGGGCAAAAACCACTAAGACCATCCTTAGAGGAAGAGGACTTTGGCGATATGTTGAGCCAAAAGAGGTAGCGGAAGCTGTAGTGAGAAATGAAAAAGAAGAAGCTAAGGAAGAACAAGAGGAACAATACACGCTCTCTCTTCTTCAAAGCTCACTAGAGTCATCCATCTTGGCGGCCTACTCATATGCTGATTCCGCCAAAGAACTATGGGATATACTCAAGGGAGTATATGGAAATGTCTCAAATATATCAAGAATATTTGAGGTGAAGAGGGCGCTGAATGAGCTTCAACAAGAGGAGAAGCCATTCAAGGAAATGTTTGGGGAGTATAGAAGCTTGTGGGCCGAGTTAGAGATTTTGAGGCCACACACAATCGACCCCAAGGAGTTAGGAGAAAGACGTGACCAAGACCAAGTGTTTGGACTTCTCTTGGCACTCAATGCATCCTACAAAGATCTTATCAAGCACATACTCAGATTTGAGAAGCTGCCAAGTCTAGCTGAAGTATGTGGCATGATACAAAGGGAGGAAGGGTCAAGAGACCTATTCCGTGCACCAAGTGAGGCCGCACATCTTGCAAAGAGGAATCTCACATTCGACAAGAGGGTTTTGGAATGTGAGCATTGTAAGATGAAGGGGCACACTAAGGAGAAGTGTTGGACTCTTTACCCACACTTAAGGCCTAAGCGGCTAAAGGAGAATGGAGGTGGACCTAGAGCCTTCATGGGAGTCACGCAACCTGTTGAAGAGATGGTCAGAAGATCCGAGTTTGAGGCTCTCATCAAGAGTCTATCCAAGCTCACAGAATCCGGTAAGAGCCTATTTAGCTCTAAAAGCTCCATTAAGAAGAATATGATCATTGTGGATTCGGGGGCTTCTCATCACATGATTAAGGATCAAGACATGCTGAAAAATCTTGAGCCTTATCATGGAAATGTACAAATAGCCAATGGAAGCTCAGTTCCGATTGAAGGGATAGGAGAATTAGAGCTTTTCACAAAAGAAACTAAAGCATTATACATGCCTAGCTTCTCATCCAACCTTTTATCAGTTCATAAAGCAACAAAAGATTTGGATTGTGTGGCAATGTTTGGGACTGACTTTGTGAAGTTTCAGGACCCTAAAACAAATCATGTACTCGGAGAAGGGAAGGTGGAGGATGGAGTGTATCTGTTGGAAACAAATAAACAAGAAAAGCTAAAAGCTCTTGGAGTGAAGGCGGATAAGGAAGTTTTTAACAAGAAGGAGATTGGAGATAGCTCATTATGGCATGGAAGGCTAGGACATCCAAGTTCAGCTATCCTCAAGATGGTCTTACCCAATCTCGTTCAAGAAGAAGAAGTTTGTGAAGCATGTGTACTAGGGAAACATTGTAGACAGTTTTTCCCCTCTTCATCTACAACTTGTGATGAAGCTTTTGGCATTGTACACTCGGATGTATGGACCGCCCCATGTAACTCAAGAGATCAATATAAATATTTTGTTTCATTCATTGATGACTACTCAAGATACACATGGATCACACTCTTACATTCAAAGGATCAAGTATATGAAGCGTTTACTAACTTCACCAAATATATCTCTACCCAATTCAAGACCAAAATCAAGATCTTAAGAAGTGATAATGGAGGGGAGTATGTGAGCAAACGATTCAAGGAGTTACTCAATAATCTTGGTATCATACACCAAACATCGTGTGCATACACTCCACAACAAAATGGGGTAGCAGAAAGAAAGAATAGGCATCTCATGGAAGTTGCAAGAACCCTCATGATTGCCAAAGGAGTACCTAAGTTTCATTGGGGAGATGCAGTAATGACTTCAAGTTACTTGATCAACCGGCTTCCAACGAAAAATATGGATAATAAATCACCATTTGAAGTGCTACACAAAAGCAAGCCAAGCGTGAACCATATGAAGACCTTTGGATGTTCTTGTTATATGTTTCTACCGGAGGGACAAAGAAGCAAGCTTAAACCTCGAAGTATGAAGTGTGTGTTCATTGGCTACTCACCAACACAAAAAGGATACAAGGTCTACAATCCGGAGACAAGGAGGGTCTATGTATCTAGAGAGGTGAGATTCAATGAAGAAGAAGGATTTTATGGAAACAAGAACCATGAAGCTCCGGAGGATGTGACTTCATTACCTATGGATTGGATGCGGGTTAATGACGCTCTAATAAATGAAGTACAAGGAGAGAGCAAATCATCTGAAACCAGAGTAGAAGATGAGGCACATGCGGAGCAAGATCAGAATTCTGTTGAAGAAGAAGCGAATGATGGTGAGGGAGAACTTGAGCCAACCGTACCCCTAAGAAGAAGTACAAGACAAAGGCGACAACGTGTTTACTATGGCTACAACAACTCTGCCATGCTCCAAGGGGAGTCTAGTGCGAGTAATCTTCCTTGTGTGATAAGAGAATGTCCTGTGCGTACGGCGAGCTTAGATCTCGATACTATTGGCGACAGCATTCTCTTATCACAAGGGGGAGATAACACTCAAACTAGCACTATCACATATCCCATTGAGCATTTTTGCTCGTTGGCATCCTTACCTATGGAGCATGAAGCTTTTCTTGGAAGAATCAGCAAGGAATCCATACCTAACTCATATGAAGAAGCGTGTGAGAATGGAGTATGGGTAAAAGCCATGGAAGAGGAAATGAAGTCCATGGAAAAGAACCACACTTGGTACTTGACCGAATTACCAAAGGATAAGAAATCAGTTGGGTGTAGATGGGTTTACACAATCAAGTATACAAGTGATGGGAAAATAGAGAGGTACAAAGCAAGGCTGGTGGCAAAAGGATACACTCAAATCTATGGGGAGGATTATAGCGAGACATTTGCTCCGGTTGCTAAGCTCCACTCCATAAGAATCCTAATCTCAGTGGCAGTGAACTTGAAGTGGGATCTATGGCAGATGGATGTCAAGAACGCCTTCTTGCAAGGAGATTTGGAAGAAGAGGTATATATGGATCCACCCCAAGGATATCATAAGGAAGGCAACAAGGTTTGCAGATTGAAGAAAGCAATCTATGGGCTAAAGCAATCTCCAAGAGCATGGTACCAAAGGCTAAGCGCTTGTCTATTGGATAAGGAGTTCATAAGATCTGAAGCTGATCATACCCTCTTCACAAGGCAAAGTGAAGGAGGAGTAGTGGTGGTCTTGATCTATGTTGATGATCTAATCATCACAGGAAGTGATAAAGATGGAGTAGATCAAATCAAGAAACTCTTGAAGATCGCTTTTGATATAAAGGATCTGGGAGAGCTTAAATACTTCCTAGGGATTGAGATGACACGGTTTGAAGATGGGATGTTCATCTCTCAAAGGAAATATGTGCTGGATCTCTTGGAAGAAACTGGCAAGTTAGGATCCAAGCCGGCTAAAACTCCAATAGAAGAAGGCTACCAAGATAATCCTGAGGGGGAGCCATTGGAAGATATTAAGAGGTATCAAAGGATGGTGGGCAAGCTCATCTACCTCACTATCACAAGGCCAGACATTTGCTTTGCAGTGAACCGTGTGAGTCAACATATGCAAAAACCAACTATGCAGCATTGGAACATGATTGAGAGGCTGCTAAGGTACTTAAAAAACAGCCCTGGAAAAGGCATATGGATGAAGGCTAATGGAAACACAAAGGTTCAAGGATATTGTGATGCGGATTGGGCTGGAGATAAGCAAGATAGAAAGTCCACATCCGGTTTTTGTACCTTTGTGGGAGGTAATCTAGTCACTTGGAGAAGTAAGAAGCAGAAAGTTATAGCCTTATCAAGTGCTGAAGCCGAGTATAGGGCTATGAAGGAGGTGACAAAAGAATTGATATGGGTGAAGGCATTCCTAGAAGATCTTGGAATACATGAGGCTGAGGAGATGCTGTTGTATTGTGATAATCAAGCTGCAATACATATAGCATCCAATCCGGTATTCCATGAAAGGACCAAGCATATAGAAGTGGATTGTCACTTTGTGAGGGGAAAGATTCAAGAAGGAATCATCAAACCCGCATTTGTAGCAAGTGGGGAACAGCTAGCGGATATCTTCACCAAGGCAACATCCTCTATCATTGGGGATCACATACATGGCAAGATCGGTCTAAAGGATCTTCACCGACCAATCTTGAGGGGGAGTGTTGAAATATGTGATCTCAAGAAGAAGAATAATTCAAACTTAAGAGAAGGAGGGAAGGAAAAAGAGAACTAGTTGTGAAGAAACTAGAAGGAGAACTAGTTGAGAAGGAACTAGAAGAAAAGGAAGCTGTTGGATCTCAACTAGACAATCTAACTAAACTAAGTGAGGAAGCAAAGAGAGGTATGGGCACAAGCATGGGCGCATCAGAGCAGGGCATGGTGCAACAAGACTATTGGAGCAGCTCACCCATCTCACTTCCCTTCTTCACGCCCCTCCTCTCCTCTTCCTTGATTCTTCTTCATTTCAATGTAAAAAGTCTATAAATACATGTAATCTCTTGTAAAGAAGTGTGTGTGAATAAGAAGAAATATTCAGCAATCTTTCTCTTCCTTATTACGCCAATTCTCTCATCTCCATCCTTATCTCTTTCTAAACCTCTAAAATCAACACATCCGACCCGGAGGATAGCCAGCAGGACGATACCGGTACAGACACGGACGAAAGCCAAGGAACGTTACCAAATATGCCGGTATCGGTCATTGACCGTGCGCACTCGCGGCCGTACCAAACAAGAATGAACATGGCGATTGCCCAAGGAATGAAGGAAGGCAAATGGCAACAACCCAAGCTGGCAACCTCGGCAAACACCAAGGACCAAGTCCTTAGCGTTTTCACCTTGACCCGGTGAAAACGCCCCACTAAAGTCGTTTGGGAAAGGAACACTCTTTTTCCCTTGATTGGGTTTTATCCCTAAGTGGTTTTCCCATCAAGGTTTTTAACGAGGTTCACGATCCGGCCGCATTAAGACCGAGCCGATCATCACCTTACCCGTCCATGGTCCGCGTGGTTGTCGTCCGGCCCTAAGCTCTATCCCTTCCTGTTTTCTTGTTTTTACCGTTTTACTAAGAACTTAAGTTACTGTTTTATGGGTATGTAAACACCCAAGAACACGCTGGTCCTTTGTAAGGGGCTTGTTGCCCTATTTCTCCCACCTATATAAAGGCGTGTAACCTCTCCCTTTGAACTCAGATTTGAATGAATGCAATTAGCTTAAAGCTTGCTCTCGAATCTCAAGTAGTTTAAACATCGTTGTCCTGGAAGCTCAGCTCGGACTCCGATCAGTCGTATCACGGTGTTGTCCAAATAACGTGTGGCCGGCTTTCGATCCATTGTTACCGATCCATCTATCCATTCTCACTTCGCTCCATCCTTTCCACTCTCCAAACGCTTATCTCCATCCTCTTCCATCTCTACCTTCATCCAACCTTCCCGCCGTCCAAACCCCACCCTAATACCACCACTTTACCATCCCGTTTCCCCCCATCTGTACCGCCGAGGACCCGCACCGCGGCCCTTCCACCAACCGAGGTACCGTACCGGTACCCGTACGACCGCCTCCTTCCCGGTCTCGTCCTAACTCAGCCTGATTCCGAAGCCAACGTTCCTGGAGCGTATCACGGAGGATAGCCAGCGGGACGATACCGGTACAGACACGGACGAAAGCCAAGGAACGTTGCCAGATATGCTGGTATCGGTCATTGACCGTGCGCACTCGCGGCCATACCAAACAAGAATGAACATGGCGATTGCCCAAGGAATGAAGGAAGGCAAATGGCAACAACCCAAGCTGGCAACCTCGGCAAACACCAAGGACCAAGTCCCTAGCGTTTTCACCTTGACCCGGTGAAAACGCCCCACTAAAGTCGTTTGGGAAAGGAACACTCTTTTTCCCTTGATTGGGTTTTATCCCTAAGTGGTTTTCCCATCAAGGTTTTTAACGAGGTTCACGACCCGGCCGCATTAGGACCGAGTCGATCATCACCTTACCCGTCCATGGTCCGCGTGGTTGTCGTCCGGCCCTAATCTCTATCCCTTCCTGTTTTCTTGTTTTTACCGTTTTACTAAGAACTTAAGTTACTATTTTATGAGTATGTAAACACCCAAGGACACGCTGGTCCTTTGTAAGGGGCTTGTTGCCCTATTTCTCCCGCCTATATAAAGGCGTGTAACCTCTCCCTTTGAACTCAGATTTGAATGAATGCAATTAGCTTAAAGCTTGCTCTCGAATCTCAAGTAGTTTAAACATCGTTGTCCTGGAAGCTCAGCTCGGACTCCGATCAGTCGTATCACGGTGTTGTCCAAATACCGTGTGGCCGGCTTTCGATCCATTGTTACCGATCCATCTATCCATTCTCACTTCGCTCCATCCTTTCCACTCTCTAAACGCTTATCTCCATCCTCTTCCATCTCTACCTTCATCCAACCTTCCCGCCGTCCAAACCCCGCCGTAATACCACCACTTTACCATCCCGTTTCCCCCATCCGTACCGCCAAGGACCCGCACCGCGGCCCTTCCACCAACCGAGGTACCGTACCGGTACCCGTACGACTGCCTCCTTCCCGGTCTCGTCCCAACTCAGCCTGATTCCGAAGCCAACGTTCCTGGAGCGTATCAAGGTGTGTGTTCATTGGATATTCACCAACACAAAAGGGCTACAAGGTCTACAATCCGGAAACAAGAAGAGTGTATGTGTATAGAGAAGTAAGGTTTAATGAACAAGAGAGTTTCTATGGGGCTAAGGATCATGATGCTTCTAAAGGAATGATATATTCATCCATGTACTGGATGGTGTTTGATGAAACGCCAAGCCTATGTGAAGAAGTACAAGAAGAAACATCTGAGAACTTCATAGAGCAAGATAGTGCGGATAATGCACATGAGGAAGCGGATCAGAATTTGGCTGAAGAAGGACAGGAGCCAACCATACCTCTAAGAAGAAGTACAAGACAGAGGCGACAACGTGTCTTTTATAGCTATAACAATTCTGCTATGCTCCAAGTAGAGTCTAGTACGAGTATTTTTCCTTGTGTGATAAGAGAGTGTCCTGAGCGTACGGCGAGCTTAGATCTCGACCCTATTGGTGACAGCACTCTCATATCACAAGGAGGAGATCACACTCAAACTAGTATTATCACATATCCCATTGAGCATTTCTGTTCCTTGGCGACATTACCCATGGAGCATGAAGTGTTTCTCACAAAAATCAGCAAGGAATACATTCCTAGCTCATATGAAGAAGCATGTTAGAGTGAAGTATGGGTGAAAGCCATGGAAGAGGAAATGAAGTCCATGGAAAGGAATAATACTTGGTACTTAACCGACTTACCAAAGGATAAGAAGTCGGTTGGGAGTAGATGGGTGTATACAATTAAATACACAAGTGATGGGGAAATAGAAAGGTACAAAGCAAGGCTGGTAGCAAAAGGATATACTCAAGTCTATGGGGAGGACTATACTGAAACATTTTCTCCAGTGGCTAAGCTCCATTCCATAAGAATTCTAATCTCGGTAGCTGTAAACTTGGAATGGGACTTATGGCAAATGGACGTCAAGAACGCCTTCTTGCAGGGGAATTTGGAAGAAGAAGTATATATGGATCCACCCCTAGGGTATCATAATGGAGGCAACAAAGTGTGTAGATTGAAGAAAGCAATCTATGGGCTGAAGCAATCTCCAAGAGCATGGTACCAAAGGCTAAGCGCTTGTCTCTTGAAGAAGGAGTTCATAAAATCTGAAGCGGATCATACTCTATTCACAAGACAAAGTGAAGGAGGAGTAGTGGTAGTCTTGATTTATGTTGATGATCTAATCATCACAGGAAGTGACAAAGATGGAGTAGATAAAATCAAGGGACTCTTGAAGGCCGACTTTGATATAAAAGATCTAGGGGAGCTCAAATACTTCCTAGGGATTGAGATGACACGATTTGGAGATGGAATGTTCATATCTCAAAGGAAATATGTGCTGGATCTCTTGGAAGAAACCAGGAAGTTAGGATCCAAGCCGGCCAAAACTCCAATAGAAGAAGTGATGAGTCCCAAGCTACATCCGATCCGGAGAATAGCCAGCCGGACGATACCGAGACGGATACGGATGGGAGCCAAGGAACGTTGCCGGATATGCCGGTTTCGGTCATTGCCCGCGCATACTCGAGACCATACCAAACAAGAATGAACATGGTGATTGCCCAAGGCTTGAAGAAAGGCGAATGGCAACCACGCAAGCTGGCAACATCGGCAAACGTCAAGGACGCTGGTCCTTAGTAAGGGCTTGTTGCCCTAATTCCCCGCCTATATAAAGGCGTGTAACCTCTCCCTTTGAACGCAGATTTGAATGAATGCATTTAGCTTAAAGCTTGCTCTCGAATCTCAAGTAGTTTAAACATCGTTGTCCTCGAAGCTCGGCTCGGACTTCGGTCAGTCGTATCACGGCGTTGTCCAAACACCGTGTGGCCGGCTCTCGATCCATTGTTACCGTTTCATCATTCCATTTCTCACTTCGCTCTATTCTTCCCACAGTCAAACGCTTATCTTCATCTTCTTCCATCTTCCTCAAACCATCCCACCGTTCAAACCTCTAACACCATCACCTTACCATACCGGACATCCATCCGTACCACCGAAGTCCCCGTACCGCGGCCCTTCCATCAGCCAAGGAACCGTACCGGTGCCCGTACGACCGATTCCTTCTCGGTCTCATCCCCAACGCAACCTGATTCTGAAGCCAACATTCCTGGAGCGTATCAGCTGGTATCAGAGCCAAGCTTCATCCGTCAGGTTGTAACTTTCCGTTAAATATCTTCCATTGTGTCTTTACCGTCTACTCGCTTTAAACTTGTTCTTATCTCGCACCTTACTCTTTAACGTTCTAATCTTTGCCTCGGTCATTATTGTCTCAAAGCCTTGTGCTTGTAGCTAGCCTTTGGTTGACGACGTGTGAAAGACTAAGTCTTAAAACCACCGAAGCGCCATTGTTGCCCTAGTGAGACGAGAGGTTGAAGACGAGTACGTGGGGACCATTTCTGGTCAACACACCTTACTCGCCTATTCTCTGACCCGGCCACGTGAGGAATATCCTGTCCTTGAATTATCATTGGGATCCGTCTCATTGGCAGGACGTGAGAGATCCGCGTGCTAGTTGTCCTTTCCATTATTGTTATTAACTGTCCTTTGTCCTTTTTGCTTTAAACGTTCGGCTGTTGTACGGTCGATTGTCCTCTAGCAAAACAATCCTTTATCCTTACATCGTACCGCAAACTTTCATCTTTTGTCATTTTATGCGCGTAGGGTCCATCCCACAAACCCATGACCCATTGCCCGTACTGGCAGAATACGGCAGCTCCAACAGCCGTACACCCCCGTGTCCGATCGATCCTACGATTGTCCCATCCCCATCAGTACCAACCACGACCGGACGACCCTATTGGGCTACTGTCCCTCGACCAGGACGATCCCGGCGGACTAACCTTTCAGGACCTAGTACCTCCGAAGGTCTCCCACCGTCCGTACGCTGTCGTCCGTACCCTACCACCGTCCGTACAGGCCAACCCCGCCGGCTTGACCTTACCGACTCCGACCCCGACGAACTAACCCTGCCGTCCGTACCGCGCCGTCCGTACCGACCATACCACCCATAGCCGAACCAGTAAGAGAATTGCCCCATCCTATTGAGGTCGGTACCATACTGGCCACTATCCAGGCCCAAATAGAGCGCCTTACCGAACGAATGGCCCGATACGATCTTCCACCTGAAGCTCGACCGCCCCTCCCAAACCCGCCGGCCGATTTCGCCGACCAACCCAATGATGAACCCGTCCCGGCTTACCAATCCGACGATGGGTACGAACCGTACCAACCCCGGCCAGGACGACCCCGGCGAAGAGAGCGACCAAACGACCGGGATGACCGTGCACCTCGACCCGAGGTCCCGACCCACAAACTGGTCCCACCAACTTTTGCGGGAAAGGTTGACCCGGAAGCCTACCTCGACTGGGAAAGACGAATGGACCACCTGTTTGATTGCTACGATTATGCCGAACCTAAGAAGGTTGCCTATGCAGCGGCCAAACTGACCGACCATGCCCTCACATGGTGGGACAGCGACTTGGCAGAACGCAGGCGACGCCGTGAAGGCATGATCCCTACCTGGGATGTTATGAAGTATGTCATGAGGAAGCGCTACGTCCCGCCCCTCTATCACCGCGACTTGCAAAAGCGGTTCCGGAAACTCCACCAAGGCACCCGGACCATTGAAGAGTACTACGACAAATTTGAGCATCTGCGAAACCGTTTCCAACTCAATGACTGTGAAGAGACCTTAATGGCTCAGTACATGGATGGCATGCAAGACCGGATTGCCCGCAAGGTCGAGAGGCAGTCTTACCAAGGTTTCGATGAGCTCTTGCACCTGGCCATACACTTAGAAGCTCAAATCCGGAGGAAATCTGCCTCGGCCGCCCGAGGAAAGATATCCCCGAACCAAGTCTGGTCTCCCAACCCTACAGCCGCGTCCACCAGCCCCAAACCACCGATCGGATCCAAGGCCATTGCCATTGATTCCCGTTTCAAGCCTAGGCAACCCTAAGCCCCTGTGCCCGGCCGTTCTGTCCAAAATTCCGAACCCAATATTGGAAGGAGCCAGGACGTGATATGCTACAAGTGCCAAGGCAGAGGGCACTATTCCAGGGACTGCCCCAACAACCGAGCCATGATCCTTACCCCCGAAGGCAACTATGAATCCCAGGATGAGGAGCCGGACGAGGAAAACGACCCCGAGCCCATTCAACCAGAAGACACGGTTGAATATCCTGATGTAGGAGACCTCCTGGTCATCCAAAGGAGCCTGAGCACCTTGACCTTTCCCGAGCCGACCGGACAGCGGGACAACATCTTCCACACACGCTGCACCGTCAACGGCAAGGTTTGCGGCTTGATCATTGATGGTGGGTCCTGTGCTAATGTGGCCAGCTCCCACCTCGTGACAAAGCTTTCTCTCCCTACCTCTAAACACCCTCATCCCTATAAACTGCGATGGTTGAATGATAAAACTGTTATACCCGTTACCGAACAGGTAGATCTAGCCTTTAGTATAGGGCAGTACCGGGACATGGTCCAATGTGATGTTGTTCCAATGCAAGCTAGCCACGTCCTCCTAGGACGCCCATGGCAGTTTGACAAGGACGCCACCCACAACGGCCGTTCCAACTCTCATTCGTTTATGCACGAATCTAAGCGTGTTATCCTAGCACCTCTAACACCCGTTCAAGTACATGAGCTCCAGTCTCGCTTAGCTAAAACCACATCTTCCCGTCCCAACTTCCTTATATCCATTAGGGACACTTGTAAAACCATCATCAATGATTGCCGAGTTGTACTAATGGTTTACAAAGATGTGATGAGTGCAGGTACCAGGGAAGATCCAATTCCGGATGAGCTCCAAAGGATCCTCCAGAAGTATTCGTCCGTCTTCCCTGAAGAGATTCCCCACGGACTCCCACCCCTCCGGGGTATTGAACACCGAATCGACTTCATCCCCGGAGCCACCCTGCCCAACCAACCTGCTTACCGCGTCAACCCGGAGGAGTCCAAAGAACTAGAGCGACAGGTTGCCGACCTCTTGTCCAAAGGATACGTCCGCGAAAGCCTCAGTCCGTGCGTCGTACCAGTCCTTTTGGTTCCCAAGAAGGACGGCAGCTGGAGGATGTGCGTGGACTGCCGGCCCATCAACAATATTACGGTCAAGTACCAGCACCCGATCCCCCGTTTGGATGACATGTTGGACGAACTTAGTGGCGCGTCCATTTTCTCCAAGATCGATCTAAAAAGCGGTTACCATCAAGTCCGAATGAGAGAAGGGGACGAATGGAAGACCGCCTTCAAGACCAAGCAAGGTCTGTATGAGTGGCTAGTCATGCCGTTTGGCCTGTCCAACGCCCCTTCCACCTTTATGCGGCTTATGAACCACACCCTCCGAGCGTTCCTCAACAAGTTGTGGTTGTCTACTTTGACGACATTCTCGTCTACAGCAAGGACCTTACCGCACATGTTTCCCACCTGGATACGATTCTACAAACCCTGCAACAAGAAGAGCTCTATGCCAACATGTCCAAATGCACCTTTGGAGCTCGAGAACTTATCTTCTTGGGTTTCGTCCTCAGTGGTCAGGGCCTGAAGGTTGACCAAGAAAAGATCAGGGCCATCCAAGAATGGCCAACCCCTACTAATGTCAGCCAAGTCCAAAGTTTCCATGGTCTGGCTAGTTTCTATCGGTGTTTCGTTCGGGACTTTAATTCCATTGCTGCTCCCTTAACGGCTTTGGTAAAGAAGTCTTCCGGGTTTATATGGGGAGAATCCCAAGAGAAGGCCTTCCAAGAGCTCAAGGGTCGGCTCACTCAAGCACCACTGCTAGCCTTGCCCAACTTCAACAAGACCTTCGAAATCGAGTGCGACGCGTCCGGTATAGGCATTGGAGCTGTGCTAAAACAAGGTGGGCGTCCCGTTGCCTACTTCAGTGAGAAGCTCAGTGGAGCCACGCTCAACTACCCCACCTACGACAAAGAGCTCTATGCGTTTGTCCGAGCCCTTGAAACCTGGCAACACTACCTCCTCTCCAAGGAGTGCGTGATCCACTCGGATCATGAGACCTTGAAGCATCTCCGGGGGCAAACCAACCTGAAGAAGCGGCACGCCAAGTGGCTCGAGTTCATCGAGATGTTTCCCTATGTCATCAAGTATAAGAAGGGAAAAGAAAATGTAGTGGCTGATGCCCTTTCCCGTCGTCACGCCCTTATCACTACTGTTGAGGCCAAGGTTCTTGGCTTCGGCCCTCTTAAGGACCGGTACCAAGACGATCCCGGCCTAAAAATTCCCTATGCCGAACATGGGAAGGACTCCTTCAAGGACTTTCATGTCCACGACGGTTTCCTTTTTAAGGGCAAACGGTTGTGCATACCAGAGGGATCTATTCGAGAGCTGCTCGCTCAAGAAGCCCACAGTGGCGGTTTGATGGGGCACTTTGGGACGCATAAGACCTTGGATATGCTGCGGAGGCACTTCTACTGGCCTAGGATGAGAAGTATGGTCGAAGTCTTCTGTGCAAGGTGTTTAACCTGCAGGCGCGCCAAGACCAAATCCCATCCGTATGGACTATACATGCCCCTGCCCATCCCAACCTCCCCATGGGTCGACCTATCCATGGACTTCCTTCTAGGATTGCCTCCAATCGAAAGAAAGGACTCAGTAATGGTAGTGGTCGACCGTTTTTTCCAAAATGGCCCATTTCATGCCCTGTTCCAAGGCGTGGGACGCTACGGCCATTGCCGACCTTTTCTTCCGGGACATTGTAAAACTCCACGGCCTACCCCAAACCATTGTCTCTGACCGAGACCCAAAATTCCTCAGCCACTTTTGTAGAACCTTGTGGAGACGCATGGGAACCAAACTCCTTTTCTCCACTGCCGCGCACCCTCAAACTGATGGGCAGACTGAAGTCGTTAACCGAACCTTGGGAGCTTTGCTCAGGATGGCCGTCGACTCCAACAAAGCCAACTGGCTCCAAAGTCTACCCTATGTGGAATTTGCCTACAACCGGGCGACTCACTCAACTACCGGCCTCTCCCCGTTTGAGATATGCTACGGATTCAATCCGCGTACACCGCTCGACATGATTCCACTTCCCCCTGAAAGGATGGAAGACAAAAATGGGGTAACCAAAGCTGAATATGTCTGTAAGCTTCATGAAAGAGCGCAACCGAATCGTCAAGAAGACGGAGCAATACAAGCAGAAAGCGGACCGAGGAAGGCAGGCAATGATACTACAACCAGGCGAATGGGTCTGGCTACATACTCGAACTGAACGGTTCAACAAGACCAAGCAGACAAAGCTACAACCACGAGGAGATGGCCCTTTCCTAGTTCTAGAGCGCATTAACAACAATGCGTACCGGATCGATATTCCAGGTAAAAGCAACATGTCCACCACTTTCAATATCGCTGATTTATCCCGTTTTGATGCAGATGATCAACTTTTGAGGACAAAACATTTTCAAGAGGGAGGGCATGATGAGTCCCAAGCTACATCCGATCCGGAGAATAGCCAGCCGGACGATACCGAGACGGATACGGATGGGAGCCAAGGAACGTTGCCGGATATGCGGGTTTCGGTTATTGACCGCGCATACTCGAGACCATACCAAACAAGAATGAACATGGTGATTGCCCAAGGCTTGAAGAAAGGCGAATGGCAACCACGCAAGCTGGCAACATCGGCAAACGTCAAGGACCAAGTCCTTAGCGTTTTCACCTTGACACGGTGAAAACGCCCCACTAAGTCGTTTGGGAAAGGGACACTCTTTTTCCCTTGATCGGGTTTTATCCCTAAGTGGTTTTCCCATCAAGGTTTTTAACGAGGTTCACGACCCGGACGCATTGGGACCGAGCATATCATCACCTTACCCGTCCATGGTTCGCGTGGTTATCGCCCGGCCCTAATCCCTATCCCTTCCTGTTTTCCCTGTTTTTACCGTCTTACTAAGAACCTAAGTTACTGATTTACGGGTATGTAAAACACCCAAGGACACGCTGGTCCTTTGTAAGGGCTTGTTGCCCTAATTCCCCGCCTATATAAAGGCGTGTAACCTCTCCCTTTGAACGCAGATTTGAATGAATGCATTTAGCTTAAAGCTTGCTCTCGAATCTCAAGTAGTTTAAACATCGTTGTCCTCGAAGCTCGGCTCGGACTTCGGTCAGTCGTATCACGGCGTTATCCAAACACCGTGTGGCCGGCTCTCGATCCATTGTTACCGTTTCATCATTCCATTTCTCACTTCGCTCCATTCTTCCCACAGTCAAACGCTTATCTTCATCTTCTTCCATCTTCCTCAAACCATCCCACCGTTCAAACCTCTAACACCATCACCTTACCATACCGGACCTCCATCCGTACCACCGAAGTCCCCGTACCGCGGCCCTTCCATCAGCCAAGGAACCGTACCGGTGCCCGTACGACCGATTCCTTCTCGGTCTCATCCCCAACGCAACCTGATTCTGAAGCCAACATTCCTTGAGCGTATCAAGAAGGATACCAAGATAGTCCTGAGGGGGAGCCTTTGGAGAACATTAAAAGATACCAAAGGATGTTGGGCAAACTTATCTATCTTACCATTACAAGACCTGACATCTCTTTGCAGTAAACCGTGTGAGCCAGCATATGCAAAAGCCAACCTCACAACATTAGAACATGATTGAGAGGTTGCTAAGGTACCTAAAGAATAGCCCTGGAAAAGGTGTATGGATGCATGTTAATGGGAACACAAAGGTCCAAGGTTATTGTGATGCGGATTGGGCTGGAGATAAAAAGGATAGAAAGTCCACATCTGGTTTTTGCACATTTGTGGGAGGAAATCTAGTAACCTGGAGGAGCAAAAAACAGAAGGTCATAGCCTTATCAAGTGCTGAAGCAGAGTACAGAGCCATGAAAGAATTGACAAAGGAGTTGATATGGATAAAAGCGCTTCTAAAAGACCTTGGAATCCAGGGAGATGAAGAAATGCTGTTGTATTGTGATAATCAAGCTGCAATGCATATAGCATCAAATCCGGTATTTCATGAAAGAACCAAGCACATAGAAGTTGATTGCCACTTTGTGAGAGGGAAGATACAAGAAGGAATTATCAAAACCGCCTTTGTAGCAAGCAAGGATCAATTAGCTGATATCTTCACTAAGGCAACTTCAACTATTACTTGTGATCACATTCATGGCAAGATCGGTCTTAAGGATCTCCACCGACCAATCTTGAGGGGGAGTGTTGAAATATGTGATCTCAAGAAGAAGAATTCAAACACAAGAGAAGGAGGGAAAAGGAGAAAACTAGTTGAAAAGGAACTAGAAAGAGAACAAGTTAAGAAGGAACTAGAAGAAAAGGAAGTTGTTGGATCTCAACTAGATGATCTAACTAAACTAAGTAAGGAAGCAAGGAGAGGCATGGGCACAAGCATGGGGCGCCAGAGAGAGGCATGGAGCGCAATACTGTTGGAGTAGGTGAGCTGCTCCCTCCTCTCTTCTTCACGCAAAACCTCTATTCTCTTCTTCCTTCTTCACGCCATTCTTCTCTTCTTCTGTGCCTCCTCTCATTCAAATGTCTATAAATATATGTGTAACCTCTTGTAAAGATTGGTATGACTAAGAGAATAAAATACATACAAACTTTCATAATCCCTTGCTATTCTCACTCTTAGTCTCTAAACATTCTTCAATCTCTTTAAACTTATAATTTCAACAGAGCCGGACGAGGAGAATGACCCCGAACCCGTTCAACCAGAAGACATGGTTGAGTACCCAGATGTAGGAGACCTTCTGGTCATCCAGAGGAACCTGAGCATCCTGACCCTTCCCGAACCGGCTGGCCAGTGAGACAACCTCTTCCTCACTCGCTGCACCATCAACGGCAAGGTTTGCGGTTTGATCATTAATGGTGGGTCCTGTACCAATGTGGTCAGCTCCCACCTCGTGACCAAGCTTTCTCTCCCTACCTCTAAACTGTAGAAATATAGATTTGAAGTTAAGAGAGAATGAAGAATGATTGGAGAATGAGAGAAAGAGTAGCAAGAATGGAGAGAGTTTATGCAAGTCTTAATAATCTTATTCAGTTCTTTTTCTTTCTCATGTCTTTTACAAGAGATTTACAAGGATATATATAGACTTTACAAGGAGAAGAAGAAAGGGGCGTGGAGAAGAGAGAAGAAGAGAAGGAGACTTGTGGCTGAGCTACTCCAACAGTTTCTCAACAGTAAATGGTGCCCATACCTCACCCATGCTGCGCCCATACCTTCTCCCATACCTCCTTGCTTCCTAGTTTGCTTATCTAGTTGATATCCAACCGCTTCCTTTCTTGTCTAGTTCCTTTTCAACTAGTTCATTCCTCTTGATTACTCTATCACTTAAATAAGCATCTATCTCAACATTCCCCCTCAAGATTGGTCGGTAAAGATCCTTTAGACCGATCTTGCTATGGATGCGATCACAAGTGACAGATGAGGTTGCTTTGGTGAAGATATCAGCTAGTTGGTTCTCACTTGTTACAAAGGCAGGTTTAATGATTCCTTCTTGAATCTTTCCCCTCACAAAGTGACAATCCACCTCTATATGTTTGGTCCTTTCATGGAATACCGGATTAGATGCTATATGTATTGCAGCTTGATTATCACAATATAGCAACATTTCCTCAGTTTCATGTATTCCAAGATCCCCTAAGAATGCCTTTACCCAAATAAGTTCTTTCGTCACTTCCTTCATAGCTCTATACTCGGCTTCAGCACTAGACAAGGCTATAACCTTCTGCTTTTTACTCCTCCAAGTCACTAGATTGCCTCCTACATAGGTACAAAAACCGGATGTGGACTTTCTATCCTTCTTATCTCCAGCCCAATTTGCATCGCAATATCCTTGAACCTTTGTGTTTCCATTAGCCTTCATCCATATGCCTTTTCCGGGATTGTTTTTCAGATATCTTAGCAGCCTTTCAATCATGTTCCAATGCTGCGTGGTTGGCTTTTGAATATGTTGGCTCACACGGTTTACTGCAAAGCAAATGTCCGGCCTAGTGATAGTAAGATAGATGAGCTTGCCCACCATCCTTTGATATCTCTTAATGTTCTCCAAAGGCTCCCCCTCAGGACTATCTTGATAGCCTTCTTCTATTGGAGTTTTAGCCGGTTTGGATCCTAGCTTCCCAGTTTCTTCTAAGAGATCAAGCACATATTTCCTTTGAGAGATGAACATTCCATCTTCAAACCGTGTCATCTCAATTCCTAGGAAGTATTTAAGTTCCCCCAAGTCCTTTATATCAAAATCGGCCTTCAAGATCTTCTTGGTTTGATCTACTCCATCTTTGTCACTTCCTGTGATGATTAGATCATCCACATATATTAATACCACAACCGTTCCTCCTTCACTTTGTCTTGTGAACAATGTGTGATCAGCTTCAGATCTTATGAACTCTCTCTCCAACAGACAAGCGCTTAGCCTTTGGTACCATGCTCTTGGGGATTGCTTCAGCCCATAGATTGCTTTCTTCAATCTGCAAACTTTGTTGCATTCCTTATGATATCCTTGGGGTGGATCCATATACACCTCTTCTTCCAAGTCTCCTTGCAAGAATGCGTTCTTGACATCCATCTGCCATAGATCCCATTTTAAGTTTACTGCCACTGAGATTAGTATTCTTATGGAATGAAGCTTAGCAACCGGAGCAAATGTCTCGGTATAGTCCTCCCCATAAACTTGAGTATACCCTTTTGCTACCAACCTTGCCTTGTACCTTTCTATCTTCCCATCACTTGTGTATTTGATCGTATACACCCATCTACTCCCAACCGACTTCTTATCCTTTGGTAAGTCGGTTAAGTACCAAGTATTATTCCTTTCCATGGACTTCATTTCCTCTTCCATGGCTTTCACCCATACTTCACTCTCACATGCTTCTTCATATGAGCTTGGAATGTATTCCTTGCTGATTTTTGTGAGAAACACTTCATGCTCCATGGGTAATGTCGCCAAGGAACAGAAATGCTCAATGGGATATGTGATAATACTAGTTTGAGTGTGATCTCCTCCTTGTGATATGAGAGTGCTGTCGCCAATAGGATCGAGATCTAAGCTCGCCGTACGCTCAGGACACTCTCCTATCACACAAGGAAGATTACTCATACTAGACTCTCCTTGGAGCATAGCAGAATTGTTGTAGCCATAGAAAACACGTTGTCGCCTCTGTCTTGTACTTCTTCTTAGAGGTATGATTGGCTCAGATTCTCCCTCCTCAACATCCGCTTCTTCTTCAGCTGAATCCTGATCTGGTTCCATATGTGTATCATCTGCATCTCCATGTTCCATGATGCTCTCAGATGGTGCATTCTCTCCTTGTATTTCATCCCTTGTTATTGGCGCTTCATTGAACAGCATCAAATCCATAGATGATGAGACTATACCTTCAAGAGTATCATGATTCTTGGCTCCATAAAAGCTTTCTTTTTCATTGAACTTTACATCTCTAGACACATATACTCTTCTTGTCTCCGGATTGTAGACCTTGTAGCCCTTTTGAGTTGGTGAGTATCCAATGAAAACACACTTCATGCTTCTAGATTCAAGCTTGTTTCTTTGTCCTTCTGGTAGAAACATGAAACACTTACATCCAAACGCCTTAAGGTGATGTAAGCTTGGTTTCTTTTTGTACAACACTTCAAACGGTGATCTATCTTCCAAGTTCTTTGTTGGAAGCCGGTTAATCAAATAGTTTGAAGTCATTACCGCATCTCCCCAATGAGATTTAGGTACTCCTTTGGCAATCATGATAGTCCTTGCTACTTCCATTAGATGCCTATTTTTCCTTTCTGCTACCCCATTTTGTTGTGGAGTGTATGCACAAGATGTTTGATGAATGATGCCAAAGTTGTTGAGTAGCTCCTTAAATCTCTTGCTTACATATTCTCCTCCATTATCACTTCTTAAGACCTTGATTGTTGTTTTGAATTGTGTAGAAACATAGTTAATGAAGTTGGTGAATGCTTCATAAACTTGGTCCTTGGAGTTTAAGAGTGTGACCCATGTGTATCTTGAGTAATCATCAATGAAAGAAACAAAGTACTTATATTGATCCCTTGAATTACATGGTGCGGTCCATACATCCGAGTGTACAATGCCAAAAACTTCATCACAAGTTGTGGAGGAGATAGGAAAAACTTGTCTACAATGTTTTCCTAGTACACATGCTTCACATACTACTTCTTCTTGAATGAGATTGGGTAAGACCATCTTGATAACTGCTGAACTTGGGTGTCCTAGCCTTTCATGCCATAATGGGCTATCTCCAATCTCCTTGCTACCAGAAACTTCTACATTTGCCTTCATTCCAAGAGCCATTGGATCCTCTTGTTTATTTGCTTCCAAAAGATACACACCATCCTCTACCTTCCCTTCTCCGAGTACATTGTTTGTTTTAGGGTCCTGAAACTTAACAAAGTCAGTCCCAAACAATGCTACACAATCCAAATCCTTTGTAGCTTTATGAACTGATAGAAGATTAGATGAGAAACTAGGCATGTATAAAGCTTTTGTTTCCTTCTTGAAAAGTTCTAACTTTCCTATCCCTTCAATCGGAACTGAGCTTCCATTAGCTACTTGTACATTTCCATGATAAGGCTCAAGATTTTTTAACAAGTCTTGATCCTTAATCATGTGATGAGAGGCTCCGGAATCTACAATCATTTTACCCTTCCTTATGGCGCTTTTAGAGCTGAGGAAACTCTTACCAGATTCTGTTAACTAAGCTAGGCTCTTGATAAGAGCCTCAAACTCTGATCTTTTGACAGTATCCTCAACTGGTTGTGCAACCCCCATGAAGGCCCTATGCCCACTTCCACTCTCCCTTAGCCGCTTAGGCCTCAAATGCGGATGGAGAGTCCAACACTTCTCCTTGGTATGCCCTTTCATCTTACAATGCTCACAGTCCAACACCCTTCTTTCAAACATGAGATTCCTTTTTGCAAGATGTGCAGCTTCACTTGGTGCTCGGAATAGGTCTCTTGAGCCCTCCTCCCTTTGTATCAAGCCACATACTTCCGCTAGACTTGGCAGCTTCTCAAATCTAAGTATGTGCTTGATAAGATCCTTGTAAGATGCATTGAGTGCCAAGAGAAGTCCAAACACTTGGTCTTGGTCACGCCTTTCACCTAACTCCTTGGGGTCTATAGTTTGTGGCCTCAAGATCTCCAACTCGGCCCACAAGCTTCTATACTCCCCAAACATTTCCTTGAATGGCTTCTCCTCTTGTTGAAGCTCATTCAGCGCCCTCTTCACCTCAAATATCCTTGATATGTTTGACACATTTCCATATACTCCCTTGAGTATATCCCACAGCTCCTTAGCGGTATCCGCATATGAGTAGGCCGCCAAGATGGATGGTTCTAGTGAGCTTTGAAGAAGAGAAAGAGTGTATTGTTCTTCTTGCTCTTCCTTAGCTTCCTCCTTCTCATTTCTCACCACCGCCTCCGCTTCCTCCTTTGGCTCAATATACCGCCAAAGTCCTCGGCCTCTAAGAATGGTTTTAGTGGTTTTTGCCCAAAGAAGGTAGTTGTTCCCTTTGAGCATGACTGAGATTGCTACTCTATTTGTCTCCATTTTCTAGTAATAATACACAATTCTAGTTCTTTCACAACTTGAAGATCCTATGATCTCAAGGATATTAATCTCAGAGTGAATAGAACTTAGAAAGGTGTATTGTTATAGATTAGAAGATTTGTAGAGTGCTAGAAGAATTATAAGAGAGTTAAGCGTTTGGAATGCTCAACCTTGCTCTGATACCATGTAGAAATATAGATTTGAAGTTAAGAGAGAATGAAGAATGATTGGAGAATGAGAGAAAGAGTAGCAAGAATGGAGAGAGTTTATGCAAGTCTTAATAATCTTATTCAGTTCTTTTTCTTTCTCATGTCTTTTACAAGAGATTATCAAGGATATATATAGACTTTACAAGGAGAAGAAGAAAGGGGCGTGGAGAAGAGAGAAGAAGAGAAGGAGACTTGTGGCTGAGCTACTCCAACAGTTTCTCAACAGTAAATGGTGCCCATACCTCACCCATGCTGCGCCCATACCTTCTCCCATACCTCCTTGCTTCCTAGTTTGCTTATCTAGTTGATATCCAACCGCTTCCTTTCTTGTCTAGTTCCTTTTCAACTAGTTCATTCCTCTTGATTACTCTATCACTTAAATAAGCATCTATCTCAACATAAACACCCTCATCCCTTTAAACTGCTATGGTTGAATGATAAAACCGTCATACCCGTTACCAAACAAGTAGATCTAGCCTTTAGTATAGGGCAGTACCGGGACACGGTCCAATGTGATGTTGTTCCAATGCAAGCTAGCCACGTCCTCCTAGGATGCCCATGGCAGTTTGATAAGGACGCCACCCACAACGGTCGGTCCAACTTCTACTCGTTTGTACACGAATCTAAGCGTGTTAACCTAGCCCCTCTATCACCCGTTTAAGTGCATGAACTCCAGTCTCATTGTCTAAAACCACTTCTTCCCGACCTAACTTCCTTATATCCATTAGGGACACTTGTAAAACCATCGGCAATGATTGCCGAGTTGTGCTAATGTTTACAAAGATGTGTTAAGTACAGGTACCAGGGAAGACCCCATCCCGGATGAGCTCCAAAGGATCCTTCAGAAGTATTCGTCTGTCTTTCCTGAAGAGATCCCGCACGGGCTACCACCCCTCGGGGGCATTGAACATAGGATCCATTTCATTCCCAGAGCCTCCCTGCCCAACCGTCCTGCTTACCGCGTCAACCCGGAGGAGGCCAAGGTTCTTGGTTTCGCCCATCTTAAGGACCGGTACCAAGATGATCCTGGCCTAAACGTTCCCGATACCGAACATGGGAAGGAGTCCTCCAAGGAGTTCCATATCCACGATGGGTTCCTTTTTAAAGGCAAACAGTTGTGCATACCGGAGGGATCTATCCGGGAGCTTCTCATTTAAGAAGCCCACAGTGGCGGTTTGATGGGACACTTTGGAGCGCACAAGACCTTGGACATGCTAAGGAGTCACTTCTATTGGCCTAAGATGAGAAGTATGGTTGAAGTTTTCTGTGCAAGATGTCTAACCTGCAAGCGCACCAAGACCAAGTCCCACCCGTACAAACTATACAAGCCCCTGCCCATCCCAACCTCCCCTTGGGTCAACCTATCCATGGACTTCCTTTTAGGATTGCCTCCAATCGAACGTAAAGACTTGGTAATGGTAGTGGTCAACCGTTTTTCCAAAATGGCTCACTTCATGCCATGTTCCAAGGCATGGGACGCTATGGCTATTCCTGACCTTTTCTTCCGGGACGTCGTAAAACTTCATGGCCTACCTCAAACCATTGTCTCCGACCGTGAACCAAAGTTCCTCAGCCATTTCTGGAGAACTCTGTGGAAGCGCATGGGAACCAAACTCCTTTTCTCCATGGCCGCACACCCTCAGACGGATGGACAGACCGAAGTCGTTAACCAAACCTTGGGAGCTTTGCTCAGGACAGCCGTCGACTCCAACAAAGCCAACTGGCTCCAAAGCCTACCATATGTGGAATTCGCCTACAACCGGGCGACTCACTCAACCACCGGCCTCTCCCCGTTTGAAATATGCTACGGTTTCAATCCGCATACACCACTAGACATGGTTTCATTGCCCCCTGAATAGATGGAAGATCAAAATGGGGTTGACAAGTCTGAGTATGTCCGTAAGCTCCATGAAAGAGTCCGCAACCAAATCCTCAAGAAGATGGAGCAGTACAAGCAAAAGGCGGACCGAGGGAGGCAACCTATGATACTACAACCAGGGAAATGGGTTTGGCTACACACTTGAACTGAACGGTTCAACAAAACCTGACAGATAAAGCTACAACCACGGGGAGATGGCCCCTTCCAAGTGCTAGAGCGCATTAACAATAATGCGTACTGGATCGACATTCCAGGTAAAGGCAACATGTCCACCACTTTCAATATTGCTGATTTGTCCCGTTTTGATGCAGGTGATCAAGTTTTGAGGACAAAACATCCTCAAGAAGGAGGGCATGATGAGGCGCAAGCCACATCCGATCCCGAGGATAGCCAGCCGGGTGATGCCAAGACAGATACGAATGAGGGCCAAGGGACATTGCCTAATATGCCGGTTTCGGTCATTGACCGCGAGCACTCGAGACCGTACCAAACAAGGATGAACCTAGTGATCGCCCAAGGCATTAAGAAGGGTGAATGGCAACAACACAAGCTAGCAACGTCGACAAGCATCAAGGACCAAGTCCTTAGTGTTTTCACCTTGATACGGTGAAAACGCCCCACTAAAGTCATTTGGGAAAGGAACACTCTTTTTCCCTTGATTGGGTTTTATCCCTAAGTGGTTTTCCCAATAAGGTTTTTAATGAGGTTCACGACCCGGATGCATTAGGACCGAGCCGATCATCACCTTGCCAATCCATGGTTCATGTGGTTGTCACTCGGCCCTAATCCCTATCCCCTTCCTCTTTTCATGTTTTACCATTTGGTTGTTTTTACTTAAAGACTGAAGATACTATTTAAACGGGTATGTAAAACACCCAAGGCATGTAACCTCAACTTTGAAACCAGTTTAGGGTTAAGGGTTTAGGAGTAAGAATATTATGAGTCAAGATTACATAGGAAGCATGTCATCTAGTTGAGATACAAAACAAGGAAAGCAAGACACATTTTATGTTATTCTTGGGTTCGAAATTCAAAAAAGGTAAGCAAGACACAAGTTATTCCCAATGTGTTTAGGGTTAGGATTTAGGGTATAAGGTTTACAGATTAGGGTTTCGGGTTTAGGGATTAGGGTTTAGGGTATAAGATTAAGAGTTTAGTTTTAGAGATTACGGTTTAGGATTTAGGATTTAGGTTTATAGATTAGGGTTTAAGGTTAAGGGTATAGG
Source organism: Nasturtium officinale (assembly GCA_963854855.1). Lineage (NCBI taxonomy): Eukaryota > Viridiplantae > Streptophyta > Magnoliopsida > Brassicales > Brassicaceae > Nasturtium > Nasturtium officinale. The sequence goes on from CAWLBA010000010.1 coordinate 254,290, forward strand.
GTATAAGATTAAGAGTTTAGGGTTTAGAGATTAGGGTTTAGGATTTAGGTGTAAGAATATTATGACTCCCAATTACAGAGGAAGCATGTCATCTAGTTGAGATACAAAACAAGGTAAGCAAGACACATTTTATGTTATTCTTGGGTTCGAGATTCAAAAAAGGTAAGCAAGACACAAGTTATTCCCAATGTGTTTAGGGTTAGGGTTTAGGGTATAAGGTTTACAGATTAGGGTTTTAGGTTTAGGGTTTGGGTTTTAGGGATTAAGGTTTAGAGTTTAGGGTATAAGATTAAGAGTTTAAGTTTTAGAGATTAGGGTTTAGGATTTAGGGTTTAGGTTTATAGAATAGGGTTTAAGGTTAAGGGTATATGGTATAAGATTAAGAGTTTAGGGTTTAGAGATTAGGATTAAGGATTTAGGGTTTAGGTTTAGGGTTTAGGTGTAAGAATATTATGAGTCACGAATACAGAGGAAGCATGTCATCTAGTTGATATACAAAACAAGGTAAGCAAGACACATTTTATGTTATTCTTGGGTTTGAGATTCAAAAAAGGTAAGCAAGACACAAGTTATTCCCAATGTTTTTAGGGTTAGGGTTTAGGGTATAGGGTTTACAGATTAGGGTTTTGGGTTTATGGTTTAGGGATTAAGGTTTAGGGTATAAGATTAAGAGATTAGGTTTTAAAGATTAGGGTTTCAGATTTAGTGATGAGGCCCAAGCCGCATCCGACCCGGAGGATAGCCAGCCGGACGATACCGGTACAGACACGGACGAAAGCCAAGGAACGTTGCCAGATATGCCGGTATCGATCATTGACCATGCGCACTCGCGGCTGTACCAAACAAGAATGAACATGGCGATTGCCCAAGGAATGAAGGAAGGCAAATGGCAACAACCCAAGCTGGCAACCTCGGCAAACACCAAGGACCAAGTCCTTAGCGTTTTCACGTTGACCCGGTGAAAACGCCCCACTAAAGTCGTTTGGGAAAGGAACACTCTTTTTCCCTTGATTGGGTTTTATCCCTAAGTGGTTTTCCCATCAAGGTTTTTAACGAGGTTCACGACCCGGCCGCATTAGGACCGAGTCAATCATCACCTTACCCGTCCATGGTCCGCGTGGTTGTCGTCCGGCCCTAATCTCTATCCCTTCCTGTTTTCTTGTTTTTACCGTTTTACTAAGAACTTAAGTTACTGTTTTATGGGTATGTAAACACCCAAGGACACGCTGGTCCTTTGTAAGGGGCTTGTTGCCCTATTTCTCCCGCCTATATAAAGGCGTGTAACCTCTCCCTTTGAACTCAGATTTGAATGAATGCAATTAGCTTAAGGCTTGCTCTCGAATCTCAAGTAGTTTAAACATCGTTGTCCTGGAAGCTCAGCTCGGACTCCGATCAGTCGTATCACGGCATTGTCCAAATACCGTGTGGCCGGCTTTCGATCCATTGTTACCGATCCATCTATCCATTCTTACTTCGCTCCATCCTTTTCCACTCTCCAACGTTTATCTCCATCCTCTCCCATCTCTACCTTTCATCCAACCTTCCCGCCGTTCAAACCCCGCCGTAATACCACCACTTTACCATCCCGTTTCCCCCATCCGTACCGCCGAGGACCCGTACCGCGGCCCTTCCACCAACCGAGGTACCGTACCGGTACACATACGACCGCCTCCTTCCCGGTCTCGTCCTAACTCAGCCTGATTCCGAAGCCAACGTTCCTGGAGCGTATCAGCTGGTATCAGAGCCAAGCTTCATCCGTCAGGTTGTAACTTTCCATTAAACATCTTTCATTGTTTCTCTACCGTTACCGCTTTGAACTTGCTCTTATCTCGCACCTTACTCTCTAACAATCTAGTCTTTGCCACGGTCATTATTGTCTCAAAGCTTTGTGCTTATAGCTAGCCTTTGGTCGCCGACGTGTGAAAGACTAAGTCTTAGTACCACCGAAGCACCATTGTTGCCCTAGTGAGACGAGAGGTTGAAGACGAGTAAGTGGGGACCATTTCTGGTCAACACACCTTACTCGCCTATTCTCTGACCCGGCCACGTGAGGAGTATCCTGTCCTTGCCTTATCTGTGATCCGTCCCATTGGCAGGACACGAGAAATCCGCGTGCTAATTGTCTCCCCCATTTTTGTTAATAACTGTCCTTTGTCCTTTTTGCTTTAAACGTTCGGCAGTTGTCCTCTAGCAAAACAATCCTTTATCTTTGCCCCATACCGCCAGCTTTCATCTTTTGTCATTTTATGCGCGTAGGGTCCATCCCACAATCCCACGCTCCATTGCCCGTACTGGCAGGATACGTCAGCTCCAACAGCCGTACACCCCCGTGTGCGATCGATCCTACGATTGACCCGTCCCCATCAGTACCAACCACGACCGGACGACCCTATTGGGCTACCGTCCCTCGACCCGGACAACCCCAGCGGACTAACCTTTCAGGACCGAGTACCTCCGAGAGTCTCCCACCGTCCGTACGCCGCCGTCCGTACCCGACCACCGTCCGTACAGGCCAACCCCGCCGGCTTGACCTTACCGACTCCGACCCCAACGAACGTACGCCATTGTCCGTACCGCGCCGTCAGTACGACCCATCCGTACCGACCATACCACCCATGGCCGAACCCGTGGAAGACTTGCCCCGTCCTATTGAGATCGGTACCATCCTGGCCACTATCCAGGCCCAAATAGAGCGCCTCACCGAGCGAATGGCCCGTTACGATCTTCCACCTGATGCTCGACCGCCCCTCCCGAATCCGCCGGCCGATTTCGCCGACCGACCCCTTGAAGAACCCGGCCCGGCCTACCAATCCGATGACGGGTACGATCCATACCAACCCCATCCAGGTCGACCCCAGAGCAGAGGGCGACCAAACGATCGGGATGACCGTGCACCTCGACCCGAGGCCCCGGTCCACAAACTGGTTCCACCGACCTTCACGGGAAAGGTTGACCCGGAAGCCTACCTCGATTGGGAAAGGCGAATGGACCATCTGTTTGATTGTTACGATTACTCCGAACCTAAGAAGGTTACCTATGCAGCGGCCCAACTGACCGACCATGCCCTTACATGGTTGGACCGCGACTTGGCAGAACGCAGGCGACGACGTGAAGGCCTAATCCCTACTTGGGACGTTATGAAATATGTCATGAGGAAACGCTACGTCCCGCCCCTCTATCACCGTGATTTGCAAAAGCGGTTCCGGAAACTTCACCAAGGCACCCGAACCATTGAAGAGTACTACGACGAGTTTGAGCATCTGCGAAACCGTCTCCAGCTCAATGACTGTGAAGAGACCTTAATGGCCCAGTTCGTGGACGGCATGCAAGACCGGATTGCCCGCAAAGTAGAGCGGCAGTCTTACCAAGGTTTTGATGAGCTCTTGCACCTGGCCATCCACTTAGAAGCACAGATCAAGAAGAAAACCGCCTCGGCCTTCCGAGGAAAGACCTCCCCGAACCAAGTCTGGCCTCCCAACCCTACAGCCACGTCCACTAGCCCCAAACCACCGGTTGCATCCAAGGCCATTGCCATTGATTCCCGTTTCAAGCCAAAGCAACCCGAAGCCAATGCGGGAAGAAGCCGGGATGTGATATGCTACAAATGCCAAGGCAGAGGACATTACTCCAGAGACTGCCCCAACAACCGAGCCATGATCCTTACCCCAGAAGGCGACTATGAATCCCAGGACGAGGAGCCGGTCGAGGAAAACGACCCCGAGCCAGTTCAACCAGAGGGCACGGTTGAATATCCGGATGTAGGAGACCTCCTGGTCGTCCAAAGGAGCCTGAGCACCTTGACCTTGCCCGAGCCGACCGGACAGCGGGACAACATCTTCCACACACGCTGCACCATCAACGGCAAGGTTTGCGGCTTGATCATTGATGGTGGGTCCTGTACCAATGTGGCCAGCTCCCACCTCGTGACAAAGCTTTCTCTCCCTACCTCTAAACACCCTCATCCCTATAAACTGCGATGGATGAATGATAAAACTGTTATACCCGTTACCGAACAGGTAGATCTAGCCTTTAGTATAGGGCATTACCGGGACACGGTCCAATGTGATGTTGTTCCAATGCAAGCTAGCCACGTCCTCTTAGGACGCCCATGGCAGTTTGACAAGGACGCCACCCACAACGGCCGTTCCAACTTTTATTCGTTTATGCATGAATCTAAGCGTGTTACCCTAGCACCTCTAACACCCGTTCAAGTACATGAACTCCAATCTCGTTTAGCCAAAACCACATCTTCCCGTCCCAACTTCCTTATATCCATTAGGGACGCTTGTAAAACCATCGGCAATGAGTGCCGAGTTGTACTAATGGTTTACAAAGATGTGATGAGCGCAGGTACCAGGGAAGATCCAATCCCGGATGAGCTCCAAAGGATCCTCCAGAAGTATTCGTCCATCTTCCCTGAAGAGATTCCCCACGGGCTCCCTCCCCTCTGGGGAATTGAACACCGAATCGACTTCATTCCCGGAGCCTCCCTGCCCAACCGGCCTGCTTACCGCGTCAATCCGGAGGAATCCAGAGAACTAGAGTGACAGATAGCCGACCTCTTGTCCAAGGGATACGTCCGCGAAAGCCTCAGTCCGTGCGCCGTGCCAGTCCTTTTGGTTCCCAAGAAGGATGGCAGCTGGAGGATGTGCGTGGACTGCCGGCCCATCAACAACATTACGGTCAAGTACCGGCACCCAATTCCCCGTTTGGACGACATGTTGGACGAACTTAGTGGCGCGTCCGTTTTCTCCAAAATCGACCTCAAAAGTGGTTACCACCAAGTCCGAATGAGAGAAGGTGACGAATGGAAGACCGCCTTCAAAACCAAGCAAGGGCTGTACGAGTGGCTGGTCATGCCGTTCGGCCTTTCCAACGCCCCTTCCACCTTCATGCGACTGATGAACCATACTCTCCGAGCGTTCCTCAATAAATTCGTGGTTGTCTACTTTGACGACATCCTTGTCTACACCAAAGATCTTACTGCACACGCTTCCCATCTAGATACGGTCCTACGAACCTTGCAACAAGAGGAGCTCTACGCCAACATGGCCAAATGCACCTTCGGCGCTCGAGAACTTATCTTCTTGGGCTTTGTCCTCAGTGGCCAGGGTCTAAAAGTTGACCAAGAGAAGATCCGGGCCATCCAAGAATGGCCAACCCCTACCAACGTCAGCCAAGTCCGAAGTTTCCATGGCCTGGCCAGTTTCTATCGGCGTTTCGTTCGGGACTTTAGTTCCATTGCCGCTCCCTTAACGGCCTTGGTGAAAAAGTCCTCCGGGTTTATATGGGAAGACTCCCAAGAGAAGGCCTTCCAAGAGCTCAAGGGTCGGCTCACTCAAGCACCTTTGCTAGCCTTGCCCGACTTCAACAAGACCTTCGAAATTGAATGTGATGCGTCCGGTATAGGCATTGGAGCTGTGCTGACACAAGGAGGGCGTTCCGTGGCATACTTCAGTGAGAAGCTCAGTGGAGCCACACTCAACTACCCCACCTACGACAAAGAGCTCTATGCGTTGGTCCGAGCACTTGAAACCTGGCAACATTACCTCCTCTCCAAGGAGTGCGTGATCCACTCGGATCATGAGACCTTGAAGCATCTCCGGGGGCAAACCAACCTGAAAAAGCCGCACGCCAAGTGGCTTGAGTTCATTGAGATGTTTCCCTATTTCATTAAGTATAAGAAGGGGAAAGAAAATGTGGTAGCCGATGCCCTTTCCCGCCGTCACGCCCTTATCACTACAATGGAAGCCAAGGTTTTTGGTTTCGGCCCTCTTAAGGACCGGTACCAAAACGATCCCGGTCTAAAAACTCCCTATGCCAAACATGGGAAGGACTCCTTCAAGGATTTTCATGTCCACGATGGTTTCCTTTTTAAGGGCAAACGGTTGTGCATACCAGAGGGATCTATTCGGGAGCTGCTCGTTCAAGAAGCCCACAGTGGCGGGTTGATGGGACACTTTGGGACGCATAAGACCTTGGACATGCTGCGGAGTCACTTCTACTGGCCTAGGATGAGAAGTATGGTCGAAGTTTTCTGTGCAAGGTGTTTAACCTGCAAGCGCGCCAAGACCAAGTCCCATCCATACGGACTATACATGCCCCTGCCCATCCCAACCTCCCCATGGATCGACCTATCCATGGACTTTCTGCTAGGATTACCTCCAATCGAAAGAAAGGACTCAGTAATGGTAGTGGTCGACCGTTTTTCCAAAATGGCCCGTTTTTCCAAGTGGTCGACCGTGGGACGCTACGGCCATTGCCAACCTTTTCTTCCGGGACGTGGTCAAACTTCACGGCCTACCCCAAACCATTGTCTCTGATCGAGACCCAAAATTCCTCAGTCATTTCTGGAGAACCTTGTGGAGGCGCATGGGGACCAAACTCCTTTTCTCCTATGCCGCATCCCCAAACTGATGGACAAACTGAAGTCGTTAACCGTACCTTGGGAGCTTTGCTCAGGACGGCCGTGGACTCCAACAAAGCCAACTGGCTCCAAAGCCTACCTTATGTGGAGTTTGCCTATAACCGGGCAACTCACTCAACTACCGGCCTCTCCCCGTTTGAGATATGCTACGGGTTCAATCCGTGTACACCGCTCGACATGATTCCATTGCCCCCTGAAAGGATGGAAGACCAAAATGGGGTAGCCAAGGCTGAATATGTCCGTAAGCTACATGAACGGGTCCGCAACCGAATCCTCAAGAAGACGGAACAGTACAAGCAGAAAGCGGACCGAGGAAGACAGCCAATGATCCTACAACCAGGAGAATGGGTTTGGCTACACACCCGAACTGAACGATTCAACAAAACCCGGCAAACGAAGCTACAACCGCGAGGAGATGGTCCCTTCCAAGTCCTAGAGCGCATTAACAACAATGCGTACCGGATAGACATCCCAGGTAAAGGTAACATGTCCACCACTTTCAATGTTGCTGATTTGTCCCGTTTTGATGCAGGAGATCAAGTTTTGAGGACAAAACACTTTCAAGAGGGAGGGCATGATGAGGCCCAAGCCGCATCCGACCCGGAGGATAGCCAGCCGGACGATACCGGTACAGACATGGACGAAAGCCAAGGAACGTTGCCAGATATGCCGGTATCGATCATTGACCGTGCGCACTCGCGGCCGTACCAAACAAGAATGAACATGGCGATTGCCCAAGGAATGAAGGAAGGCAAATGGCAACAACCCAAGCTGGCAACCTCGGCAAACACCAAGGACCAAGTCCTTAGCGTTTTCACCTTGACCCGGTGAAAACGCCCCACTAAAGTCGTTTGGGAAAGGAACACTCTTTTTCCCTTGATTGGGTTTTATCCCTAAGTGGTTTTCCCATCAAGGTTTTTAACAAGGTTCACGACCCAGCCGCATTAGGACCGAGTCGATCATCACCTTACCCGTCCATGGTCCGCGTGGTTGTCGTCCGGCCCTAATCTCTATCCCTTCCTGTTTTCTTGTTTTTACCGTTTTACTAAGAACTTAAGTTATTGTTTTATGGGTATGTAAACACCCAAGGACACGCTGGTCCTTTGTAAGGGGCTTGTTGCCCTATTTCTCCCGCCTATATAAAGGCGTGTAACCTCTCCCTTTGAACTCAGATTTGAATGAATGCAATTAGCTTAAGGCTTGCTCTCGAATCTCAAGTAGTTTAAACATCGTTGTCCTGGAAGCTCAGCTCGGACTCCGATCAGTCGTATCACGGCATTGTCCAAATACCGTGTGGCCGGCTTTCGATCCATTGTTACCGATCCATCTATCCATTCTCACTTCGCTCCATCCTTTTCCACTCTCCAACGTTTATCTCCATCCTCTCCCATCTCTACCTTTCATCCAACCTTCCCGCCGTTCAAACCCCGCCGTAATACCACCACTTTACCATCCCGTTTCCCCCATCCGTACCGCCGAGGACCCGTACCGCGGCCCTTCCACCAACCAAGGTACCGTACCGGTACACGTACGACCGCCTCCTTCCCGGTCTCGTCCTAACTCAGCCTGATTCCGAAGCCAACGTTCCTGGAGCGTATCATTTAGGGTTTAGGTTTACAGATTAGGGTTTAAGGTTAAGGGTATAGGGTTTAGGGTATAAGATTAAGAGTTTAGGGTTTAGAGATTGGGGTTTAGGAGTTAAGGTTTAGGCTTAAGGTATAGGGTTTACAGATTAGGGTTTTGGGTATAAGGTTTACAGATTAGGGTTTTGGGTTTAAGGTTTAGGGATTAGGGTTTAGGGTAGATTAAGAGTTTCAGTTTTAGAGATTAGGATTTAGGATTTAGGGTTTAGGTTTATAGATTAGGGTTTAAGGTTAAGGGTATAGGGTAAAAGATTAAGAGTTTAGGGTTTAGAGATTAGGGTTTAGGTTTAGGGTTTAGGGTTTAGGAGTAAGAATATTATGATTCACGATTACAGAGGAAGCATGTCAACTAGTTGAGATACAAAACAAGGTAAGCAAGACACATTTTATGTTATTCTTGGGTTAGAGATTCAAAAAAGGTAAGAAAGACACAAGTTATTTCCAATGTATTTAGGGTTGGGTTTAGGGTATAAGGTTTAAAGATTAGGGTTTTGGTTTTAGGGTTTAGGGATTAGGGTTTAGGGTTTAGGGTATATGATTAAGAGTTTAGGTTTTAGAGATTAGGGTTTAGGATTTTGGGTTTAGGTTTATAGATTATGGGTTAAGGTTAAGGGTATAAGGTTTATGGTATAAGATTAAGAATGTAGGGTTTAGAGATTAGGGTTTAGGATTTAGGGTTTAGGTTTAGGGTTTAAGGTTTAGGAGTAAGAATATTATGACTCACGATTACAGAGGAAGCTTGTCATCAAATTGAGATACAAAATAAGGTAAGCAAGACACATTTTATGTTATTCTTGGGATAGAAATTCAAAAAAGGTAAGCAAGACACAAGTTATTCCCAATGTGTTTAGGGTTAGGGTTTAGGGTATAGGTTTTACAAATAGGGTTTTGGGTTTAGGGTTTAAGGATTAGGGATTAGGGTTTAGGGTATCAGAGTAAGAGTTTAGTTTTAGAGATTAGGGTTTAGGCTTTAGGATGTAGGTTTATAGATTAGGGTTTAAGGTTAAGTGATACACTCTAGGAACGTTGGCTTCAGAATCAGGCTGAGTTAGGACGAGACCGGGAAGGAGGCGGTCGTACGGGTACCGGTACGGTACCTCGGTTTGTGGAAGGGCCGCGGTGCGGGTCCTCGGTGGTACGGATGGGGGGAAACGGGATGGTAAAGTGGTGGTATTACGGCGGGGTTTGGACGGCGGGAAGGTTGGATGAAGGTAGAGATGGAAGAGGATGGAGATAAGCGTTTGGAGAGTGGAAAGGATGGAGCGAAGTGAGAATGGATAGATGGATCGGTAACAATGGATCGAAAGCCGGCCACACGGTATTTGGACAACACCGTGATACGACTGATCGGAGTCCGAGCTGAGCTTCCAGGACAACGATGTTTAAACTACTTGAGATTCGAGAGCAAGCTTTAAGCTAATTGCATTCATTCAAATCTGAGTTCAAAGGGAGAGGTTACACGCCTTTATATAGGCGGGAGAAATAGGGCAACAAGCCCCTTCCAAAGGACCAGCGTGTCCTTGGGTGTTTACATACCCATAAAACAGTAACTTAAGTTCTTAGTAAAACGGTAAAAACAAGAAAACAGGAAGGGATAGAGATTAGGGCCGGACGACAACCACGCGGACCATGGACGGGTAAGGTGATGATCGGCACGGTCCTAATGCGGCCGGGTCGTGAACCTCGTTAAAAAACCTTGATGGGAAAACCACTTAGGGATAAAACCCAATCAAGGGAAAAAGAGTGTTCCTTTTCCAAACGACTTTAGTGGGGCGTTTTCACCGGGTCAAGGTGAAAACGCTAAGGACTTGGTCCTTGGTGTTTGCCGAGGTTGCCAGCTTGGGTTGTTGCCATTTGCCTTCCTTTATTCCTTGGGCAATCGCCATGTTCATTCTTGTTTGGTACGGCCGCGAGTGCGCACGGTCAATGACCAATACCGGCATATCTGGCAACGTTCCTTGGCTTTCGTCCGTGTCTGTACAGGTATCGTCCGGCTGGCTATCCTCCGGGTCGGATGCGGCTTGGGCCTTATCATGCCCTCCCTCTTGAAAGTGTTTTGTCCTCAAAACTTGATCTCCTGCATGAAAACGGGACAAATCAGCAACATTGAAAGTGGTGGACATGTTACCTTTACCTGGGATGTCTATCCGGTACGCATTGTTGTTAATGCGCTCTAGGACTTGGAAGGGACCATCTCCTCGCGGTTGTAGCTTCGTTTGCCGGGTTTAGTTGAATCGTTCAGTTCGGGTGTGTAGCCAAACCCATTCTCCTGGTTGTAGGATCATTGGCTGTCTTCCTCGGTCCGCTTTCTGCTTGTACTGTTCCGTCTTCTTGAGGATTCGGTTGCGGACCCGTTCATGTAGCTTACGGACATATTCAGCCTTGGCTACCCCATTTTGGTCTTCCATCCTTTCAGGGGGCAATGGAATCATGTCGAGCGGTGTACACGGATTGAACCCGTAGCATATCTCAAACGGGGAGAGGCCGGTAGTTGAGTGAGTTGCCCGGTTATAGGCAAACTCCACATAAGGTAGGCTTTGGAGCCAGTTGGCTTTGTTGGAGTCCACGGCCGTCCTGAGCAAAGCTCCCAAGGTACGGTTAACGACTTCAGTTTGTCCATCAGTTTGGGGATGCGCGGCAGTGGAGAAAAGGAGTTTGGTCCCCATGCGCCTCCACAAGGTTCTCCAGAAATGACTGAGGAATTTTGGGTCTCGATCAGAGACAATGGTTTGGGGTAGGCCGTGAAGTTTGACAACGTCCCGGAAGAAAAGGTCGGCAATGGCCGTAGCGTCCCACGCCTTGGAACAGGGCATGAAATGGGCCATTTTGGAAAAACGGTCGACCACTACCATTACTGAGTCCTTTCTTTCGATTGGAGGTAATCCTAGCAGAAAGTCCATGGATAGGTCGATCCAGGGGGAGGTTGGGATGGGCAGGGGCATGTATAGTCCGTATGGATGGGACTTGGTCTTGGCGCGCTTGCAGGTTAAACACCTTGCATGTCCAAGGTCTTATGCGTCCCAAAGTGTCCCATCAAACCGCCACTGTGGGCTTCTTGAAGGAGCAGCTCCCGAATAGATCCTTCTGGTATGCACAACCGTTTGCCCTTAAAAAGGAAACCATCGTGGACATGAAAATCCTTGAAGGAGTCCTTCCCATGTTCGGCATAAGGAGTTTTTAGACCGGGATCGTTTTGGTACCGGTCCTTAAGAGGGCCGAAGCCAAGAACCTTGGCTTCCATAGTAGTGATAAGGGCGTGACGGCGGGAAAGGGCATCGGCTACCACATTTTCTTTCCCCTTCTTATACTTGATGACATAGGGAAACATCTCAATGAACTCAAGCCACTTGGCGTGCCGCTTTTTCAGGTTGGTTTGCCCCCGAAGATGCTTAAAGGTCTCATGATCCGAGTGGATCACGCACTCCTTGGAGAGGAGGTAATGTTGCCAGGTTTCAAGTGCTCGGACCAACGCATAGAGCTCTTTGTCGTATGTGGGGTAGTTGAGTGTGGCTCCACTGAACTTCTCACTGAAGTAGGCCACGGGACACCCTCCTTGTGTCAGCACAGCTCCAATGCCTATACCGGATGCGTCACATTCAATTTCGAAGGTCTTGTTGAAGTCGGGCAAGGCTAGCAAAGGTGCTTGAGTGAGCCGACCCTTGAGCTCTTGGAAGGCCTTCTCTTGGGAGTCTTCCCATATAAACCCGGAGGACTTTTTCACCAAAGCCGTTAAGGGAGCGGCAATGGAACTAAAGTCCCGAACGAAACGTCGATAGAAACTGGCGAGGCCATGGAAACTTCGGACCTGGCTGACGTTGGTAGGGGTTGGCCATTCTTGGATGGCCCGGATCTTCTCTTGGTCAACTTTTAGACCCTGACCACTGAGGACAAAGCCTAAGAAGATAAGTTCTCGAGCGCCGAAGGTGCATTTGGCCATGTTGGCGTAGAGCTCCTCTTGTTGCAAGGTTCGTAGGACCGTGTCTAGGTGGGAAGCGTGTGCAGTAAGATCCTTGCTGTAGACAAGGATGTCGTCAAAGTAGACAACCACTAATTAATTGAGGAACGCTCGGAGAGTATGGTTCATAAGTCGCATGAAGGTGGAAGGGGCGTTGGAAAGGCCGAACGGCATGACTAGCCACTCGTACAGCCCTTGCTTGGTTTTGAAGGCGGTCTTCCATTCGTCACCTTCTCTCATTCGGACTTGGTGGTAACCACTTTTGAGGTCGATTTTGGAGAAAATGGACGCGCCACTAAGTTCGTCCAACATGTCGTCCAAACGGAGAATTGGGTGCCGGTACTTGACCGTAATGTTGTTGATGGGCCGGCAGTCCACGCACATCCTCCAGCTGCCATCCTTCTTGGGAACCAAAAGGACTGGTACGGCGCACGGACTGAGGCTTTCGTGGACGTATCCCTTGGACAAGAGGTCGGCAACCTGTCGCTCTAGTTCTTTAGATTCCTCCGGATTGACGCGGTAAGCAGGCCGGTTGGGCAGGGAGGCTCCGGGAATGAAGTCGATTCGGTGTTCAATTCCCCGGAGGGGAGGGAGCCCATGGGGAATCTCTTCAGGGAAGACGGACGAATACTTCTGGAGGATCCTTTGGAGCTCATCCGGGATTGGATCTTCCCTGGTACCTGCGCTCATCACATCTTTGTAAACCATTAGTACAACTCGGCACTCATTGCCGATGGTTTTACAAGCGTCCCTAATGGATATAAGGAAGTTGGGACGGGAAGATGTGGTTTTGGCTAAACGAGATTGGAGTTCATGTACTTGAACGGGTGTTAGAGGTGCTAGGGTAACACGCTTAGATTCATGCATAAACGAATAAAAGTTAGAACGGCCGTTGTGGGTGGCGTCCTTGTCAAACTGCCATGGGCGTCCTAAGAGGACGTGGCTAGCTTGCATTGGAACAACATCACATTGGACCGTGTCCCGGTAATGCCCTATACTAAAGACTAGATCTACCTGTTCGGTAACGGGTATAACAGTTTTATCATTCAGCCATCGCAGTTTATAGGGATGAGGGTGTTTAGAGGTAGGGAGGGAAAGCTTTGTCACGAGGTGGGAGCTGGCCACATTGGTACAGGACCCACCATCAATGATCAAGCCGCAAACCTTGCCGTTGATGGTGCAGCGTGTGTGGAAGATGTTGTCCCGCTGTCCGGTCGGCTCGGGCAAGGTCAAGGTGCTCAGGCTCCTTTGGACGACCAGGAGGTCTCCTACATCCGGGTATTCAACCGTGTCTTCTGGTTGATCTGGCTCGGGATTGCTTTCCTCGTCTGGCTCCTTGTCCTGGGATTCATAGTTGCCTTCGGGGGTAAGGATCATGGCTCGGTTGTTGGGGCAGTCCCTGGAGTAATGCCCTCTGCCTTGGCATTTGTAGCATATCACGTCCCGGCTTCTTCCCGCATTGGCTTCGGGTTGCCTTGGCTTGAAACGTGAATCAATGGCAATGGCCTTGGATGCAATCGGTGGTTTGGGGCTAGTGGACGTGGCTGTAGGGTTGGGAGACCAGACTTTGTTCGGGGAGGTCTTTCCTCGGAAGGCCGAGGCGGTTTTCCTCTTGATCTGAGCTTCTAAGTGGATGGCCAGGTGCAAGAGCTCATCAAAACCTTGGTAAGACTGTCGCTCTACTTTGCGGGCGATTCGGTCTTGCATGCCGTCCACGAACTGGGCCATTAAGGTCTCTTCACAGTCATTGAGCTGGAGACGGTTTTGCAGATGCTCAAACTCGTCGTAGTACTCTTCAATGGTCCGGGTGCCTTGGTGAAGTTTCCGGAACCGCTTTTGTAAATCGCGGTGATAGAGGGGCGGGACGTAGCGCTTCCTCATGACATATTTCATAACGTCCCAAGTAGGGATTAGGCCTTCACGTCGTCGTCTGTGTTCTGCCAAGTCGCGGTCCCACCATGTAAGGGCATGGTCGGTCAGTTGGGCCGCTGCATAGGTAACCTTCTTAGGTTCGGAGTAATCGTAACAATCAAACAGATGGTCCATTCGCCTTTCCCAATCGAGGTAGGCTTCCGGGTCAACCTTTCCCGCGAAGGTCGGTGGAACCAGTTTGTGGACCGGGGCCTCGGGTCGAGGTGCACGGTCATCCCGATCGTTTGGTCGCTCTCTGCGCCGGGGTCGACCTGGACGGGGTTGGTATGGATCGTACCCGTCATCGGATTGGTAGGCCGGGCCGGGTTCTTCAAGGGGTCGGTCGGCGAAATCGGCCGGCGGATTTGGGAGGGGCGGTCGAGCATCAGGTGGAAGATCGTATCGGGCCATTGGCTCGGTGAGGCGCTCTATTTGGGCCTGGATAGTGGCCAGGATGGTACCGATCTCAATAGGACGGGGCAAGTCTTCCACGGGTTCGGCCATGGGTGGTATGGTCGGTACGGATGGGTCGTACGGACGGCGCGGTACGGACAGCGGGGTGAGTTCGTCAGGGTCGGAGTCGGTAAGGTCAAGCCGGCGGGGTTGGCCTGTACGGATGGCGGTCGGGTACAGACGGCGACGTACGGACAGTGGGAGACTCTCGGAGGTACTCGGTCCTGAAAGGTTAGCCCGCCGGGGTCGTCCGGGTTGAGGGACGGTAGCCCAATAGGGTCGTCCGGTCGTGGTTGGTACTGATGGGGACGGGTCAATCGTAGGATCGATCGGACACGGGGGTGTACGGCTGTTGGAGCTGACGTAGCCTGCCAGTACGGGCAATGGAGCGTGGGATTGTGGGATGGACCCTACGCGCATAAAATGACAAAAGATGAAAGCTGGCGGTATGGGGCAAAGATAAAGGATTGTTTTGCTAGAGGACAACTGCCGAACGTTTAAAGCAAAAAGGACAAAGGACAGTTATTAACAAAAATGGGGGAGACAATTAGCACGCGGATTTCTCGTGTCCTGCCAATGGGACGGATCACAAATAAGGCAAGGAAAGGATACTCCTCACGTGGCCGGGTCAGAGAATAGGCGAGTAAGGTGTGTTGACCAGAAATGGTCCCCACTTACTCGTCTTCAACCTCTCGTCTCACTAGGGCAACAATGGTGCTTCGGTGGTACAAGCAAGACACAAGTTATTCCCAATGTTTTTAGGGTTAGTGATACGCTCCAGGAACGTTGGCTTCGGAAACAGGCTGAGTCGGGACGAGACTGGGAAGGAGCCGGTCGTACGTGTACCGGTACGGTACCTCGGTTGGCGGAAAGGCCGCGGTACGGGTCCTCGGCGGTACGGATGGGGGAAACGGAATGGTAAAGTGGTGGTGTCAAGGCGGGATTTGGACGGCGGGAAGGTTGGATGAAGGTAGAGATGGAAGAGGATGGAGGTAAGCATTTGGAGAGTGGAAAGGATGGAGCGAAGGGAAAATGGATAGATGGAAAGTAACAATGGATCGAAAGCCGGCCACACGGTATTTGGACAATGCCGTGATACGACTGATCGGAGTCCGAGCTGAGCTTCCAGGACAACGATGTTTAAACTACTTGAGATTCGAGAGCAAGCTTTAAGCTAATTGCATTCATTCAAATCTGCCTTCAAAGGGGGTGGTTACACGCCTTTATATAGGCAAAAGACATAGGGCAACAAGCCCCTTACAAAGGACCAGCGTGTCCTTGGGTGTTTACATACCCGTTAAACAGTAACTTAAGTTCTTAGTAAAACGGTAAAAACAAGAAAACAGGAAGGGATAGAGATTAGGGCCGGACGACAACCACGCGGACCATGGACGGGTAAGGTGATGATTGGCTCGGTCCTAATGCGTCCGGGTCGTGAACCTCGTTAAAACCCTTGATGGGAAATCCACTTAGGGATAAAACCCGATCAAGGGAAAAAGAGTGTTCCTTTCCCCAAACGACTTTAGTGGGGCGTTCTCACCGGGTCAAGGTGAAAACGCTAAGGACTTGGTCCTTGATGTTTGCCGCGGTTGCCAGCTTGGGTTGTTGCCATTTGCCTTCCTTCAATCCTTGGGCAATCACCATGCTCATCCTTGTTTGGTATGGCCTTGAGTATGCGCGGTCAATGACCGATACCGGCATATTTGGCAGCGTTTCTTGGCTTTCGTCCATGTCTATCCCGGCATCATCCGGCTGGCTATCCTCTGGATCGGATGTGGCTTGGGCCTCATCATGCCCTCCCTCTTGAAAATGTTTTGTCCTCAAAACTTGATCACCTGCATCAAAATGGGGCAAGTCAGCCACATTGAAAGTGGTGGACATGTTACCTTTACCTGGGATGTCTATCCGGTACGCGTTGTTGTTAATGCGCTCTAGGACTTGGAAGGGACCATCTCCTCGCGGTTGTAGCTTGGTTTGCCGGGTTTTGTTGAATCGTTCAGCTCGGGTGTGTAGCCAAACCCAATCTCCTGGTTGTAGGATCATTGGCTGTCTTCCTCGGTCCGCTTTCTGCTTGTACTGCTCCGTCTTCTTGAGGATTCGGTTGCGGACCCGTTCATGAAGCTTACGGACATATTCAGCCTTGGCTACCCCATTTTGGTCTTCCATCCTTTCAGGGGGCAATGGAATCATGTCGAGCGGTGTACGCGGATTGAACCCGTAGCATATTTCAAACGGGGAGAGGCCGGTAGTTGAGTGGGTCACCCGGTTATAGGCAAATTCCACATAGGGTAGGCTTTGGAGCCAATTGGCTTTGTTGGAGTCCACGGCCGTCCTGAGCAAGGCGCCCAAGGTTCTGTTAACGACTTCAGTCTGCCCATCAGTTTGAGGATGCGCGGCAGTGGAGAAAAGGAGTTTGGTTCCCATGCTCCTCCACAAGGTTCTCCAGAAATGGCTGAGGAATTTTGGGTCTCGATCAGAGACAATGGTTTGGGGCAGGCCGTGAAGTTTGACAACGTCCCGGAAGAAAAGGTCGGCAATGGCCGTAGCGTCCCACGCCTTGGAACAGGGCATGAAATGGGCCATTTTGGAAAAACGGTCGACCACTACCATCACTGAGTCCTTTCTTTCAATTGGAGGCAATCCTAGCAGAGAGTCCATGGATAGGTCTGTTGAAATATGTGATCTCAAGAAGAAGAATAATTCAAACTTAAGAGAAGGAGGGAAGGAAAAAGAGAACTAGTTGTGAAGAAACTAGAAGGAGAACTAGTTGAGAAGGAACTAGAAGAAAAGGAAGCTGTTGGATCTAAACTAGACAATCTAACTAAACTAAGTGAGGAAGCAAAGAGAGGTATGGGCACAAGCATGGGCGCATCAGAGCAGGGCATGGTGCGCGTCAGAGCAGGGCATGGTGCAACAAGACTATTGGAGCAGCTCACCCATCTCTCTTCCCTTCTTCACGCCCCTCCTCTCCTCTTCCTTGATTCTTCTTCATTTCAATGTAAAAAGTCTATAAATACATGTAATCTCTTGTAAAGAAGTGTGTGTGAATAAGAAGAAATATTCAGCAATCTTTCTCTTCCTTATTACGCCAATTCTCTCATCTCCATCCTTATCTCTTTCTAAACCTCTAAAATCAACATGGTATCAGAGCGGGTTTATCCTTCAACCGCTTAAATCTCACCTTATAACTCTTCTAGCACTCTACAAATCTTCTAATCTATAACAATACATCCTCCTAGTTCTATTCACTCTGAGATTAATATCCTTGGGATCATAGGATCTTCAAGTTGTGAAAGAACTAGAATTGTGTATTGTCACTAGAAAATGGAGACAAATAAAGTAGCAATCTCAGTCATGCTCAAAGGAAACAACTATCTCCTTTGGGCAAAAACCACTAAGACCATCCTTAGAGGAAGAGGACTTTGGCGATATGTTGAGCCAAAAGAGGTAGCGGAAGCTGTAGTGAGAAATGAAAAAGAAGAAGCTAAGGAAGAACAAGAGGAACAATACACGCTCTCTCTTCTTCAAAGCTCACTAGAGTCATCCATCTTGGCGGCCTACTCATATGCCGATTCCGCCAAAGAACTATGGGATATACTCAAGGGAGTATATGGAAATGTCTCAAATATATCAAGAATATTTGAGGTGAAGAGGGCGCTGAATGAGCTTCAACAAGAGGAGAAGCCATTCAAGGAAATGTTTGGGGAGTATAGAAGCTTGTGGGCCGAGTTAGAGATTTTGAGGCCACACACAATCGACCCCAAGGAGTTAGGAGAAAGACGTGACCAAGACCAAGTGTTTGGACTTCTCTTGGCACTCAATGCATCCTACAAAGATCTTATCAAGCACATACTCAGATTTGAGAAGCTGCCAAGTCTAGCTGAAGTATGTGGCATGATACAAAGGGAGGAAGGGTCAAGAGACCTATTCCGTGCACCAAGTGAGGCCGCACATCTTGCAAAGAGGAATCTCACATTCGACAAGAGGGTTTTGGAATGTGAGCATTGTAAGATGAAGGGGCACACTAAGGAGAAGTGTTGGACTCTTTACCCACACTTAAGGCCTAAGCGGCTAAAGGAGAATGGAGGTGGACCTAGAGCCTTCATGGGAGTCACGCAACCTGTTGAAGAGATGGTCAGAAGATCCGAGTTTGAGGCTCTCATCAAGAGTCTATCCAAGCTCACAGAATCCGGTAAGAGCCTATTTAGCTCTAAAAGCTCCATTAAGAAGAATATGATCATTGTGGATTCGGGGGCTTCTCATCACATGATTAAGGATCAAGACATGCTGAAAAATCTTGAGCCTTATCATGGAAATGTACAAATAGCCAATGGAAGCTCAGTTCCGATTGAAGGGATAGGAGAGTTAGAGCTTTTCACAAAAGAAACTAAAGCATTATACATGCCTAGCTTCTCATCCAACCTTTTATCAGTTCATAAAGCAACAAAAGATTTGGATTGTGTGGCAATGTTTGGGACTGACTTTGTGAAGTTTCAGGACCCTAAAACAAATCATGTACTCGGAGAAGGGGAGGTGGAGGATGGAGTGTATCTGTTGGAAACAAATAAACAAGAAAAGCTAAAAGCTCTTGGAGTGAAGGCGGATAAGGAAGTTTTTAACAAGAAGGAGATTGGAGATAGCTCATTATGGCATGGAAGGCTAGGACATCCAAGTTCAGCTATCCTCAAGATGGTCTTACCCAATCTCGTTCAAGAAGAAGAAGTTTGTGAAGCATGTGTACTAGGGAAACATTGTAGACAGTTTTTCCCCTCTTCATCTACAACTTGTGATGAAGCTTTTGGCATTGTACACTCGGATGTATGGACCGCCCCATGTAACTCAAGAGATCAATATAAATATTTTATTTCATTCATTGATGACTACTCAAGATACACATGGATCACACTCTTACATTCAAAGGATCAAGTATATGAAGCGTTTACTAACTTCACCAAATATATCTCTACCCAATTCAAGACCAAAATCAAGATCTTAAGAAGTGATAATGGAGGGGAGTATGTTAGCAAACGATTCAAGGAGTTACTCAATAATCTTGGTATCATACACCAAACATCGTGTGCATACACTCCACAACAAAATGGGGTAGCAGAAAGAAAGAATAGGCATCTCATGGAAGTTGCAAGAACCCTCATGATTGCCAAAGGAGTACCTAAGTTTCATTGGGGAGATGCAGTAATGACTTCAAGTTACTTGATCAACCGGCTTCCAACGAAAAATATGGATAATAAATCACCATTTGAAGTGCTACACAAAAGCAAGCCAAGCGTGAACCATATGAAGACCTTTGGATGTTCTTGTTATATGTTTCTACCGGAGGGACAAAGAAGCAAGCTTGAACCTCGAAGTATGAAGTGTGTGTTCATTGGCTACTCACCAACACAAAAAGGATACAAGGTCTACAATCCGGAGACAAGGAGGGTCTATGTATCTAGAGAGGTGAGATTCAATGAAGAAGAAGGATTTTATGGAAACAAGAACCATGAAGCTCCGGAGGATGTGACTTCATTACCTATGGATTGGATGCGGGTTAATGACGCTCTAATAAATGAAGTACAAGGAGAGAGCGAATCATCTGAAACCAGAGTAGAAGATGAGGCACATGCGGAGCAAGATCAGAATTCTGTTGAAGAAGAAGCGAATGATGGTGAGGGAGAACTTGAGCCAACCGTACCCCTAAGAAGAAGTACAAGACAAAGGCGACAACGTGTTTACTATGGCTACAACAACTCTGCCATGCTCCAAGGGGAGTCTAGTGCGAGTAATCTTCCTTGTGTGATAAGAGAATGTCCTGTGCGTACGGCGAGCTTAGATCTCGATCCTATTGGCGACAGCATTCTCTTATCACAAGGGGGAGATAACACTCAAACTAGCACTATCACATATCCCATTGAGCATTTTTGCTCGTTGGCATCCTTACCTATGGAGCATGAAGCTTTTCTTGGAAGAATCAGCAAGGAATCCATACCTAACTCATATGAAGAAGCGTGTGAGAATGGAGTATGGGTAAAAGCCATGGAAGAGGAAATGAAGTCCATGGAAAAGAACCACACTTGGTACTTGACCGAATTACCAAAGGATAAGAAATCAATTGGGTGTAGATGGGTTTACACAATCAAGTATACAAGTGATGGGAAAATAGAGAGGTACAAAGCAAGGCTGGTGGCAAAAGGATACACTCAAATCTATGGGGAGGATTATACCGAGACATTTGCTCCGGTTGCTAAGCTCCACTCCATAAGAATCCTAATCTCAGTGGCAGTGAACTTGAAGTGGGATCTATGGCAGATGGATGTCAAGAACGCCTTCTTGCAAGGAGATTTGGAAGAAGAGGTATATATGGATCCACCCCAAGGATATCATAAGGAAGGCAACAAGGTTTGCAGATTGAAGAAAGCAATCTATGGGCTAAAGCAATCTCCAAGAGCATGGTACCAAAGGCTAAGCGCTTGTCTATTGGATAAGGAGTTCATAAGATCTGAAGCTGATCATACCCTCTTCACAAGGCAAAGTGAAGGAGGAGTAGTGGTGGTCTTGATCTATGTTGATGATCTAATCATCACAGGAAGTGATAAAGATGGAGTAGATCAAATCAAGAAACTCTTGAAGATCGCTTTTGATATAAAGGATCTGGGAGAGCTTAAATACTTCCTAGGGATTGAGATGACACGGTTTGAAGATGGGATGTTCATCTCTCAAAGGAAATATGTGCTGGATCTCTTGGAAGAAACTGGCAAGTTAGGATCCAAGCCAGCTAAAACTCCAATAGAAGAAGGCTACCATGATAATCCTGAGGGGGAGCCATTGGAAGATATTAAGAGGTATCAAAGGATGGTGGGCAAGCTCATCTACCTCACTATCACAAGGCCGGACATTTGCTTTGCAGTGAACCGTGTGAGTCAACATATGCAAAAACCAACTATGCAGCATTGGAACATGATTGAGAGGCTGCTAAGGTACTTAAAAAACAGCCCTGGAAAAGGCATATGGATGAAGGCTAATGGAAACACAAAGGTTCAAGGATATTGTGATGCGGATTGGGCTGGAGATAAGCAAGATAGAAAGTCCACATCCGGTTTTTGTACCTTTGTGGGAGGTAATCTAGTCACTTGGAGAGGTAAGAAGCAGAAAGTTATAGCCTTATCAAGTGCTGAAGCCGAGTATAGGGCTATGAAGGAGGTGACAAAAGAATTGATATGGGTGAAGGCATTCCTAGAAGATCTTGGAATACATGAGGCTGAGGAGATGCTGTTGTATTGTGATAATCAAGCTGCAATACATATAGCATCCAGTCCGGTATTCCATGAAAGGACCAAGCATATAGAAGTGGATTGTCACTTTGTGAGGGGAAAGATTCAAGAAGGAATCATCAAACCCGCATTTGTAGCAAGTGGGGAACAGCTAGCGGATATCTTCACCAAGGCAACATCCTCTATCATTGGGGATCACATACATGGCAAGATCGGTCTAAAGGATCTTCACCGACCAATCTTGAGGGGGAGTGTTGAAATATGTGATCTCAAGAAGAAGAATAATTCAAACTTAAGAGAAGGAGGGAAGGAAAAAGAGAACTAGTTGTGAAGAAACTAGAAGGAGAACTAGTTGAGAAGGAACTAGAAGAAAAGGAAGCTGTTGGATCTAAACTAGACAATCTAACTAAACTAAGTGAGGAAGCAAAGAGAGGTATGGGCACAAGCATGGGCGCATCAGAGCAGGGCATGGTGCGCGTCAGAGCAGGGCATGGTGCAACAAGACTATTGGAGCAGCTCACCCATCTCTCTTCCCTTCTTCACGCCCCTCCTCTCCTCTTCCTTGATTCTTCTTCATTTCAATGTAAAAAGTCTATAAATACATGTAATCTCTTGTAAAGAAGTGTGTGTGAATAAGAAGAAATATTCAGCAATCTTTCTCTTCCTTATTACGCCAATTCTCTCATCTCCATCCTTATCTCTTTCTAAACCTCTAAAATCAACAAGGTCGACCCATGGGGAGGTTGGGATGGGCAGGGGCATGTATAGTCCGTACGGATGGGACTTGGTCTTGGCGCGCCTGCAGGTTATACACCTTGCGCGGAAGACTTCGACCATACTTCTCATCCTAGGCCAGTAGAAGTGACTCCGCAACATGTCTAAGGTCTTATGCATCCCAAAGTGTCCCATCAAACCGCCACTGTGGGCTTCTTGAACGAGCAGCTCTCGAATAGATCCCTCTGGTATGCACAACCGTTTGCCCTTAAAAAGGAAGCCGTCGTGGACATGAAAATCCTTGAAGGAGTCCTTCCCATGTTCGGCATAGGGAAGTTTTAGACCGGGATCATCTTGGTACCGGTCCTTAAGAGGGCCGAAGCCTAGAACCTTGGCCTCAACAGTAGTGATAAGGGCGTGGCGACGGGAAAGGGCATCGGCGACTACATTCTCTTTTCCCTTCTTATACTTGATGACATAGGGAAACATCTCGATGAACTCGAGCCATTTGGCGTGCCGCTTCTTCAGGTTGGTTTGCCCCCGGAGATGCTTCAAGGTTTCATGATCCGAGTGGATCACGCACTCCTTGGAGAGGAGGTAGTGTTGCCAGGTTTCAAGGGCTCGGACCAACGCATAGAGCTCTTTGTCGTAGGTGGGGTAATTGAGTGTGGCTCCATTGAGCTTCTCACTGAAGTAGGCCACGGGACGCCCTCCTTGTGTTAGCACAGCTCCAATGCCTATACCGGACGCGTCACACTCAATTTTGAAGGTCTTGTTGAAGTCGGGCAAGGCTAGCAATGGTGCTTGAGTGAGCCGACCCTTGAGCTCTTGGAAGGCCTTCTCTTGGGGTTCTTCCCATATAAACCCAGAAGACTTTTTCACCAAAGCCGTTAAGGGAGCGGCAATGGAACTAAAGTCCCGAACGAAACGCCGATAGAAGCTGGCCAGACCATGGAAACTACGGACTTGGTTGACATTGGTAGGGGTTGGCCATTCTTGGATGGCCCTGATCTTCTCTTGGTCTACTTTTAGACCCTGACCACTGAGGACAAAGCCTAAGAAGATAAGTTCTCGAGCGCCGAAGGTGCATTTGGCCATGTTGGTGTAAAGCTCCTCTTGTTGCAAGGTTCGTAGGACCGTATCTAGGTGGGAAACGTGTGCAGTAAGATCCTTGCTGTAGACAAGGATGTCGTCAAAGTAGACAACCACGAATTTATTGAGGAACGCTCAGAGAGTATGGTTCATCAGTCGCATGAAAGTGGAAGGGGCGTTGGACAGGCCGAACGGCATGACTAGCCACTCGTACAGCCCTTGCTTGGTTTTGAAGGCGGTCTTCCATTCGTCACCTTCCCTCATTCGGACTTGGTGGTGTTGAAATTAAGAGTATGGAGGCTTAGGGATAGTTGAGAGAGTGATAGTTGTGGCGTGAGAATGATAAGGAGTTTGAGGTTTGGATACTTGGAGAATGTTTAGGATAAAGATGGTGGCGTGAGTATTGATGTAATGAGGGATTATTGTTTGAGAATGATGATAAGAATGATGATGAGAATGAGAATGATAATGGTTGATGAAATAAGATGAACTAAGGAGAATCATGGCGCCGGAGAGCAAAGGCTCCACCGGCGCCTTTAGGGAAATAAGTAAAGCTTTCTTTTACTCTTTTAATCTTCTTATTCTATTATTCACAACTCTTTACATCACATTACATGTATATTTATAGAGTTTTTACATAGACAAGAAGAGAAGAGACGTGAAGAAGGAAGGAGAGAAGAGAGGAGTTTGCGTGAAGAAGAGAGGAGGGAAGGGAGCAGCTCACTGTTTGACTCCTGTTCAAGCTGCGCCCATACCCTGCTGCTGACGCCTCCATGCTTGTGCCCATGCCCTGGTTCTGGCGCCCCATGCTCTCCTTTGCTTCCTCTTTTCCACTTAGTTAGTCTTCTAGTTAGTATGTAACAGCTTCCTTTCTTCTAGTTACATCCTAACCAAGACTTCTTCTAGTTCCTTGTGAACTAGGTTTCCTTTCCCTCCTTCTCTTAGATTTGAATTCTTCTATCATAGAGATGTTGAAATATGTGATCTCAAGAAGAAGAATTCAAACACAAGAGAAGGAGGGAAAAGGAGAAAACTGGTTGAAAAGGAACTAGAAAGAGAACAAGTTAAGAAGGAACTAGAAGAAAAGGAAGTTGTTGGATCTCAACTAGATGAACTAACTAAACTAAGTAAGGAAGCAAGGAGAGGCATGGGCACAAGCATGGGGCGCCAGAGAGAGGCATGGAGTGCAATACTGTTGGAGTAGGTGAGCTGCTCCCTCCTCTCTTCTTCACGCAAAACCTCTCTTCTCCTCTTCCTTCTTCACGCCATTCCTCTCTTCTTCTGCACCTCCTCTCATTCAAATGTCTATAAATATATGTGTAACCTCTTGTAAAGATTTGTAAGACTAAGAGAATAAAATACATACAAACTTTCATAATCTCTTGCTATTCTCACTCTTAGTCTCTAAACATTCTTCAATCTCTTTAAACTTATAATTTCAACATGGTATCAGAGCAGGTTATCTACTAAACCGCTTATTCTCTTCTTGATTCCTCTAATACTCTACAAGGCTTCTAATCTATAACAATACACCTTCCTTAGTTCTATTCACTCTGAGATTAATATCCTTGAGATCATAGGATCTTCAAGTTGTGAAAGGACTAAGATTGTGTATTATTACTAGAAAATGGAGACTAATAGGGTAACAATCTCGGTTATGCTCAAGGGAAACAACTATCTCCTTTGGGCAAAAACCACCAAAACTACTCTTAGAGGCCGAGGACTTTGGCAATATGTTGAGCCAAAAGAAGGAACAGAAGCGGCGGTGAGAAATGAGAAGGAGGAAGCTAAGGAAGAGCAAGAAGAACAATACACTCTTTCTCTTCTCCTAAGCTCACTAGAACCAACTATCTTGGCGGCTTACTCATATGCGGATACCGCCAAGGAACTTTGGGATATACTCAAAGGAGTTTATGGAAACATCTCAAACATATCAAGGATATTTGAGGTGAAAAGGGCATTGAATGAGCTCCAACAAGAGGAAAAGTCATTCAAGGAAATGTTTGGGGAGTATAGAAGCTTATGGGCCGAGTTGGAGATCTTGAGGCCACACACTATAGACCCCAAGGAGTTAGGAGAAAGGCGTGACCAAGATCAAGTGTTTGGGCTTCTCTTGGCACTCAATGCATCATACAAGGATCTTATCAAGCATATACTTCGATTTGAGAATCTGCCAAGTCTAGCGGAAGTATGCGGTATGATACAAAGGGAAGAAGGGTCTAGAGACCTGTTTCGTGCACCAAGTGAAGCTGCACATCTTGCAAGAAAGAATCTCACATTTGGAGACAAGAGGACGTTGGAGTGTGAGCATTGCAAGATGAAAGGACACACTAAGGAGAAGTGTTGGACTCTCCATCCACACTTGAGGCCTAAGCGGCTAAGGGAGAATGGGAATGGACCTAGAGCCTTCACGGGAATTGCACAACCTGTTGAAGAACTGGTTAGAAGGTCTGAGTTTGAAGCTCTCATCAAGAGCCTAGCCAAACTCACAGATTCGGGTAAGAGTTTTTTCATCTCTAAAACACCCATAAAGAAGACTAGAATCATTGTGGATTCAGGGGCTTCTCATCACATGATCAAGGATCAAGATATGTTAAAGAATCTTGAACCATGCCATGGAAGTGTACAAGTAGCCAATGGAAGTTCAGTTCCAATTAAAGGGATAGGAGAGTTAGAGCTTTTTAAAAGGGAAACAAAAGCATTATACATGCCTAACTTCTCATCTAATCTTTTATCCGTTAATAAAGCTACAAAGGATTTGGAGTGTGTGGCTGTGTTTGGGACTGACTTTGTTAAGTTTCAGGACCCTAAAACAAACCATGTGCTCGGAGAAGGGAAGGTAGAAGATGGTGTGTATATCTTGGAATCAAATAAACAAGAGGAACCAATGACTCTTGGAATGAAGGCAGATGCAAAGTTTTTTGGGAGGAAAGAGATTGAAGATAGCCCATTATGGCATGGAAGGCTAGGACATCCAAGTTCAGCAGTCCTCAAGATGGTCTTACCCAATCTCATCCAAGAAGAAGTAGTGTGTGAGGCGTGTGTACTAGGGAAGCATTGTAGACAAGCTTTTCCTACTTCATCTACAACTTGTGATGAAGCGTTTGGCATTGTACACTCGGATGTATGGACCTCACCATGTAATTCAAGAGATCAATATAAATATTTTGTTTCATTCATTGATGACTACTCAAGATATACATGGATCACTCTTCTACATACCAAAGATCAAGTGTATGAAGCCTTCACCAACTTCATTAACTATATCTCTACCCAATTCAAAACAAAGATCAAAGTATTGCGTAGTGATAATGGAGGTGAATATGTGAGTAAACGATTCAAAGAGTTGCTCAACAACTTTGGCATCATTCATCAAACATCGTGTGCATACACTCCTCAGCAGAACGGGATAGCTGAAAGGAAGAATAGACACCTAATGGAAGTAGCAAGGACTCTCATGATTGCCAAAAGAGTACCAAAGTTCCATTGGGGAGATGCCGTAATGACATCAAGCTACTTAATCAACCGACTTCCAACCAAAAATCTGGATGATAAGTCCCCATTTGAAGTGTTGTACAAGAAGAAACCAAGCTTAAATCATATCAAAACGTTTGGATGCACATGCTTCATGTTTTTACCAGAAGGACACAGAAGCAAACTTGAACCTCGAAGCATGAGGTGTGTGTTCATTGGATATTCACCAACACAAAAGGGCTACAAGGTCTACAATCCGGAAACAAGAAGAGTGTATGTGTCTAGAGAAGTAAGGTTTAATGAACAAGAGAGTTTCTATGGGGCTAAGGATCATGATGCTTCTAAAGGAATGACCTATTCATCCATGGACTGGATGGTGTTTGATGAAACGCCAAGCCTATGTGAAGAAGTACAAGAAGAAACATCTGAGAACTTCATAGAGCAAGATAGTGCGGATAATGCACATGAGGAAGTGGATCAGAATTTGGATGAAGAGGGAGCGGATGCTGAAGAAGGACAGGAGCCAACCATACCTCTAAGAAGAAGTACAAGACAGAGACGACAACGTGTCTTTTATGGCTATAACAATTCTGCTATGCTCCAAGGAGAGTCTAGTACGAGTATTTTTCCTTGTGTGATAAGAGAGTGTCCTGAGCGTACGGCGAGCTTAGATCTCGATCCTATTGGCGACAGCACTCTCATATCACAAGGAGGAGATCACACTCAAACTAGTATTATCACATATCCCATTGAGCATTTCTGTCCCTTGGCGACATTACCCATGGAGCATGAAGTGTTTCTCACAAAAATCAGCAAGGAATACATTCCTAGCTCATATGAAGAAGCATGTGAGAGTGAAGTATGGGTGAAAGCCATGGAAGAGGAAATGAAGTCCATGGAAAGGAATAATACTTGGTACTTAACCGACTTACCAAAGAATAAGAAGTCGGTTGGGAGTAGATGGGTGTATACAATTAAATACACAAGTGATGGGGAAATAGAAAGGTACAAAGCAAGGCTGGTAGCAAAAGGATATACTCAAGTCTATGGGGAGGACTATACTGAAACATTTGCTCCAGTGGCTAAGCTTCATTCCATAAGAATTCTAATCTCGGTAGCTGTAAACTTGGAATGGGACTTATGGCAAATGGACGTCAAGAATGCCTTCTTGCAGGGGGATTTGGAAGAAGAAGTATATATGGATCCACCCCTAGGGTATCATAATGGAGGCAACAAAGTGTGTAGATTGAAGAAAGCAATCTATGGGCTGAAGCAATCTCCAAGAGCATGGTACCAAAGGCTAAGTGCTTGTCTCTTGAAGAAGGAGTTCATAAAATCTGAAGCGGATCATACTCTATTCACAAGACAAAGTGAAGGAGGAGTAGTGGTAGTCTTGATTTATGTTGATGATCTAATCATCACAGGAAGTGACAAAGATGGAGTAGATCAAATCAAGGGACTCTTGAAGGCCGACTTTGATATAAAGGATCTAGGGGAGCTCAAGTACTTCCTAGGGATTGAGATGACACGATTTGGAGATGGAATGTTCATATCTCAAAGGAAATATGTGCTGGATCTCTTGGAAGAAACCGGGAAGTTAGGATCCAAGCCGGCCAAAACTCCAATAGAAGAAGGATACCAAGATAGTCCTGAGGGGGAGCCTTTTAAGAACATTAAAAGATACCAAAGGATGGTGGGCAAACTTATCTATCTTACCATTACAAGACCTGACATCTGCTTTGCAGTAAACCGTGTGAGCCAGCATATGCAAAAGCCAACCTCACAACATTGGAACATGATTGAGAGGTTGCTAAGGTACCTAAAGAATAGCCCTGGAAAAGGTGTATGGATGCATGTTAATGGGAACACAAAGGTCCAAGGTTATTGTGATGCGGATTGGGCTGGAGATAAAAAGGATAGAAAGTCCACATCTGGTTTTTGCACATTTGTGGGAGGAAATCTAGTAACCTGGAGGAGCAAAAAACAGAAGGTCATAGCCTTATCAAGTGCTGAAGCAGAGTACAGAGCCATGAAAGAATTGACAAAGGAGTTGATATGGATAAAAGCGCTTCTAAAAGACCTTGGAATCCAGGGAGATGAAGAAATGCTGTTGTATTGTGATAATCAAGCTGCAATGCATATAGCATCAAATCCGGTATTTCATGAAAGAACCAAGCACATAGAAGTTGATTGCCATTTTGTGAGAGGGAAGATACAAGAAGGAATTATCAAAACCGCCTTTGTAGCAAGCAAGGATCAATTAGCTGATATCTTCACTAAGGCAACTTCAACTATTACTTGTGATCACATTCATGGCAAGATCGGTCTTAAGGATCTCCACCGACCAATCTTGAGGGGGAGTGTTGAAATATGTGATCTCAAGAAGAAGAATTCAAACACAAGAGAAGGAGGGAAAAGGAGAAAACTGGTTGAAAAGGAACTAGAAAGAGAACAAGTTAAGAAGGAACTAGAAGAAAAGGAAGTTGTTGGATCTCAACTAGATGAACTAACTAAACTAAGTAAGGAAGCAAGGAGAGGCATGGGCACAAGCATGGGGCGCCAGAGAGAGGCATGGAGTGCAATACTGTTGGAGTAGGTGAGCTGCTCCCTCCTCTCTTCTTCACGCAAAACCTCTCTTCTCCTCTTCCTTCTTCACGCCATTCCTCTCTTCTTCTGCACCTCCTCTCATTCAAATGTCTATAAATATATGTGTAACCTCTTGTAAAGATTTGTAAGACTAAGAGAATAAAATACATACAAACTTTCATAATCTCTTGCTATTCTCACTCTTAGTCTCTAAACATTCTTCAATCTCTTTAAACTTATAATTTCAACAAGAGATCATATATTTCAACACTCCCCCTCAAGATTGGTCGGTAGGTGTCCTTAAGGCCAATCTTGCCATGTACGTGATCCTCATTGATAGAAGATGATGCCATGATAATGATATCCGCTAGCTGATCCTTGCTTGCTCCAATGACAGTTTTGATGACTCCTAACCTCAATGAGACCACGGCTTCCTCTCCTATAGCCTTCACTCTTTCTTGCGGATTAGGCTTTGTCTTCTCTAAGCTTCACTCGGATCATGTCTCCTCGGGATTCTTGTCTCAAACTTAATCTTGACTTCAAGCTCCTCGGATGACATCTTCTAGCTCACGGAATACTCACATTGTCATTGGCTTCCTCTTGATGACTCTTGGGAGTATACTCTATCCGTTAGACGCCACTTCCCGCTGGTTCTCGGATCACCACACCTAATAAGGTCTGAAAGGTGGTTTCTCCTTCGGTTTTCTTACAACATCATCCATAGCTACTCGTATGTGTCTCCCGGCTTTCTCTCGCCATCGTCTCCTCATACGGTGCTTGGAGTGCCTTGTTGCCTTGTTTACCGTTCCACAGCCTCCTAGGTGAACGCCTCTTGGTCTGAGCTTCACACTCCATCTATCAAGATCAATCTTGGCTTCAACCCTTCATAGATTTGATCTTGATTCTTCAAAGAGCCATCCGCTCTAATCCCACTTATCATAAGACTCTCCCGGCTTCCTCTCGGAATGCCGCACCTATCCATGGTACAATGTGATAGTCCTCTTCTTCTTGGACCATCACCTAACTTGGTGCTTCAACGGTCTTCTTCAACACTCCCCCTCAAGCTTGGTTCGAGTATGGAAAGAACCAAACTTGACAAGGAAGACCGTTGCATAATTTGGAGCTCACCGCTTCTTCAACACTTCCCTTCAAGACTAGCTCGTTGCCAAGGGACCACTCTTGCAAAGGAAAGAGCACTAAGCTTGATTATGCCAATGATGCCGCCTCCTCTTGGACTATCTATCCCACTTGGCAATTAGGACAAGCTTTCGTCTGCTAGCCATTTTGGATTAGGCCGCAAAGGACATCATCTACCTCCACATAACACCACCATGAATAGCTTGCTTGAGCCTATACACACTTCTTCTTGTAGATTGCTCCGCTTGGATCACCACCTGGTTGAGTATGATCACCACTCTCTCAAGACCTCCTGGATCAAGTGATTCGGCCTCAAGAGAGGATGAAGACCATGTGGAAGAATATGACCCTCCATAAGCACCATTTAATCAATACCTTGGAGCAACTACTTCTTGGACCATCTGAATCTTCCGCTTGTTGAAAGATTCACCAATGAAAGATAGCATTAGCATATGAGACTGGTTTTGGAAGTCATGAACTTCTTGGAAATGAGTCTTGCAGAGTTTGATTCGCCTGTTACTGAGGCTGAGAATTCGCCAAGAGCTTCACTGAGTCGCTGTTGCTCTTCTTCTCAGAGCAACAATCGCTCTTAACCTCTTCCTCTGAGGTTTCACCTCTCTCAGCAGCCTTACTCTTCTCCTCCTTAACGCTTGAAGTTACAAGCGAATGTGAGTTTCCAATCACCACAATTGGAATCAAACTCTCAAGAATCACAACACAAGCCCATCCAAAAACATTGCTTACTATCTCTTCACCGCTTCTTTTCCACAATTGATTTTTCTCTTATCAACTGTGTTTCTTTGATCAAAAATTATTGACCACTTCCTTTTCTTTGCAGGAAACATCTCAGCCTTGTGCTTCATCTCTGTTTCATGCAAGTCTTCTACGTGAACTCCTCTTGTCACGTCTCTTATGCAAGTCTCTTCCGGGTTAAAGATGTGAACTCCTCTTGTCACTTCTCTTCCGCAAGTCTCTTCCGGGATTCAACCTTCTTCAGCTTCCTCTTTCTAAGGTAAGCTTCTCCTTTTCTCCAAGTTTTACTATGAGCTGTCTCATATTTTCCTTGAAGTCTTATGTGAACTAGATTCACACTTTCTTTGACTGTTTTTTGTACAGCCGGTTTAATGCTTCCTCTTCTTTCTTGTTGGATGTCTTCATTTGATCACCAGCCACTTTACTTCCTATTCAATGATTTGTTTTCACTTGGAGCTTGCTTGGATCACCACTTAAGGTCACCACCCAGCCTTCTCCTCTTCTTAACCATCAAGCCAAAAACACTCTTCATCTCCTAGATGCCTTATTTCCCACGCCATACATGCCAAAGACCATCACGCCATGACAAGCTTCTTCATGGATGAATGATTCTAAAAATCCTCTGGATCTTGTTTCCAAAGAGGATCACCGAGGGATTGATGTTGATACAACCCCTTTTCAAAGTTTTGTATGTGGATCTAGACTCCACAAACAAGAAACACAAAGAAAGATATTTACTCTCTCACACACACCTTATTAAAAACGCATGGGAGGAACAAATTACCCCAGAAAATCTCTCTCTCATGTGTTTAACAAAAGAAAAACGAGTTCCTCAAGGCAAGGAGCCAAGGAGAGCCCAACGAAATCTCCCTCAATTTGTCATCATTTTCTAGTAACAATACACACCCTTAGTCCTTTCACAACTTGAAGATCTTATGATCTCAAGGATATTAATCTCAGAGTGAATAGAACTAAGAAAGTGTATGGTTATAGATTAGAAGACTTTGTAGAGAGCTAGAAGAATAACAAGAGATTAGGCGCTAGATCACTCAACTTGCTCTGATACCATGTTGAAATTAAGAGTATGGAGGCTTAGGGATAGTTGAGAGAGTGATAGTTGTGGCGTGAGAATGATAAGGAGTTTGAGGTTTGGATACTTGGAGAATGTTTAGGATAAAGATGGTGGCGTGAGTATTGATGTAATGAGGGATTATTGTTTGAGAATGATGATAAGAATGATGATGAGAATGAGAATGATAATGGTTGATGAAATAAGATGAACTAAGGAGAAGCATGGCGCCGGAGAGCAAAGGCTCCACCGGCGCCTTTAGGGAAATAAGTAAAGCTTTCTTTTACTCTTTTAATCTTCTTATTCTCTTATTCACAACTCTTTACATCACATTACATGTATATTTATAGAGTTTTTACATAGACAAGAAGAGAAGAGACGTGAAGAAGGAAGGAGAGAAGAGAGGAGTTTGCGTGAAGAAGAGAGGAGGGAAGGGAGCAGCTCACTGTTTGACTCCTGTTCAAGCTGCGCCCATACCCTGCTGCTGACGCCTCCATGCTTGTGCCCATGCCCTGGTTCTGGCGCCCCATGCTCTCCTTTGCTTCCTCTTTTCCACTTAGTTAGTCTTCTAGTTAGTATGTAACAGCTTCCTTTCTTCTAGTTACATCCTAACCAAGACTTCTTCTAGTTCCTTGTGAACTAGGTTTCCTTTCCCTCCTTCTCTTAGATTTGAATTCTTCTATCATAGAGATCACATATTTCAACAGGTGGTAACCACTTTTGAGGTCGATCTTGGAGAAAATGGACGCGCCACTAAGTTCGTCCAACATGTCATCCAAACGGGGAATTGGATGTCGGTACTTGACCGTAATATTGTTGATGGGCCGGCAGTCCACGCACATCCTCCAGCTACCATCCTTCTTGGGAACCAAAAGGACTGGTACGGCGCACGGACTGAGGCTTTCGCGGACGTATCCCTTGGACAAAAGGTCGGCAACCTGTCGTTCTAGTTCTTTGGACTCCTCCGGATTGACGCGGTAAGCAGGCCGGTTGGGCAGGGAGGCTCCGGGAATGAAGTCGATCCGGTGTTCAATACCCCGGAGGGGGGGAAGTCCGTGGGGAATCTCTTCAGGGAAGACGGACGAATACTTCTGGAGGATCCTTTGGAGCTCATCCGGGATTGGCTCTTCCCTGGTACCTGCGCTCATCACATCTTTGTAAACCATTAGTACAACTCGGCACTCATTGCCGATGGTTTTACAAGCGTCCCTAATGGATATAAGGAAGTTGGGACGGGAAGATGTGGTTTTGGCTAGGCGAGATTGGAGTTCATGTACTTGAACGGGTGTTAGAGGTGCTAGGGTAACACGCTTAGTTTTATGCATAAACGAATAAAAGTTGGAACGGCCGTTGTGGGTGGCGTCCTTGTCAAACTGCCATGGGCGTCCTAAGAGGACGTGGCTAGCTTGCATTGGAACAACATCACATTGGACCGTGTCCCGGTACTGCCCTATACTAAAGACTAGATCTACCTGTTTGGTAATGGGTATAACAGTTTTATCATTCAGCCATCGCAGTTTATAGGGATGAGGGTGTTTAGAGGTAGGGAGGGAAAGCTTTGTCACGAGGTGGGAGCTGGCCACATTGGTACAGGACCCACCATCAATGATCAAGCCGCAAACCTTGCCGTTGATGGTGCAGCATGTGTGGAAGATGTTGTCCCGCTGTCCGGTCGGCTTGGGCAAGGTCAAGGTGCTAAGGCTCCTTTGGACGACCAGGAGGTCTCCTACATCCGGGTATTCAACCGTGTCTTCTGGTTGAACTGGCTCGGGACTGCTTTCCTCGTCCGGCTCCTTGTCCTGGGATTCATAGTTGCCTTCGGGGGTAAGGATCATGGCTCGGTTGTTGGGGCAGTCCCTGGAGTAATGCCCTCTGCCTTGGCATTTGTAGCATATCACGTCCCGGCTTCTTCCCGCATTGGCTTCGGGTTGCCTTGGCTTGAAACGTGAATCAATGGCAATGGCCTTGGATGCAATCGGTGGTTTGGGGCTAGTGGACGTGGCTGTAGGGTTGGGAGACCAGACTTGGTTCGGGGAGGTCTTTCCTCGGAAGGCCGAGGCGGTTTTCCTCTTGATCTGAGCTTCTAAGTGGATGGCCAGGTGCAAGAGCTCATCAAAACCTTGGTAAGACTGTCGCTCTACTTTGCGGGCGATTCGGTCTTGCATGCCGTCCACGAACTGGGCCATTAAGGTCTCTTCACAGTCATTGAGCTGGAGACGGTTTTGCAGATGCTCAAACTCGTCGTAGTACTCTTCAATGGTCCGGGTGCCTTGGTGAAACTTCCGGAACCATTTTTGTAAATCTTGGTGATAGAGGGGCGGGACGTAGCGCTTCCTCATGACATATTTCATAACGTCCCAAGTAGGGATTAGGCCTTCACGTCGTCGTCTGCGTTCTGCCAAGTCACGGTCCCACCATGTAAGGGCGTGGTCGGTCAGTTGGGCCGCCGCATAGGCAACCTTCTTAGGTTCGGAGTAGTCGTAGCAATCAAACAGATGGTCCATTCGCCTTTCCCAATCGAGGTAGGCTTCCGGGTCAACCTTTCCCGCGAAGTTCGGTGGGACCAGTTTGTGGACCGGGGC
The DNA here is from genome assembly GCA_963854855.1 of Nasturtium officinale. Lineage (NCBI taxonomy): Eukaryota > Viridiplantae > Streptophyta > Magnoliopsida > Brassicales > Brassicaceae > Nasturtium > Nasturtium officinale. Next base: position 289,354 of record CAWLBA010000010.1, read on the forward strand.
CTCGGGTCGAGGTGCACGGTCATCCCGATCGTTTGGTCGCTCTCTGCGCCGGGGTCGTCCTGGACAGGGTTGATATGGATCGTACCCGTCGTCGGATTGGTAGGCTGGAACGGGTTCTTCAAGGGGTTGGTCGGCGAAATCGGCCGGCTGGTTTGGGAGGGGCGGTCGAGCATCAGGGGGAAGATCGTATCGGGCCATTCGCTCAGTGAGGCGCTCTATTTGGGCCTGGATAGTAGCCAGGATAGTACCGATCTCAATAGGACGGGGCAAGTCTTCCACGGGTTCGGCCATGGGTGGTACGGTTGGTACGGATGGTTCGTACGGACGGCGCGGTACGGACAACGGGGTGAGTTCGTCGGGGTCGAAGTCGGTAAGGTCAAGCCGGCGGGGTTGGCCTGTACGGACGGTGGTAGGGTATGGACGGCGGCGTACGGACGGTGGGAGACTCTCGGAGGTACTAGGTCCTGAAAGGTTGGTCCGCCGGGGTCGTCCGGGTCGAGGGACGGTAGCCCAATAGGGTCGCCCGGTCGTGGTTGTTACTGATGGGGACAGGTCAATCGTAGGATCGATCGGACACGGGGGTGTACGGCTGTTGGAGCTGACGTATCCTGCCAGTACGGGTAATGGGGCGTGGACTGGTGGGATGGACCCTACGCGCATAAAATGACAAAAAAATGAAAGCTGGCGGTATGGTGTAAGGATAAAGGATGGTTTTTGCTAGAGGACAACTGCCGAACGTTTAAAGTAAAAAGGACAAAGGACAATTAATAACAAAAATGGCAAAAACAACTAGCACGCGGATTTCTCATGTCCTGCCAAAGGGAGGGATCACAAATAAGGCAAGGACAGGATATTCCTCACGTGGCCGGGTCAGAGAATAGGCGAGTAAGGTGTGTTGACCAGAAATGGTCCCCACTTACTCGTCTTCAACCTCTCGTCTCACTAGGGCAACAATGGTGCTTCGGTGGTACTAAGACTTAGTCCTTCACACGTTGGCGACCAAAGGCTAGCTACAAGCACAAGGCTTTGAGACAATAATGACCGTGGCAAAGACTAGACTGTTAGAGAGTAAGGTGCGAGATAAGAACAAGTTCAAAGCGGGTAAACGGTAGAGAAACAATGGAAGATGTTTAATGGAAAGTTACAACCTGACGGATGAAGCTTGGCTCTGATACCAGCTGATACATTCCAGGAACGTTGGCTTCGGAAACAGGCTGAGTCGGGACGAGACTGGGAAGGAGCCGGTCGTACGTGTACCGGTATGGTACCTCGGTTGGCGGAAAGGCCGCGGTATGGGTCCTCGGCGGTACGGATGGGGGAAACGGAATGGTAAAGTGGTGGTGTCAAGGCGGGATTTGGACGGCGGGAAGGTTGGATGAAGGTAGAGATGGAAGAGGATGGAGGTAAGCATTTGGAGAGTGGAAAGGATGGAGCGAAGGGAAAATGGATAGATGGAAAGTAACAATGGATCGAAAGCCGGCCACACGGTATTTGGACAATGCCGTGATACGACTGATCGGAGTCCGAGCTGAGCTTCCAGGACAACGATGTTTAAACTACTTGAGATTCGAGAGCAAGCTTTAAGCTAATTGCATTCATTCAAATCTGCCTTCAATGGGGGTGGTTACATGCCTTTATATAGGCAAAAGACATAGGGCAACAAGCCCCTTACAAAGGACCAGCGTGTCCTTGGGTGTTTACATACCCGTAAAACAGTAACTTAAGTTCTTAGTAAAACGGTAAAAACAAGAAAACAGGAAGGGATAGAGATTAGGGCCGGACGACAACCACGCGGACCATGGACGGGTAAGGTGATGATCGGCTCGGTCCTAATGCGTCCGGGTCGTGAACCTCGTTAAAAACCTTGATGGGAAAACCACTTAGGGATAAAACCCGATCAAGGAAAAAAGAGTGTTCCTTTCCCCAAATGACTTTAGTGGGGCGTTTTCACCGGGTCAAGGTGAAAACGCTAAGGACTTGGTCCTTGATGTTTGCCGCGGTTGCCAGCTTGGGTTGTTGCCATTTGCCTTCCTTCAATCCTTGGGCAATCACCATGCTCATCCTTGTTTGGTATGGCCTTGAGTATGCGCGGTCAATGACCGATACCGGCATATTTGGCAGCGTTTCTTGGCTTTCGTCCATGTCTATCCTGGCATCATCCGGCTGGCTATCCTCTGGATCGGATGTGGCTTGGGCCTCATCAGTTAGGGTTTAGGGTATATGGTTTACAGATTAGGATTTTGGGTTTAGGGTTTAGGGATTAGGGTTTAGGGTTTAGGGTATAAGATTAAGATGTTAGTTTTAGAGATTAGGGTTTAGGATTTAGGGTTTAGGTTTATAGATTAGGGTTTAAGGTTTAGGGTATAGGGTTTAGGGTATAAGATTAAGAGTTTAGGGTTTAGAGATTAGGGTTTAGGATTTAGGGTTTAGGTTTAGGGTTTAGGGTTTAGGAATAAGAATATTATGACTCACGATTGCAGAGGAAGCATGTCATCTAGTTGAGATACAAAACAAGGTAAGCAAGACACATTTTATGTTATTCTTGGGTTCGAGATTCAAAAAGGGTAAGCAAGACACAAGTTATTCCAAATGTGTTTAGGGTTAGGGTTTAGGGTATAGAGTTTACAGATTAGGATTTTGGGTTTAGGGTTTCGGGATAATGGTTTAGGGTTTAGGGTATAAGATTAAGAGTTTAGGTTTTAAATATTAGGGTTTAGGATTTAGGGTTTAGGTTTATAGATTAGGGTTTGAGGTCAAGGGTATAAGGTTTATGGTATAAGATTAAGAGTTTAGGGTTTAGATATTAGGGTTTAGGATTTACGGTTTAGGTTTAGTGTTTAAGGTTTAAGAGTAAGAATATTATGACTCACGATTACAGAGGAAGCTTATCATCTAGTTGAGATACAAAATAAGGTAAGCAAGACACATTTTATGTTATTCTTGGGATCGAAATTCAAAAAAGGTAAGCAAGACACAAGTTATTCCCAATGTGTTTAGGGTTAGGGTTTAGGGTATAGGTTCTACAGATAGGGTCTTGGGTTTAGGGTTTAAGGATTAGGGTTTAGGGTTTAGGGTATGCGTGTAAGAGTTTAGTTTTAGAGATTAGGGTTTAGGATTTAGGGTTTAGGTTTATAGATTAGGGTTTAAGGTTAAGTGTATAGGGTTTAGGGTTTAAAATTAAGAGTTTAGGTTTTAGAGATTAGGGTTTAGGATTTAAGGTTTAGGTTTAGGGTTTAGGAGTCATGATTACAGAGGAAGCATGTCATCCAGTTGAGATACAAAACAAGGTAAGCAAGACACAAGTTATTCCCAATGTGTTTAGGGTTAGGGTTTAGATTAAAGGGTTTACAGATTAGGGTTTAAGGTTTAGGGTATAGGGAATAGGGTTTAGCGTATTGGGTCTAGGGTTTAGTGTATAAGATTAAGAGTTTAGGTTTAGAGATTAGAATTTAGGATTTAGGGTTTAGGATTAGGGTTTAGGGTTTAGGAGTGAGAATATTATGAGTCACGATTACAAAGGAAGCATATCATCCAGTTGAATACAAAATAATGTAAGCAAGACACATTTTATGTTATTCTTGGGATCAAAATTCAAAAAAGGTAAGCAAGACACAAGTTATTTTAATGTGTTTAGGGTTATGGTTTAAGGTATAGGTTTTACAGATAGGGTTTTGGGTTTAGGGTTTAAGGATTAGGGTTTAGGGTTTAGGGTATGTGAGTAAGAGTTTAGTTTTAGAGATTAGGGTTTAGGATTTAGGGTTTAGGTTTATAGATTAGGGTTTAAGGTTAAGGGTATAAGGTTTAGGGTTTAAACTTAAGAGTTTAGGTTTTAGAGATTAGGGTTTAGGATTTAGGGTTTAGGTTTAGGGTTTAGGAGTAAGAATGTTATGAATCATGATTACAGAGGAAGCATGTCATCCAGTTGAGATACAAAACAAGGTAAGGAAGACACATTTTATGTTATTCTTGGATTCGAGATTTAAAAAAGGTAAGCAAGACACAAGTTATTCCCAATGTGTTTAGGGTTAGTGATACGCTCCAGGAACGTTGGCTTCGGAAACAGGCTGAGTCGGGACGAGACTGGGAAGGAGCCGGTCGTACGTGTACCGGTACGGTACCTCGGTTGGCGGAAAGGCCGCAGTACGGGTCCTCGGCGGTACGGATGGGGGAAACGGAATGGTAAAGTGGTGGTGTCAAGGCGGGATTTGGACGGCGGGAAGGTTGGATGAAGGTAGAGATGGAAGAGGATGGAGGTAAGCATTTGGAGAGTGGAAAGGTTTGAGCGAAGGGAAAATGGATAGATGGAAAGTAACAATGGATCGAAAGCCGGCCACACGGTATTTGGACAATGCCGTGATACGACTGATCGGAGTCCGAGCTGAGCTTCCAGGACTACGATGTTTAAACTACTTGAGATTCGAGAGCAAGCTTTAAGCTAATTGCATTCATTCAAATCTGCCTTCAAAGGGGGTGGTTACACGCCTTTATATAGGCAAAAGACATAGGGCAACAAGCCCCTTACAAAGGACCAGCGTGTCCTTGGGTGTTTACATACCCGTAAAACAGTAACTTAAGTTCTTAGTAAAACGGTAAAAACAAGAAAACAGGAAGGGATAGAGATTAGGGCCGGACGACAACCACGCGGACCATGGACGGGTAAGGTGATGATCGGCTCGGTCCTAATGCGTCTGGGTCGTGAACCTCGTTAAAAACCTTGATGGGAAAACCACTTAGGGATAAAACCCGATCAAGGGAAAAAGAGTGTTCCTTTCCCCAAACGACTTTAGTGGGGCGTTTTCACCGGGTCAAGGTGAAAACGCTAAGGACTTGGTCCTTGATGTTTGCCGCGGTTGCCAGCTTGGGTTGTTGCCATTTGCCTTCCTTCAATCCTTGGGCAATCACCATGCTCATCCTTGTTTGGTATGGCCTTGAGTATGCGCGGTCAATGACCGATACCGGCATATTTGGCAGCGTTTCTTGGATTTCGTCCTTGTCTATCCCGGCATCATCCGGCTGGCTATCCTCCGGATCGGATGTGGCTTGGGCCTCATCAGTTAGGGTTTAGATTAAAGGGTTTACAGATTAGGGTTTAGGGTTTAGGGTAAAGGGATTAGGGTTTAGGGTATTGCGTCTAGGGTTTAGGGTATAAGATTAAGAGTTTAGGTTTAGAGATTAGAATTTAGGATTTAGGGTTTAGGATTAGGGTTTAGGGTTTAGGGTTTACGAGTGAGAATATTATGAGTTACGATTACAGAGGAAGCATGTCATTCTTGGGTTCGAGATTCAAAAAAGGTAAGCAAGACACAAGTTATTCCCAATGTGTTTAGGGTTAGGGTTTAGGGTATAGAGTTTACAGATTAGGGTTTTGGGTTTAAGGTTTAGGGATTAAGGTTTAGGGTATAAGTTTAAGAGTTTAGGTTTTAGAGATTAAGGTTTAGAATTTAGGGTTTAGGTTTATAGATTAGGGTTTGAGGTTAAGGGTATAGGGTTTATGGTATAAGATTAAGAGTTTAGGGTTTACAGATTAGGGTTTAGGATATAGGGTTTAGGTTTAAGGTTTAGGGTTTAGGAGTAAGATTAGTATGAGTCACGATTACATAGGAAGCATGTCATCTAGTTGAGATACAAAACAAGGTAAGCAAGACACATTTTATGTTATTCTTGGGTTCGAAATTTAAAAAAGGTAAGCAAGACAAAGTAATTCCCAATGTGTTTAGGGTTAGGGTTTAGGGTATAGGGTTTACAGATTAAGGTTTTGGGTTTAGGGATTAGGGTTTAGGGTTTAGGGTATAAGATTAAGAGTTTAGTTTTACAAATTAGGGTTTAGGATTTAGGGTTTAGGTTATATAGATTAGGGTTTTAGGTTAAGGGTGTAGGGTTTAGGGTATAAGATTAAGAGTTTAGGATTTAGATATTAGGGTTTAAGATTTAAGGTTTAGGTTTAGGGTTTGTGAGTAAGAATATTATGAATCATGATTACAGAGGAAGCATGTCATCCTGTTGAGATACAAAAAAGGTAAGCAAGACACAAGTTATTCCCAATGTGTTTAGGGTTAGGGTTTAAATATTAGGGTTACAGTTTAAGGTTTTGGGTTTAGGGTTTACGAAATAAGGTTTAAGGTTTAGGGTTAAGATTAAGAGTTTAAATTTTATAGATTCGGGTTTAGATTTATAGATTAGGGTTTAAGGTTAAGTGATACGCTCCAGGAACGTTGGCTTCGGAATCAGGCTGAGTTTGGACGGAACCGGGACGGAGGCGGTCGTACGGGTACCGGTACGGTACGTCGGCTGGTGGAAGGACCGCGGTACGGGTCCTCGGCGGTACGGATGGGAGAAACGAGATGGTAAAGTGGTGGTGTCACGGCGAGGGTTGGACGGCGGAAGGGTTGGATGAAGTAGATATGGAAGAGGATGGAGATAAGTGTTTGGAGGGTGAGAAGGGATGGAGCGAAGTGAGAATGGATAGATGGATCGGTAACAATGGATCGAAAGCCGGCCACACGGTGTTTGGACAACGCCGTGATACGACTGATCGGAGTCCGAGCTGAGCTTCGAGGACAACGATGTTTAAACTACTTGAGATTCGAGAGCAAGCTTTAAGCTAATTGCATTCATTCAAATCTGAGTTCAAAGGGAGAGGTTACACGCCTTTATATAGGCGAGAGAAATAGGGCAACACGCCCATTACAAAAAGACCAACGTGTCCTTGGGTGTTTACATACCCATAAAACAGTAAATTAAGTTCTTAGTAAAACGGTAAAAGCAAGAAAACAGGAAGGGATAGAGATTAGGGCCGGACGACAACCACGCGGACCATGGACGGGTAAGGTGATGATCGGCTCGGTCCTAATGCGGCCGGGTCGTGAACCTCGTTAAAAACCTTGATGGGAAAACCACTTAGGGATAAAACCCATCAAGGGAAAAAGAGTGTTCCTTTCCCAAACGACTTTAGTGGGGTGTTTTCACCGTGTCAAGGTGAAAACGCTAAGGACTTGGTCCTTGGTGTTTGCCGAGGTTGCCAGCTTGGGTTGGGGCCATTTGCCTTTCTTCAGTCCTTGGGCAATCGCCATGTTCATTCTTGTTTGGTACGGTCGCGAATGCGCACGGTCAATGGCCGATACCGGCATAACTGGCAACGTTCCTTGGCTTTCGTCCGTGTCTGTACCGGTATCGTCCGGCTGGCTATCCTCCGGGTCGGAGACGTCTTGGACCTCATCATGCCCTCCCTCTTGAAAGTGTTTTGTCCTCAAAACTTGATCTCCTGCATCAAAACGGGACAAATCAGCAACATTGAAAGTGGTGGACATGTTACCTTTACCTGGAATGTCTATCCGGTACGCATTGTTGTTAATGCGCTCTAGGACTTGGAAGGGACCATCTCCTCGCGGTTGTAGCTTCGTCTGTCGGGTTTTGTTGAATCGTTCAGTTCGGGTGTGTAGCCAAACCCATTCCCCTGGTTGTAGGATCATTGGCTGTCTCCCTCGGTCCGCTTTCTGCTTGTACTGTTCCGTCTTCTTGAGGATTCGGCTGCGGACACGTTCATGAAGCTTACGGACATACTCAGCCTTGGCTACCCCATTTTGGTCTTCCATCCGCTCAGGGGGCAATGGAATCATGTCGAGCGGTGTACACGGATTGAACCCGTAGCAAATCTCAAACGGGGAGAGGCCGGTAGTTGAGTGAGTTGCCCGGTTGTAGGCAAACTCCACATAAGGTAGGCTTTGGAGCCAGTTGGCTTTGTCGGAGTCCACGGCCGTCCTGAGCAAAGCTCCCAAGGTACGGTTAACGACTTCAGTTTGTCCATCGGTTTGGGGATGCGCGGCAGTGGAGAAAAGGAGTTTGGTTCCCATGCGCCTCCACAAGGTTCTCCAGAAATGACTGAGAAATTTGGGGTCTCGATCAGAGACAATGGTTCGGGGTAGGCCATGAAGTTTGACAACGTCCCGGAAGAAGAGGTCGGCAATGGCCGTAGCGTCCCATGCCTTGGAACAGGGCATGAAATGGGCCATTTTGGAAAAACGGTCGACCACTACCATTATTGAGTCCTTTCTTTCGATTGGAGGCAATCCTAGCAGAAAGTCCATGGATAGGTCGATCCATGGGGAGGTTGGGATGGGCAGGGGCATGTATAGTCCGTATGGATGGGACTTGGTCTTGGCGCGCTTGCAGGTTAAACACCTTGCACAGAAGACTTCGACCATGCTCCTCATCCTAGGCCAGTAGAAGTGACTTCGCAGCATGTCTAAGGTCTTATGCGTCCCAAAGTGTCCCATCAAACCGCCACTGTGGGCTTCTTGAACGAGCAGCTCTCGAATAGATCCCTCTGGTATGCACAACCGTTGGCCCTTAAAAAGGAAACCGTCGTGGATATGAAAATCCTTGAAGGAGTCCTTCCCGTGTTCGGCATAGGGAAGTTTTAGACCGGGATCATCTTGGTACCGGTCCTTAAGAGGGCCGAAGCCTAGAACCTTGGCCTCAACAGTGGTGATTAGGGCGTGGCGACGGGAAAGAGCATCGGCGACCACATTCTCCTTCCCCTTCTTATACTTGATGACATAGGGAAACATCTCGATGAACTCGAGCCATTTGGCGTGCCGCTTCTTCAGGTTGGTTTGCCCCCGGAGATGCTTCAAGGTCTCATGATCCGAGTGGATGACGCACTCCTTAGAGAGGAGGTAATGTTGCCATGTTTCAAGTGCTCGGACCAACGCATAGAGCTCTTTGTCGTAGGTGGGGTAGTTGAGTGTGGCTCCACTGAGCTTCTCACTGAAGTAAGCCACAGGACGCCCTTCTTGTGTCAGCACAGCTCCAATGCCTATAACGGACGCGTCACACTCAATTTCGAAGGTCTTGTTGAAGTCGGGCAAGGCCAGTAAAGGTGCTTGAGTGAGCCGACCCTTGAGCTCTTGGAAGGCCTTCTCTTGGGGTTCTTCCCATATGAACCCGGAGGACTTTTTCACCAAAGCCGTTAAGGGAGCGGCAATGGAACTAAAGTCCCGAACGAAACGTCGATAGAAACTGGCCAGGCCATGGAAACTGCGGACTTGGCTGACGTTGGTAGGGGTTGGCCATTCTTGGATGGCCCGGATCTTCTCTTGGTCAACTTTTAGACCCTGACCACTGAGGACAAAGCCCAAGAAGATAAGTTCTCGAGCGCCGAAGGTACACTTGGCCATGTTGGCGTAGAGCTCCTCTTGTTGCAAGGTTCGTAGAACCGTATCTAGGTGGGAAGCATGTGCAGTAAGATCCTTGCTGTAGACAAGGATGTCGTCAAAGTATACAACCACAAATTTATTGAGGAACGCTCGGAGAGTATGGTTCATCAGTCGCATGAAGGTGGAAGGGGCGTTGGAAAGGCCGAACGGCATGACTAGCCACTCGTACAGCCCTTGCTTGGTTTTGAAGGCGGTCTTCCATTCGTCACCTTCTCTCATTCGGACTTGGTGGTAACCACTTTTGAGATCGATTTTGGAGAAAATGGACGCTCCACTAAGTTCGTCCAACATGTCGTCCAAACGGGGAATTGGGTGCCGATATTTGACCGTAATGTTGTTGATGGGCCGGCAGTCCACGCACATTCTCCAGCTGCCATCCTTCTTGGGGACCAAAAGGACTGGTACGGCGCACGGACTGAGGCTCTCGCGGACGTATCCCCTGGACAAGAGGTCGGCAACCTGTCGCTCTAATTCTTTGGATTCCTCCGGATTAACGCGGTAAGCAGGTCGGTTGGGCAGGGAGGCTCCGGGAATAAAGTCTATTCGGTGTTCAATTCCCCGGAGGGGTGGGAGCCCGTGGGGAATCTCTTCAGGGAAGACGGTCGAATACTTCTGCAGGATCCTTTGGAGCTCATCCGGGATTGGATCTTCCCTGGTACCTGCGCTCATCACATCTTTGTAAACCATTAGTACAACTCGGCACTCATTGCCGATGTTTTTACAAGCGTCCCTAATGGATATTAGGAAGTTGGGACGGGAAGATGTGGTTTTGGCTAAGCGAGATTGGAGTTCATGTACTTGAACGGGTGTTAGAGGTGCTAGGGTAACACGCTTAGATTCATGCATAAACGAATAAAAGTTGGAACGGCCGTTGTGGGTGGCGTCCTTGTCAAACTGCCATGGGCGTCCTAAGAGGACGTGGCTAGCTTGCATTGGAACAACATCACATTGGACCGTGTCCCGGTAATGCCCTATACTAAAGGCTAGATCTACCTGTTCGGTAACGGGTATAACAGTTTTATCATTCAGCCATCGCAGTTTATAGGGATGAGGGTGTTTAGAGGTAGGGAGAGAAAGCTTGGCCACGAGGTGGGAGCTGGCCACATTGGTACAGGACCCACCATCAATGATCAAGCCGCAAACCTTGCCGTTGATGGTGCAGCGTGTGTGGAAGATGTTGTCCCGCTGTCCGGTCGGCTCGGGCAAGGTCAAGGTGCTCAGGCTCCTTTGGACGACCAGGAGGTCTCCTACATCCGGATATTCAACCGTGCCTTCGGGTTGAACTGGCTCGGGGTCATTTTCCTCAACCGGCTCCTCGTCCTGGGATTCATAGTCGCCTTCGGGGGTAAGGATCATGGCTCGGTTGTTGGGGCAGTCCCTGGAGTAATGCCCTCTGCCTTGGCATTTGTAGCATATCACGTCCCGGCTTCTTCCCGCATTGGCTTCGGGTTGCCTTGGCTTGAAACGTGAATCGATGGCAATGGCCTTGGATACAACCGGTGGTTTGGGGCTAGTGGACGTGGCTGTGGGGTTGGGAGGCCAGACTTGGTTCGGGGAGGTCTTTCCTCGGAAGGCCGAGGAGGTTTTCCTCTTGATCTGTGCTTCTAAGTGGATGGCCAGGTGCAAGAGCTCATCAAACCCTTGGTAAGGCTGCCGCTCTACTTTGCGGGCAATCCGGTCTTGCATGCCGTCCACGAACTGGGCCATTAAGGTTTCTTCACAGTCATTGAGCTGGAGACGGTTTCGCAAATGCTCAAACTCGTCGTAGTACTCTTCAATGGTTCGGGTGCCTTGGTGAAGTTTTCGGAACCGCTTTTGCAAATCACGGTGATAGAGGGGCGGGACGTAGCGTTTTCTCATGACATATTTCATAACGTCCCAAGTAGGGATTAGGCCTTCACGTCGTCGCCTGCGTTCTGCCAAGTCGCGGTCCCACCATGTAAGGGCATGGTCGGTCAGTTGGGCCGCGGCATAGGTAACCTTCTTGGGTTCGGAGTAATCGTAACAATCAAACAGATGGTCCATTTGCCTTTCCCAATCGAGGTAGGCTTCCGGGTCAACCTTTCCCGCGAAGATCGGTGGGACCAGTTTGTGGACCGGGGCCTCGGGTCGAGGTGCACGGTCATCCCGATCGTTTGGTCGCTCTCTGCGCCGGGGTCGACCTGGACGGGGTTGGTATGGATCGTACCCATCATCGGATTGGTAGGCCGGGCCGGGTTCTTCAAGGGGTCGGTCGGCGAGATCGGCCGGCGGATTTGGGAGGGGCGGTCGAGCATCCGGTGGAAGATCGTATCGGGCCATTCGCTCGGTGAGGCGCTCTATCTGGGCCTGGATGGTGGCCAGGACGGTACCGATCTCAATAGGACGGGGCAAGTCTTCCGCGGGTTCGGCCATAGGCGGTATGGTCGGTACGGATGGGTCGTACGGACGGCGCGGTACGGATGGGTCGTACGGACGGCGCGGTACGGATGGGTCGTACGGACGGCGCGGTACGGACGCCGGGGTGAGTTCGTCGGGGTCGGAGTCGGTAAGGTCAAGCCGGCGGGGTTGGCCTGTACGGACGGTGGTCGGGTACGGACGGCGGCGTACGGACGGTGGGAGACTCTCGGAGGTACTTGGTCCGGAAAGGTTAGTCCGCCGTGGTCGTCCGGGTCGAGGGACGGTAGCCCAATAGGGTCGTCCGGTCGTGGTTGGTACTGATGGGGACGGGTCAATCGCAGGATTAATAGGACACGGGGGTGTACGGCTGTTGGAGCTGACGTATCCTGCCAGTACGGGCAATGGAGCGTGGGACCGTGGGTTGGACCCTACGCGCATAAAAATGACAAAAAAATGAAAGCTGGCGGTATGGTGCAAGATAAAGGACAACTGCCGAACGTTTAAAGCAAAAAGGACAAAGGACAGTTATTAACAAAAACGGCAAAAACAACTAGCACGCGGATTTCTCTTGTCCTGCCAAAGGGACGGATCACAAATAAGGCAAGGACAGGATGTTCCTCACGCGGCCGGGTCAGAGAATAGGCGAGTAAAGTGTGTTGACCAGAAATGGTCCCCACTTACTCGTCTTCAACCTCTCGTCTCACTAGGGCAACAATGGTGCTTCGGTGGTACTAAGACTTAGTCTTTCACACGTCGGCGACCAAAGGCTAGCTATAAGCACAAAGCTTTGAGACAATAATGACCGTGGCAAAGACTAGACTGTTAGAAAGTAAGGTGCGAAATAAGAACAAGTTCAAGGCGGTAAACGGTAGAGAAACAATGGAAGATGTTTTAATGGAAAGTTACAACCTGACGGATGAAGCTTGGCTCTGATACCAGCTGATACGCTCCAGGAACGTTGGCTTCGGAATCAGGCTGAGTTTGGACGGAACCGGGACGGAGGCGGTCGTACGGGTACCGGTACGGTACCTCGGCTGGTGGAAGGACCGCGGTACGGGTCCTCGGCGGTACGGATGGGAGAAACGAGATGGTAAAGTGGTGGTGTCACGGCGAGGGTTGGACGGCGGAAGGGTTGGATGAAGTAGATATGGAAGAGGATGGAGATAAGTGTTTGGAGGGTGAGAAGGGATGGAGCGAAGTGAGAATGGATAGATGGATCGGTAACAATGGATCGAAAGCCGGCCACACGGTGTTTTGGACAACGCCGTGATACGACTGATCGGAGTCCGAGCTGAGCTTCGAGGACAACGATGTTTAAACTACTTGAGATTCGAGAGCAAGCTTTAAGCTAATTGCATTCATTCAAATCTGAGTTCAAAGGGAGAGGTTACACGCCTTTATATAGGCGAGAGAAATAGGGCAACACGCCCATTACAAAAAGACCAACGTGTCCTTGGGTGTTTACATACCCATAAAACAGTAAATTAAGTTCTTAGTAAAACGGTAAAAGCAAGAAAACAGGAAGGGATAGAGATTAGGGCCGGACGACAACCACGCGGACCATGGACGGGTAAGGTGATGATCGGCTCGGTCCTAATGCGGCCGGGTCGTGAACCTCGTTAAAAACCTTGATGGGAAAACCACTTAGGGATAAACCCATCAAGGGAAAAAGAGTGTTCCTTTCCCAAACGACTTTAGTGGGGTGTTTTCACCGTGTCAAGGTGAAAACGCTAAGGACTTGGTCCTTGGTGTTTGCCGAGGTTGCCAGCTTGGGTTGGGGCCATTTGCCTTTCTTCAGTCCTTGGGCAATCGCCATGTTCATTCTTGTTTGGTACGGTCGCGAATGCGCACGGTCAATGGCCGATACCGGCATAACTGGCAACGTTCCTTGGCTTTCGTCCGTGTCTGTACCGGTATCGTCCGGCTGGCTATCCTCCGGGTCGGAGACGTCTTGGTCCTTCCTACCGCGTCAACCTGGAGGAGGCCAAAGAACTAGAGCAACAGGTTGCCGACCTCTTGTCCAAGGGATACGTCCGAAAAAGCCTCAGTCCATGCGCCGTACCAGTCCTTTTGGTTCCCAAAAAGGATGGCAGCTGGAGGATGTTCGTGGACTGCCGGCCCATCAACAATATTACGGTCAAGTACCAGCAACCAATTCCCGATTTGGATGACATGTTGGACGAACTTAGTGGCGCGTCCATTTTCTCCAAGATCGACCTCAAAAGCGGTTACCATCAAGTCCGAATGAGAGAAGGTGACGAATGGAAGACCGCCTTCAAGACCAAGCAAGGGCTTTATGAGTGGCTAGTCATGCCGTTTGGCCTGTCCAACGCCCCTTCCACCTTCATGCGACTAATGAACCACACCCTCTGAGCCTTCCTCAACAAATTCGTGGTCGTCTATTTTGACGACATCCTCGTCTACAGCAAGGGCCTCACCGAACATGCATCCCATCTGGACACGGTCCTACGAACCCTGCAACAAGAAGAACTTTATGCCAACATGGCCAAATGCTCCTTCGGCGCTCGAGAACTTATCTTTTTGGGTTTTGTCCTCAGTGGTCATGGCCTGAAAGTTGACCAAGAGAAGATCAGGTCCATCCAAGAATGGCCAACCCCTACCAATATCAGCCAAGTCCGCAGTTTCCATGGTCTGGCCAGCTTCTACCGGGGTTTCGTTCGGGACTTTAGCTCCATTGCCGCCCCCTTAACGGCTTTGGTTAAGATGTCCTCCGGGTTTATATGGGGAGAATCCCAAGAGAAGGCCTTCCAAGAGCTCAAGGATCGGCTCACTCAAGCACCTTTGCTAGCCTTGCCCGACTTCAGCAAAACTTTCGAAATCGAGTGCGATGCATCCGGTATAGGAATTGGAGCTGTATTAACACAAGAAGGGC
>CAWLBA010000011.1:0-25051 GCA_963854855.1 Nasturtium officinale
TTCACCACCGTCAGGGGGGGCCGTAGGGTCATATTAGGATCATAGGGGGTGTGTATGGGGTGTTTTCTCTGGTGTATCTTAGAGGATAGGAATGGGGAGGGACTAGTAGGGGATAGCATTCTAGTTGGTGGGGTGGGGGGGGGGGGGGGGGAACTCTTGCACAAACTCAGTAGTACGCCTCCTAAAGGTAGTTCCAGGTCGACAATAGTTTAGTGAAAACTCGGATTTTGCTAACTAGGAAAAAACGGGAACGTACCTAACAGGAACGGGGACCACATCAAAAACTTGAACGGCACCTCTTGATTTCTGAAGAGTAGTATTTTCCTTTCATGTACACTAAACAGTTACCATTTGGGGTACGTGTTTGTCTAGGTATGTTTTCTTGGAGTTTGATAATATAGTACTGCACTAGTATCAGTAACACGCCCCTTAAGGATAGTTTTAGGTGAATAATTCTCTGACAAAAACTGGGATTTTACTAATCAGGCACAAACGTAACGCATGTATGACGTAAGAATTTTCTTGAATCAGCCAGAAATTCTATGGAAATAGTCTCTGAAAGAAAAGTCTACCTCTTTTGGATCTTCATACGAGATAAAAATTGAACTCGGAGCGGTACCAAACCTATGGGTTGTTCTAGCTGCTTAATTAGAGGGTATTGTGCACTAGAATCAATAGAACGCCTGCTAAAGGTAGTTCCACGTCAATAATAGTTGAGTGAAAACTTGAATTCTACTACTCAGGATCAAATGGAACGCATCCAAAACGTGGTGTTTCAGGAAATTGGTCCTTTCTGCTGGATGGTGGTCTAATGGTATGGCACCACTTCTTGGCAGTGGTTGATGCAAGTTCGATTCTTGCCTGTCCAGGTGTTTTAATTTACGAAGAGGACTAGCTGAGTGGTTTAGCAGCTCCTTTACACGGAGCAGACAAAGGTTCGATCCCTTTGTTCTCTAATTCGGGGATGTGAGGTAATGGTAACCTACCTCTTTTGCATAGAGGTTCTCTGAGTTCGATTCTCAGCCTCTCCACAAACCGAGTCATTGGTGCAACGGTTAGCACATTTGCTTGTCAAGCGAAAGATAGGGATTCAACTCCCCTATGACTCGTAGCCATGTTTAACACTGAAATTTTTCCAGTCTCTGTATTTTGTGCGGCGTCCTCTCAAGGGATCCTAGAAACTCGATCTAATGCTACCTCTTAGCACGATTGTTGTTTCCCTCTTTTATGGGGCATTCTCAGGCCCCACTCTTGTGTTGGCAGCAGCTTATTTGTTTGCTCTCTCCATGACCCTGTCTTTTTCAGGGCTGTTGGGCTCCTCCTGGTCAGGAGCTGTTTTGTCTCAGACTATAATACTCACACCCGTGAGTGCTATGGCGACAACAACTTTGTTTCTTACAGCCACCTTTATCACGGTACTTACTTTGAAAGGGGGTTCTCCTTTGTCACGGCGAGTAACAGGCACGGTGCTGCCTAAGATGTGACCCCTACTTGCTCTCCTTCTAACAACAGGGGTTGCCCTTTTTGCTTTGGCTCTGGACTATGTTTCTGCCTACATCGGCCTAGAGATGCAGTCATTTGTGGCTTACATCATAACCGCTTTGAGTGGAGCCTCCGAGGCAGAAGCCACAAGCGGGCTTCTTTACTTTTTTGTAGGAAGCTTAGGTTCTGTTGTAGCGCTTCTCGGACTCAGCATTAGCTATTTGCAGACAGCCTCCCTCACATGGGGACTATGGCCTTTCTCTTCTACACCTAGCCCACTTGTTACAGCAGGGCTCTTGATGAAGATAGGAAGCGGTCCCTTTTCTTTCTGGGTCCCGATAGTTTATTCTGCGGTTCCTTTAATAACCCTGGCTTGGTTAACAAGCTCCCCTTTAATTGGACTGATTACCAAATTGTGAGCCTGGTCTCCTACAGGACTCCTCCTTTATTTCGGAGTTGTTCTGTCTATAATAGGAGGCGCGATTGGAGGGCTAGGGCAAGATAACCTAAAACCTATCTTGGCCTGAAGCAGCGTAGCCCAACTAGGGTTTCTGCTGGCAATCCTAGCTGTAAACTCTCCTTCGGCTCTTGCATTTTATCTCCCACAATATCTTGTAGCAACTTTGCTCCTGATTGCGGTAAATGCAACCATTTCAGCCCAGCTTCCATGGCTAACAGCCCAGGAGCCCACGAGCTTCCACCATTTCAGCGGTGTTGGAGAATGAGTGCCTTACTTGGCTATTTCTTCCGTGATTGCTATCATGAGCCTAGGAGGTATTCCTCCTCTGGTTGGTTTCTTTGCAAAGGCAGCTGCTTTCCTTGCTACCTTGGAAGGAGGAGCCCTGTTTATCGCAGGCGTTGGATGTGTTTCTTCTCTTATTAGCATGGCTTACTATCTGATGCTAGTATCCTCGTCCTTGTTTGTAGGGCACACCCACGAATCCGCTCTTGGTGGCAACGCCGTCTCAAGCATCACGAGCTCTCTCCTGGCTCTTTTTGTTTCTCTGAGTTTGCTCGGAGGACTAGCCCCTGCACTGCTCTACGTCTAACATGTCAGCATTTGCAGTCATAGTCCTTTTGATCCCTGTAGTGGGTCTTGTTTTCCTTCTTGCCAACGCACTTCTGGAAACACCTATGTTAGACGCAAACAAGAGTTCTACGTACGAATGCGGTCTTACCCCTCTTCAGGGTCTTACTCGCTTGCCTCTTGCTATTGCTTTCTACCTCGTAGGTCTTCTGTTCCTGGTCTTTGACCTAGAACTTCTTCTGCTTATTCCTCTGAGCGTAACCTGAATCTCAGGCGGTCCTTTCCCCATGGTTGTATTTACGGGTCTTTTGTTTGTTCTTGCAGCAGGCATCTGGTACGAAATCAATGAGGGCGCTCTAGAATTTGCTTCTGGGAACCAAACCCAGTCTATCCTAAATAGCTATTTATAGCTTCCCTAAGTATCTTGAGTTCAAGATCTAATCGTTAACGCGATTAACACCTATACGAGCTTGACTGTGGCTCTGTTGATAGGCTATGCAAGAAATCGATACATGCACGCATGCGCCGCCTTTAACGGCACTAGTCCAGGCAAGGCGCTGCTTTACGTGAGGGACGACTTTTGCAAATCTCCTAGTTTTTCTAGAGTACGCCTGCGAAAACACCAACCCCGTTGGAGAAACAAGGCTATAACGCCCTCTTTTCGTAGGATGCAAAGTCACCAGTTCGATGCCGAGAGAAAGCTCAACCTTTCTTTGGGAAGAACCTAAGAATCTATTAACGTAGCTCTTCTCACGAAGCCAATTTGGCTCACGCGTTAGCGTCTGCAGTACAAAGTTTTGGTTAAACTCCAAAAGGAGGCACCAGTTATCTTGCTAATTTGGTCTTTGGTTAATCTTAAAGACCTAAAAGGTTTGTGTCTTCGAATCGAAGAGCAAACTAACACGGTGTCGCCCAATCCTACTGCCAGCAGGCGCGGTCATAGTAGAGACGCCGCCTACAACATCTTAAATCTGCGAAGGGGATTCATGGGCACCCTGTGCCTCACTACGAGGAATAGACAGGTATCGCACTTTAATTGGTAACTTGTCAATGGCATGAAGCAGTGAAGTTTCGAGATATGCAAACCTTGAGTTTTATAGGCAACCTAGAACACCGGAAGGAAGTTACCATAAAGTTGCGTAAGCTGAAGAATGAAAGAGAGAAAAATGAAGGCGATTAGAGACCGCCCTAAGCTTGTCCGCAAATCATGAATGCCAGCAATGGGTTTTTGGCATTGCAAGAAAGTAGATTCTTGCACGCCTCCATCATACTATCTTATCGGTAGAGCATTCCGCAAGAGGGCTAATATCCACGGATACCCAATCAAACAGTTTGACCGTTATAGGGCTAACGTCGTGAGCAATGGCGTTTAATAGGATAGCCCGCAGCACATCTTACCACGTTGAATACAAAAGGCTCTGGGATTAACCTCTCAGAGGTAGCCAATGGCCCTTTCTCAGGCGATGCAAGGCCGTTTTCAACCCGTAATCTAAAGAGTACGCTTTAATGCTACAAACGGGTGCAGCATTTGCCATCTTTAGTGTCAAAGGTGGACCCTGGATACGGTGCTCTTTAAAATCGAGACGATACCGGGGGATCCAAATCGCAAAACTGGCCGTTATGTCCCTCATACGGATGGGTATAGCCGTTGCATTGCATAAACTCTTAACCGAGTGACCCTAGTTGGTCCTGTTGATCGCACCCTGAAACCTGGGTGAGTGACATAGTAATGACGAGTAACGCCACAACATGTCGGTGGCGTGAATCTTAACTCTTATAGGGTACACATCGCTCATCAGATAAACGTAATCTTAGTTGGCAAACCGCGGTATATTTACTCGGGTTTCAGCTGAGGTGACGATTATTAAGTTGCACCACAGTAGGGGTTGGGGAACCAGCCACTGGATAATGTAAACTTGATCCTTATTTGGACACCCACAAAGAAAAATAGATTAATGGTAAATTACGGGCCTCCAAAGCTTCGAGTTGCAGGTTCGAATCCTGCTTTTTCTGCTTCAAAACACTTATTGAAAACCCAAGCGAACATGCCATTAGCACTACCTGCTTATCAGCCTTTCCATCTCGTGACTCTGTCACCGTGGCCTCTGCTGACCTCCTTTATCTTGCTCGACCTAGCCCTTGGGCTTGTGTCATGGTTCAACGGCGTGGAGCCATTCCAATCCCTGAACCTAGGTCTATCCTCAGGACTCGGCCTGCTAGTTGCCCTAGCAACTACCCTCGCAGTTATGGCTGCTTGGTTCCGAGACGTTACTGTCGAAGGGGTATTAGTGGGGGACCACACCCTCGAAGTCCAACGTGGGCTGTCCTTTGGATTTCTCCTGTTTGTCACCACAGAGGTGATGGTATTCTTTGCCATTTTCTGGTCATGGTTTCACTCTGGGCTGTCTCCTGTTGTTGAACTAGGTTCCGCCTGGCCACCTACAGGGATCAACGGTCTTGACGTGTATGCTCTTCCTCTCACAAACACAGTCCTACTATTAGCCTCCGGGGCAGCTGTCACAGTTGCCCACCACGCCCTTATTGGAGGGATGCGATCCTCCCTTCTCTGAGGGCTCGTTCTAACAGTTGTTCTTGCTGTTGTTTTCACCCTATTCCAGGGAGTAGAATATAGCGCCGCAGATTTCACCATGACTGATGGGGTATTCGGAACAACATTCTACGTATCCACAGGAACTCATGGGTTTCATGTAGGGGTTGGGACAGCATTCATTTTTGTGTGTCTCATCCGAGCTTTCCGGTACCACTTTACACCCACCCACCACGCAGGACTCGAAAATGCCATTGTCTACTGGCACATGGTAGACGTCGTCTGACTTTTCCTATTTGTGGTGGTATACTACTGGCCTTCTACCGCCATTTAAAGAGATGGCGATTTACCGATACAAAGCCCTTTTGCAAGCCAAGGCTGCCTTTGAAGCAGGATTATGGGTCCGAGGCTGTGGTATCCTCACGGCTTTGAACAGTGTTAGTTTCGCCTATTGTACGGTAATCGCCTCTAGCTCAAAATAGTTTTCCATGCCCCTTGCTGCCTCTATGACGCCCTGAATCTACCTTTTATCCCTTGCAGTAGCAGTCCTTGCTATTTTTCCCGAGGGGTTCGGGCTAGACGGGCTATCAAGCCTCCTTATTATTCTTACCTCCTTTGTGGGGTACATTAGCCTGGTGGTAGGGCTTTACGCGGAACGGGGTTTAATAAATCTCTATGTAGCAAGCTTCGCGCTGCTGCAAGTCATCCTTGTTGTCGTATTCCTTACTCGCGACTTGCTGGTGTTCTACATTGCATTCGAGGCATTGTTGATCCCTATGGTTCTGGTTATCGGTATTTGAGGAGGAGGTGCTAACCGGTTGCGTGCTAGCTTCCTCTTCTTCTTGTACACTCTTGGCGGCTCTCTAGCAATGCTGCTGGCCATCCTATTTTTGCGTCTGCAATTTGGGACCCTCAGCTTTCTACATCTCTCCAATACTACCCTCTCTATAAGCCCTTATACCCCCTGACTTTGGGCTGGGTTCATCTTTGCTATTGCCGTAAAGACCCCCTTGTACCCATTCCATCTTTGGCTGTATCGCGCCCATGCCGAGGCCCCAGTAGCTGGCAGTGTCTTGCTAGCGGGAGTTGTTCTAAAGATGGCCTCATACGCCTTTATTCGCATCCCTCTTGGGCTTTATAGCGAAACAACTTACCGGTTCCTTCCTTTTCTTTTAACGCTGAGCCTTGTGACTCTCCTGCTCTCTTCTCTCAGCGTGCTGCGTCAAGCAGACTTCAAAGCTTACATTGCTTTGAGCTCGGTTGGTCACATGGCGATAGTAACATTAGGCCTTGCCTCTTGCTGCTACGACGGGGTGCTCGGAGGCCTTCTCCTGAGCTTTGCTCATGGTCTGGTTAGTCCTGCCCTCTTTATTGTGCTAGGAGGTACTCTTTATGACCGGTACCATTCTCGTACTATTTTGTACTATCGAGGGCTGGTGCTCCTGCTGCCTTTGACTGCAACTTTCTTTTTCATTGCTTCTGCCATGAACATGGCGGTACCTCCCTCTCCCAACTGATTGGCAGAGCTCTTGATTCTCACCGGACTCATAAACACTTCACCAATCGCAGCCGGGTTGGCATCTTCAGGAGTTGTTCTTTCAGCCGCCTACACTATCTGGCTATTTAGCCGAATAACATATGGCCAGTGAGCTCCAACCCTTCTTCCAAGCAAAGACACTTCACGGCTGGAAGTTTATCTTCTTGCCCTGTTGTTGGGTGTCGCGTTGATTATGGGATTGGCCCCCAACAACTTGTTGGCCCTTTTCTTATCCTTCGATACACTTTCATAATCGCAGTATTTCTGCGTCTCTACTAAACGCTGACCATGTCAGCCAATGCCTTTATAAGGTACTCCATGAAGACCCAAAAAGTCAAACACTGGGGAGATCCTATCTAAATGAACAGCATCCCCAGAAAAATCACACAAGACAAACAGATCCAACGGAATCACCCCATTAAATCTGAAGCTAAGACAACCGCGTAGTTGGCAGTAGCGTTGAGCGAGCCCAACATGAGTTGAGGAAACTTGCCCCAAGAACCTACAAAGGTTTTCAGAGGGCGCACCCTCAGTGCACCAAAACGCAAATGTTTGACTAAAGAGTACCGCGAGGGAAATGGTGAAAAGAACGGCCTAGCCGAGTGAAATAGCGTCAATATGGAATATCATAAGCAAAGATTCTGCTAAGAAAGCAGCATCTTGTACCTTTTGCATAATGGGTGTGCAAGTAAAGTGAGAAGCAGGGAAACAATCCCTCATGCAAATGAACCCAAGTTTCTCATTTACCCGAAATCCGGTGAGCTTGGTATCAGCAGGATCAAGGTCCGTAGTGGTTAGCGTTGCAATGCTATCATGTGACTGATGTCAAGAGGTGAAATGCCTATCAAACCGGGTGATTGCTGGCTCCCTTCGAAATATATTACAGTATACTTGGGCATCAAAAGTAGAGCCGCTTACAATAAAGCTCTAAAGGGGGCTTCTCAAAAGGAGGTACCTCTTCAGAGTGATTTCGGAATAGCTCTACTTCATGAACCCAAGTCAGACTCATCGTGACAAGGTGGTGGGTCATGAGGGCAACAGCCCTCAGCGAGAAACAAGGTCCCAAACAACAGCTTTAGTGACACGGGACGTAATGCGGCCAAGACAGCCAATGGGTTAGCTTAGATACAGCTATCTCGTAACGAATCCGTAACAGGTCTTTGGCCTAGCCTCACTCGCACCCTTAATACTTGGGAATCAGCTGTTAGACCGCATTCTCGCCTGACCAAAAGGTTAGAGGTAGAAGGGCCTCTTAACAAATTAAGTGTTAAGACTGCTAATGCATACATGAGTAACGGAAGCAATGTAAAATCATTGCGGCAGAATAGCAAAGGGTTATGCAGAGAAGGTCATCTTCTTGCATGTGAAATCGGCCCCTAAGGGATATACACCTGTATAACTTGATGGGCTTGCTGTAGTAAAGGTTACTCATCAGAGACCCAAGAAAACAGCAGCAAATTACCGTACCCAAACCGACACAGGTTGCTTGACTATAAAGTCCCTGCAAAGAGTGAATTACCCCAAAGGAACTCGGCAAATTGGATTCGTAAGTTCGACAACAAGAATCGCCGTTCCCGTAACAACTGGGACGGAATAATACAAACAAGAGCGGCTACTGTTTACCAAAGACACCTGCTCGTGCAAACTAGACAACTAGTATACGAGCTGAGGCCTGTCCAATGGGCATTCCTATAAAACTTGAGGTGTAAGCTTTGAGTAAAAAGGCGCTTTAATGACCGCCCTAACCCTGAGGGTGCTAAGGTAGCGAAACTCCTTGTCATTTGAATGGTGACCTGCATGAATGGCATAAAGACTGCTCACCTGTCTCTGGGGTAAACTCAGTGAAGTTGTAATAGCTGTGCAGATACAGCTTAGGAGTATCAGGACGTGAAGACCCTATGCAACTTTGGTACCGTCAAACAATGAAATCTGTTGGAGAATGTTCAGTAATAGGGGGTAGCAGGAATGCCAAAGTGAGAGACCCCTCGTTTAAAGACAGATTTCTCTGGTTGTTGTTATAACCTGTAGCTTACACGATACCTTTTCTGGGACGGAATCCTCTTACAAAATACCGGAGGTAAGCGATGGCGAATGACCTTATTTTGGTAGGCAACCAATGTCCTTTAAAGGAAGTCGGAGGCCTGTACTCCAACAAGCATTATTTTAAGAAAATCATTCGTTTTACAAACAAGTCCAATAAGACTTTTTGTCTGGCAACAGTGCTCTAGTGATCAGGAGAACCCCAACTGAAGGGTCTCCTTTCATCAAAAAAGTTACGCTAGGGATAAATTGTCCCTGAAAGGGACCCTAAAAAGATCCCCCAAAAAACTGGGTGAATTGCTGGAAAGTCTACCCAAAGGTAGAAAACCGGCAGCGAAGCTCTCATCGGTTTCTTGAGAAATCAAGCAGATGGAAGAACGTTCAACGACTAGGAAATGAGCAGAACCAGCAATAATTTTCCCAAGAGCGCCCAGCAGTTAGTGAGATATCTAATACTTTCAAACTGATGAGATAGTCTAATCTGTAGTGCGAATTACAGGAGCTCGGCATAAACAGCTGAGACGATGCCTACTGGGCGGAAATACAAATGAACAGGGTTATCGTAACTGAGAGTTCCTATTGAAGTTACGGTTTGCCACCTCGATGTTGACTCAGGGTATCCTCCCGGTGCAAGCGCCAGTAAAGGTTAGGCTGTTCGCCTATTAAAACCCTACGTGAGTTGAGTTATAAGAAGCTCCTAGAACGTTTGTTCTAGAAAACTAGGGAAATTACAAGAAAATCCGCGAGGACAATTTGTAGCCGAGCCGAGTCAAGACAATGAGAGATCATACGATTCGGAAGGTGCAACGACTAGGAAATGAGGCCGTCTGCCGATAACTTTCTGCCCTATTTTGTGAAAAACAGGGACACTCCTAGCACTTAGTTAAGTGATGACATAGTCTGGTCTCTTTGGAAACAGAGAGAGAAAAGTTGAACAGACTTTTCTTGTGAGATTTCTCACAATAACAAAGACCTTACTCAAGGTCCTGGAAAGAACTATCTTTTCAGACGTCAATACGTCGTAAGACAGTATGGTTACTATCCTATACTTCAACGAACCAAATGCAAAGAACAATTAGTACGAAAGGACTGAGGTTCGGGTCTCACTGGTGTATCTTGTGTCAGTCTAACTGG
The DNA here is from genome assembly GCA_963854855.1 of Nasturtium officinale. NCBI lineage: Eukaryota > Viridiplantae > Streptophyta > Magnoliopsida > Brassicales > Brassicaceae > Nasturtium > Nasturtium officinale. Next base: position 9,769 of record CAWLBA010000011.1, read on the forward strand.
CAGACAGGAAAGCTACAGACCTTACAAGTCAATCCTGATTGAGTATACAGGATGAACTGAAAGCATGGCGTTCTCTCGGGGAGAGATCAAGACCATCTCTAGACCGGAAAGAAGGATCAACGGAGCGATCCGAACCTATCTTTACCGGCCCCCAACAGCATTGGCTCACAAACAGCCCCACCCCAACCCCATGGCAATTCGTACTCTTAAATCACACCCTATCTTAGGGCTTGTGAACTCATACCTTGTAGATAGCGCCCAGCCTTCATCGCTGAGCTACCTCTGAAATTTTGGGAGCTTGCTTGCAATGTGTTTGGTCATCCAAATTGTTACAGGTATTCTCCTCGCCATGCATTATACTCCACATGTCGACATAGCTTTTGTGTCAGTCGAACACATCATGCGTGATGTGAACTATGGATGGTTAATCCGTTATACGCACGCCAACACCGCAAGTCTATTTTTTGCAATAGTTTACGCCCACGTTGCTCGAGGTCTTTTCTACGGATCATACCGAAGTCCCCGTGTTCTTCCCTGGAGCATTGGGGTTGTCATCCTCATCGTCATGATCTTGACCGCATTCCTGGGTTTCGAAAGTAGCCCAAAATGGCAAATCTCTCCTGACCTCTTTACTATAGTCTCATTCCCTCCCCTTGTCCTCTCTCCAATTTCACCTTTGTCCTCAGTTAAGCTAGACGAGTATACAAACAAAAAAGGATTCAAACCCCTTCATTCTTGAGTAAATCTCCACCTCCAAGAAGTCCGCTCCCAAATTCGACAAACGACACTACACTTTGCAGGTATTTATTTGATCGTGAACCTGGCTACAGGGAACCGGTACGTCGGCAGCGCCGGTGCAGGGGAGCTGCCTAACCGGTTCGGCAAGCATCTCCTCAACGGAAAAGGAAATAAAAACCTCGTTGAGGATGTAGAAAAGTATGGAATTGGAAACTTTGCATACCTTATTCTAGAAGAGGTCCCAGATCCTACCCCCATTACTATTGCCAACAAAGAGAACGTCTGACTCGCCTGTATTCAACCCGAGTACAATGTGCTTCAAACAGCCTATAGCTCTAAGGGCATAAAGCACAGCGAGGAAACCAAAGAGAAGATAAAAGACGCCTGATCGGAAGAGCGCCGCACCGCGACTTCTGAGCGCCAAAAAGGTAACCGTCAGAGCGATGACGGCCGAGCTCGGATCTCGGAGGCTCGGAAAAACATAGGTGATAACCTGACACCTAAGGGTCGTGCAGCCATCGGCGCGGCGCGTACTATTCTACTACGAATAACCGATATCAAAACCAATGAAGTGCTTGCGGATCTTGCTACGGTATTGGAGATCCAGGAGCTGTATGGTATCAGCAATAAGGCTCTACGAAAGGCCTACAATGGAGACGGGAACCTTTGAGGGGTTTGAAAAATTGAGAAATTAGGACTAAAGAAAGATCTCTTAGGTAAGCCATAGTCCTGCTAACTAGGGGCCTGTTAACTCGGACGAGGAAAGGTTCCCAAGCAGAATACCCTGACAGGGGAATTGCACTGTCAAAAGTGTGGCGATACAAGTGAAAACGGTCAAAGGGGTTTTGAGTACCCAAGACCGTCGGATGCGTCCGCGTTCGCTACAGACTGGGTCACTTGTAGGTGCCTGCAAAGGTGCTTAATGTACAGTCGGCCACTCAGGATAAGATCCTTCAAGGCCTGAACAGACGACCAGCAGAAAGGGAAACCGGGATTGTTGGTCCGATCAGGTACAGCCTACAAGCGTGCTCATCATCTTAAACCAAGCGCTTGATAGGGAGTGTCGTATTGCCTCGTGTATGGTCAAATATCTCTTTGAGGCGCCACTGTGATCACATCCATATTGTCAGCCCTCCCTTGGGTTGGGGTAGATCTTACCCAGCTCATTTGAGGGGGATTCAGCGTATCGAACGCTACACTGAACCGGTTTTACAGCCTCCACTTCTTGTTCCCTTTCCTACTAGCAGGACTTGCAGCTGTTCACATGCTAGCCCTTCACGAGCACGGGTCAAGTAACCCCCTAGGACTTGATGCCAACGATGACCGGGTACCAATGGCCCCTTATTTCCTTTTCAAGGACCTTGTTACCGTTATTGCTCTTGCTTTCGTCCTGATGGCCCTTGTAGCGTTCACACCGAACCTATTAGGACACAGCGACAACTACATCGAAGCTAACCCTCTGGTGACCCCCGCTTCGATCGTTCCAGAATGATACCTTCTTCCCTTCTACGCAATCTTGCGAAGCATCCCAAATAAGCTTTTGGGTGTTATTGCAATATTGGCTGCCCTACTTGCTTTCTTGACGATGCCTCTTGTTGACACAGGGCGTACTCGGGGAAGCCGTTTCCGGCCCCTAACTCGGGCCGCCTTTTGAGGCCAAGTAACAGTGTTTATCATGCTCCTTTACCTGGGTGCTTGCCACGTAGCATCACCTTGAATTGAGGTGGGCCAAATTTGCACTGTGTTATACTTCGCCTGATTCCTTGTCGGAATGCCTGCTGCCGGTGCCCTTGATAACTTGGCAGCAGATTTGGCCGCCCCTACTTCACACCAGCCTCTTCACGTTAAATAGGAAATAAATCTCCTTCAGAACCTCTTGTTCCGGTTCTGTAAATGCAGGGTAGTGTAAAGGATGCACACGTGGCTCATGCCCACTTAGATAAGGTTCGACTCCTTACTCTGCACAACAGCTAAAATGTTACGGTAGCATATCTCCCTTCCAAGGAGAGAGCCTCGGTTCGACTCTGAGTAGCTGTAAGGTCTTTTGGTGCATCGGTTAGCACTACGCTTTTTCAAGGCGTCGAGACGGGTTCAATTCCCGTAAAGACTAGAGAGGGATTGTAGTTCAGTGGTAGAACGTCTTCTTGTGGCGAAGAAAACCTTGGTTCAATTCTAGGCATTCCTATTTGAGCTGGACGTCTAATGGTTAGACAGCCATTTGTAACATGGTCGGCATTTGCTATTGCTTGTTCGAATCGAGCTCAGCTCAAACACTTATAGCTTAAAGGTAAGGCGCTCCGTTTCGGCCGGAGAAATGTAGGTTCAATTCCTGCTGGGTGTAATGGTGTTCTGTCGTCTAGTTGGTAGGACACACCCTTTGGGAGGGTGAAACCTGGGTTCGAATCTCAGTGGAGCAAGGAAAATATGGCTCATCGTCTAATGCAAGACACCCCATTCGGGGACGAATCTGAGTCTCAATGCTTAGTGAGCCCAGCCATTCGGCTAGTTTAATCATACTATGACACCAGACACCACCAAGAGCCGAACTTTTATTCTCCCGGGGAGCCCGGAGCGTAAATAGCCCAAATAGAATGATAACACTATTGGAGCTCGCTGCTTGCGTTAGCGCGCTTGGTACCATTGTGGCACCGAGCCTCGTGATCGCCGTCCTACTTCTTGTAGGAACATTCCTAGCTACAGGAGTCTGACTTCTCATAGTTGGGAGTGGTTTTGTAGGTATTGCTTACCTTCTAGTCTATATTGGAGCTATTGCTATCCTTTTCTTGTTTGTTGTTATGCTGATGGATCTCCGGGACCTGAAGGCTGCCTCAACAGGAAACTCAGATAACACTTTGCCACTAGCACTCCTCTCGGGGATTCTTGTGCTGGGTTTAACTCAGCTCGGGAACGCAAACGGATCACTGTGAATCTACCCAACGGGGGTTTCCTTTGTTGCGGGCCAAGACCTTTTAGTTGAGAGCAATGCTCAGCTGTCAGCTATTGGGAGCCTCTTGTTTCAAGAGGGAACACTACCTCTAATCATAGCCGCCGTGCTCCTTCTCGTGGCCATAATCGGCCCACTGACCCTTTGTCTCCCAAAAAACAACCTCAGCTCGAATCATATAGTGGTTATTATATTTCTCTTGTAAAGAAATTACGAAGGTTCGATTCCTTCTTCGAGCCAAAACAGTCCGGCACGTGGCGGAGTAAGCGCCTTGCTATGGCGTAGGGTTTTCCCTGAAGGGTTCGATTCCCTTGACTGTTAACCCAACAAATCGACTTCTTATTTCCTATGCCTCAGTTAACCTTTCCCTTTTACTATGACTTAGAATTCTGATATGCCATGGCATTCTTGACTCTGACTCTCTGTACAGTTGCCTTTTTCCTTCTACCCAGCCTGGTCCTTTCGAGCTTGAGTTGCTCTGTTCTCACTGCAATATCAGGCTACGGCGTAGTCGCCGCTTCTCCCCTGGAGCAGTTTAAAGCCTACAACCTGCTGCAGGTTCAGCTTGGTTCTGGAACAACTCTTAGCATCAACGTTGTTGCGCTGTACGCTGGAATCGCGTTTGTGCTTCTAACTGCTGTTAGCTCTCTATCACTACGCCCTCTTGTTCCCCAGGGGTACAAACTGGCTTTGATGACTTTCCACCACACGGTTAGCTCACTTCTTGTAAGCCAAGCAGGTCCCCGTGGAGTAGCATTCTTGCCTCTTTACATAACCCTGTTTGCTTTTATTGCTCTTGTTAACCTTATGGGAAATGTTACGTATAGCTACACTATCACAACTTCTCTCATGGTTACATTGGGAATAAGCGTCACTCTTTGGGTGTGGTTGCTCATCTCGACGTTCCAAACAAACGGAACAGAATTCTTTGGTACACTCGTACCCTCCGGAACTCCTCTAGTTCTTGTGCCCCTTCTAGTCGTTATCGAGCTCGTTAGCTACACTGCCCGAGCCATTTCACTGGGAGTACGGCTGTTTGCGAACATGGTAGCCGGTCACACCTTGCTTGTTATCCTAAGCTCTTTCCTTGCTCCAATGTTTGCAAGCGGAATCTTGATAGCAGTTGTAGGACTTCTTCCTTTCGGGCTATTTGTAGCTATGATCGGACTGGAAGTTGCAGTAAGTTTGATCCAGGCATACGTATTTACGATTCTCGTGGCCAATTATGCCCAAGGATCCCTTCCCAAATTCAACGAAAGCACTCACAAGTGCCTAGGTAGCAGACTAACACTCTGTTTCCTTCAGTACCCCCGTGTACTGAGAAAACCAAAATACAAATCAACAGAGTAAATTCACTCTCATGAGTCAACGATGACTTCTTAGCACCAATGCCAAAGATATCGGGACCCTTTATGTAGCCTTCGGACTATTTAGCGGGATGCTCGGTACTGCTTTCAGCATTGCCATTCGTATAGAGCTTATAGCCCCAACCAACCAACTGCTCGGTGGAGACCACCAATTGTACAACGTCATCATTAGCGCTCATGCGTTCCTGATGATCTTCTACATAGTCATACCCAGCTTGGTTGGAGGATATGGAAACTACATGCTTCCAGTTCAGGTAGGTGCTGTAGACATAGCTTTCCCTCGCCTGAACAACATTAGCTACTGGCTGCTAGTACCCTCCCTTGTTCTGCTACTTCTCTCAGCCCTGGTTGAGCAGGGAGCAGGTACAGGTTGGACAGTCTATCCACCATTAGCTAGTGTACAAAGCCATTCGGGTGCCGCTGTTGATCTTGCTATCTTTGCCCTACATTTGGCAGGAGTAAGCAGCACACTCGGTGCCATCAACTTTATTGTTACTATGTTGATGATACGATCCCCAGGACAGACACTGAACCGAACACCGCTTTTCACATGAGCAATCACTGTGACAGCCGTTTTGCTTCTCCTCTCCCTACCTGTCTTAGCCGGTGGGCCCTTCAACATCGCGCCGGCTCTAAACCTGGCTGTATGCGGGGATACCTCTCATTTGGAGCTGTGCGACCATCCTGCCTTAGTGGCCTTGATGGGTACAGTGTATTTGGGAGACAATCCGCAGGTAACCCGGCCAGATTACAATCCCCGGCGGAACCTCAACGACTGCGCGCCAGGACCTTTCCGCTCCATAGCAAGTTGCTTCCCTTCCTACTTCTGCGGTCTTATTGAGGGAGACGGTACTATTGTGGTACCTCGGGTCGAGCGAGCTCCTTCAGGCAAACTCACGTACGCTTCGGTCCAAATCAGCTTTCCTACCAAGGACTACCCTCTTGCCGCAGCTATCATGGCCTTGGTTGGTCACGGGTCCCTTGCGAAGAAGAAAAAGGTGGCTGCATACGTTTACACCGTCAACAATCTGGAGGGGCTTATCAAGCTGGCAAACTTACTAAATGGTAAGTTTCGCACCAGCAAGATCTTAGACTTCCAAAGTCTAGTCGCCTATCTTAACCGGAAATCTCCGGGGTTAAATCTTGTAGCCGCGCCTTTAGATTCCTCGAGCCTAGACTCAAATTCTTGACTAGCCGGCTTTTTAGAGGCCGACGCCTCATTCCAGGTACGAACTTCACTAAACATGAAGTATCCCCGAATCAATGTGGCACTTGAGCTTACACAAGCACGGCTAAATCATGACGGCGAGCCTTCTCTACCTATCATAGAACGTATCGCGCAGTTCCTAGGGGTAAAGGTAGAGCATATTCGGAGCGACCGAGAGCACCCTCAATACCGCGTCCGTTCTTCCTCCTTGTTAGCCAACAAAAAGGTGGAACAGTATCTCATCGCACACCCAATGTGGGGTTCGAAGCGGATGGATTTCCAGGATTGGCTCAAAGTCCTTGCTTTCTTAGAAACCAAAACACAGTGGACTCACAAGGAGGAAATTCTAACCCTCAAAGCGGGCATGAATGACAAACGGACTGAATTCATCTGGACTCACTTGCAATAGAGATAGAGAGGTAAGATACAGTCTCAACTTACGTGTGAATGTAAGAGTACCTCCCCGGGGATTCTTTTCTCGGAACCAAGCTAACTTGGTATAGCTCTTAGAGCAAGAGGTCAAGACAGGGCGATCACGATATTGCTGTTTGACCGTACTCTTTCAACTAGCTTCTACGACCCTTCTGGGGGAGGTGACCCGATTTTGTATCAGCACCTCTTTTGATTTTTTGGTCACCCTGAGGTCTATATTCTTGTCATTCCCGCATTCGGGGCAGTCTCCCATGTTATCTCAGCCTATTCTTACAAAGCTGTCTTCGGATACCTTGGTATAGTTTACGCCATGATAAGCATCGGACTCCTCGGTTTTGTGGTATGGTCACATCACATGTACATGGTAGGGCTAGATGTTGATACTCGAGCCTATTTCACCGCCGCCACTATGATCATTGCGGTGCCCACGGGTATCAAAATCTTCTCTTGGCTAGCAACCTTGTACGCCGGGTCAATAACGGTCACAGCGCCCCTATTGTTTGCTCTAGGGTTTGTAGCTCTTTTCACTATAGGTGGGGTTACCGGGGTAGTTTTGTCCAATGCTAGCCTGGACGTTGCCATGCATGACACGTACTACGTAGTGGCTTGAAAGGGCCACTTTAAACTGGATAAATTGCAGGAATCTCTGTTTCAGACAGAAAATCTGCAGCCAAATAAGAATCGATTTTGTTCACAGATTCTTAACGGTTCAACGACTAACAGGTGAGTAAAGTCAACAATAATCCTGACACGAATATCCAACCTCGCTACTTCTTGGTAACGGGGAAGAAATAGTCTGAACTATTTCGCGAGAAACAGGAGCCCAGTATAAATAACTGGGACGACTTCTTGACAAACAAGAACGAAACAAAAAGCATTTTCATTATGTATTGTCAATAGGGGCCGTCTTTGGTCTATTTGCGGCATTCTACTTCTGAATGACTAAGATAGCCGGAAAAAGCTACTCTGAGTTTTGAGCCTCCGTTCACTTCTGGACTTTGTTCACCGGTGTTAACTTGACGTTCATGCCTCAGCACTTTCTAGGATTGGCTGGTCAGCCTCGGCGTATCCCAGACTATCCTACTGCTTACGAGGGGTGGAACGCAGTTTCATCCTTAGGCAGCGCAATCTCTACAGCTGCAACTCTCGTGTTTATCTGGCTGCTTCTGCAAACTCTCACCCAAGGCTCTTCACACCAGGTTGAGTCCTTCGTTGGGCAAGTTACAGAACCAGATACACCTCAGTTGTCTTCGGTTGCAGGGAAAGCGACCTCGTTGGAGTGAGGACTCCCATCTCCCACTCCATTGCACGCATTTGCCACGCTGCCACTTGCAGCATACCTCCCTACAAAGGCGGATTTGAAAAGGAAACTCAGCACAGTTAAAGGGACATCGCTCTCTGTTGCTGTCAGGAATTAGTGTAAACAAGACACCAAAATGCTGGTACAGCTGATGGAGCTCGATTGGTTGAGCGTGCCCTTCATGCGGGCAAGGCCATAGGTTCGACCCCTATCATCAGTACAGGCTGCGTGATGTAACTGGTAGCCATACATCTTTCAAGCGGATGTGAGAATTTTCTCGTATAAGTTCGACTCTTATCGCAGTCACAGAAACTATGAGGTAATGGTAGCCCACCCAACTCTTAATTGGGCTTGTCTAGGTTCGACCCCTAGTGGTTTCAGCACGACTCCCAAGCAACATGAAACTTGCCAAAAACAACACAAAACACAATGCTTGCAGCCGCAAAAGCAATCGGTGCAGGTCTGGCCGCTATTGGTCTGACAGGAGCTGGAATCGGAATCGGTTCCATCTTCGCTGCTCTTATCACAGGGGTATCTCGGCAACCTAGTGTGGCCGCACAAATGTTTAGTTACGCTGTTCTAGGGTTCGCTCTAGCTGAAGCTACTGGACTTTTCGCTCTGATGGTCTCTTTCCTAGTTCTTTACGGTTAGTTCGTCTAACTACTTAAACCAAAATCGCCTAAAGGTAAGGCACCCGATTGAAGCCCGGTTTATTCAGGTTCAATTCCTGGTTTTGGTAAAGGGTCTCGTGTCAACCGGCTGTTGTCTACGCATTGCAAATGCGATATCAGGAGTTCAACTCTCCAGAAACCCTAAGGCTGATAGTATAACGGTTAATACCCTTGCTTGATAGGCGAGTATTCTTGGTTCGATTCCAGGTCAGCCTAACCGTGAGTGTGATGAAATGGTAGCCATGCTGCATTTAGGATGCAGTGCTTAACGTGTGCAGGTTCAAGTCCTGCCACTCACAATAGGGCCAGTGACTGAGTGGTTTAAAGTGCGTGCCTTGAAAGCACTTGTGGTGTCTGACATCACCAAGGGTTCAAATCCCTTCTTGCCCTAGGTCCTTTAGAACAATTGGTTAGTTCAGCGAACTGTTACTTCGCACATCCTAGTTCAAATCTAGGAAGGACCGGGCGCATGCCATTGTTTGACACTCCCCCGAAAATGACTTTTCCATTGATTTTGTTCTCTATTGGGCTGGTGGGATTTGCCATTTCTAGCAAAAGCCCTATCGGAATACTGCTGGCCTTAGAGCTCATGCTTCTAGGGGCAACAGTACTTGTTTTAATAACCAGCACAATCCTCGAAGACACGCCTTCTAGCTTGATAGGCCTCATTGTTATTACCGTAGCAGGGGCAGAATCAGCGATTGGGCTTTCTTTGGTGGTTGCTCTTCACTCGCTTCGAGGAAGTATCCAACTCTAAAGAAATGCTGGTGCTGACTTTGTCCCTTCCCCTTGTTGGGGGACTCGCTAACTTTTTTACCGGGAAAACAGGGACCAAAGGATCAACAATATTGGGTTGTCTATCTATGGCGACTGCTTTCTGTTGTCTCCTGTTCATAACTTACGAGGTTACGCTCATAGGTTCCCCTGTCGTATTGAGCACCATAGGTGACTGGTACATCATGTCCTCAGGCCGCGTGGAATGAGGAATTGTTGTCGACTCTGTTACTTGTATGATGCTCATCGCGGTTTATACTGTGAGTGGTCTTGTCCATGTCTACTCTCTGTGGTACATGGACGGTGATCCTCACAATTCGCGATTCTTTATGCTCATCTCCCTGTTCACTTTCTTCATGGCTCTCCTAGTAATAGGATCGACCATCACAATGATATTTGTAGGGTGGGAGGGCATTGGAGTAGTGTCATACCTATTGATCTCTTTCTGGTTCACGCGAGGAAATGCTCTACAAAGCGCTATCCAAGCGTTTCTCTTGAACCGGGTTGGTGATCTAGCATTGATGCTAGGAATAGCCCTGTTTGCTACTACTAGCTCTTCTCTTGTTTTTAGTACTTTAAGCATTACGCAACCTTTTATGTCTTCGACCGCGGAAGGAATTGCTCTAGCTTTGCTGATAATCGGGGCAGCCGGAAAATCAGCTCAGCTAGGACTCCAAGCTTGGCTACCTAATGCAATAGAGGCCCCGACTCCTGTTTCAGCTCTGATCCACGCTGCAACCCTTGTCACAGCAGGGGTTTATCTCATGATCCGCAGCAGCTCCATACTCGCCCTAGTGCCTGGCTTGCTTGCTGCTCTTGCACTCTTGGGTGCATTCACGTCCCTGTTCGCCGGAGTAACAGGTCTTCGCCAAATAGACCTAAAGCGGATTATCGCGTTTAGTACTTGTTCTCAGGTCGCTTACATGATGCTTGCCGTAGGGTCTGGAGCCAACACCTACGGGCTGTTTCTTCTAGTTACTCATGCCTTCTATAAAGCACTCCTTTTCCTAGGGGCTGGGGCTGTTCTTCATGCTATTGCAGGTATTCAGGATATTCGACTTATGGGAGGAGTTGGCAAAGCTATACCCCTCATTTCTGCGGCCATGCTCGTTGGAGCAGCTGCTTTGGGTGCTGCCCCTTACACTTCGGGTGATTTCAGCAAAGATATAATTATCGAACTCCAGCTCGGGCCAGGTATTGTGCTTCACAACTTGGTGTGGTTACTTGCTGTCACGAGTGCCGGTCTTACTCTTTATTATTCCGCTCGACTGCATCGCCTCACATTCGGGGCAGAACCTCGAGGGAACGTAGGAACAACCGCCTTACTTCACGACCCTTCTTCGTTCATTACTCTCCCTGTGATCCTGTTTTTGACAGTTGCATCTATTGGCTTCGGATTCGTAGCCCGGGACGTATTTGAACCCAGCAGCGGTGCTCTTGGGTTAAACCAGTGAGCTCCTGCTTTTAACATGCTAGACACAGAGTCTACTCTGTCAGGCATAACGGCTCTTATGCCCCTTCTGGCCTCTGCTATTGGATTGACTCTAGGTTCTTTGAGCTTGCCCACGCGACCCTCACCGGACTTTCTCGCCGTTCAGCACAATCTCCAGGTGTTAAGTCAGACTAAGTGAGGATTCGACAGCGCTCTTAATCAGACCACTATCCGACCTGCTCTGGGAGTGGCCCTCTCCTCATACAAGTCCTTAGACCGGGGACTCTTTGAACTTGTGGGTCCATTTGGGGCAACACGGGTTCTTATGAATCTAACCCATTCTCGGATCTTTGCCGCATTCAGCCTACCTGACTTGACGCTGTTCCTTGCAGCGTTCACCGTTCTTCTTACTTGCTTTTCTTGGGAAGCCTCATCTCTTGTTATGGTTCTTGCCCTTGCAGGGATAACCGTGACAACAGTGAAATCAACATAACACTCTAAGCGTAGAAGCTAATACAGGTGCAAGACTCTGTTAGAGTATGCCACACGGCACGTAAAGAGGAGGGGGTCGAGACATGCCTCATTGTTTCCCTAGCTCCTCTATAAAATAAACCCTCCATGATAGAACTGTTTACTACATTTTGCCTAGATTTTGCGATTCTTTTCGTATACGCTATTGCCTGATTTCCTGTTTGACACCTTCTTGAGGAAGCAGAGGCCCAACCCGAACCCGATTTTTGGGAAACTACAGGGTCCATGGTCTTTCTAAACGCAATCCGCAACGCACGGGATGTTAATCCTATTAGATCTTGTGCTGACTATTCTTCCCGTTTTACTAGCTGTGGCTTTCGTAACACTAGCTGAGCGCAAAGGATTAGGAAGCTTGCAGCGCCGATTAGGGCCCAACACGGTGGGAGTATTCGGTGTTCTGCAACCATTTGCAGATGCCCTTAAGCTTACCACTAAAGAGACAGCTCTTCCATCTTTGGCTAACAAGTGGATACTGTATCTCATGCCAATCGTCGCTCTTACGTGTAGCATACTCGGTTACGGAGTCCTGCCTTTTGGGGAAGGCGTTGCTATGTATGACTCTAGCTTCGGAGTCCTCGTTCTTCTCATTCTGTCCGGATTAACAATCTACGCCCTAGTTTATACAGGGTGGGGCTCTGCCAACGCTTATGCCTTGATAGGAGGAGTTCGAGCCGCTGCACAAATGGTCAGTTACGAGTTGACTTTAGGTGCTGCGACGTCCATGATCGCCTTTTTAACAGGTGCCCTCAGCCTAACATCAGTAGTTATAGCTCAAGGAAATGTGTATTATGCGTTCTTGGGTCTACCGATGGCGCTAGCTTTTCACGTTGCCGCGATTGCTGAAACAAATCGTGTGCCTTTTGACGTGCCAGAGGGAGAGAGTGAAATCGTTGCCGGGTTTATAACCGAACTCAGTGCCATGCCTTTTGTTCTTTTCTTTCTTAGCGAGTATGCGGCATTGCTTCTGATAGGAGCAGTGACCGGTACTCTCTTTTTGGGAGGGTACCAAGCTCCATTGTTGGGTGATTACTTTGGAACGGCTCTCAAAGCCACTCTCCTGGTGTTTACCTACATCTGAGTGCGAGGTACTCTTCCCCGTTTCCGTTATGACCAACTGATAACTCTTGGTTGGACCGTAATATTGCCTATGTCTCTCGCCCTTCTTGTACTTATAGTTGTGCTTGTAGCAAACTCTTTGTTGATTTACTAACCTATCATGACCTTAAATACGCTGACTCACACAGCGCATGTTGGAGCTGCATGTGCCACAATAATTGCCCACTACTTTGTCATTCCCAGTCTTAAACAGCGAGCATATTCCATTTTTCGTCGCGCCGCTCATTCTTTCCTTGAAGAAAAAAGTGTCATTTTGTACCAGACGCCTTATCTTATTGTAACAATGTTTAACTCCATTATTCGTCCATTATCGTTGATCCTTTACTTTGTTCCCAAGTTGTCTTTGATCCTTTATGATCCCGTTTTAGCATCGTTTCCACTACACATGCATGCCGTACTTTCTCGTTTGCTTCGCATAGGCGTTGATTTCGGAGAACCCAATTGTTTTCATTGAAATTTTGTCACTCAGGAGATACTAGAGGACCTAGAAAACGGAGAATTCCCGTTGCCCCCTTACATAACAGGAACCTATGTAATTGTAAATACTCTCACAGGTCAATTTTACGTAGGAATGTCCCAATATGATTTAACTCGCCGACTCAAAAATCACCTGGTTGATGGGGAGTGAACCAACTGGAAATTAGCAGAAGCCTTGGAATTCTGAGGGGATGCAAATTTTGCCGTTGCGTGCTGAACACGTCCTTGTGATTCTGATATAAACCACGAGGACTACGCCCTTGATTTGGAGTGGCAGATTGTGTCTACTCATATTAGCAAGTCAAACCTTATGTATAATATCGTAATTCCTTGACGGGACAAGGAGGATTACCACCACTATTCAGTTGTTAAAGAAGGTTCTTGTGAGTGAACCATCCACTGTGATGATGCCTACAACTTTCCCACCCTGCAAAAAACTTTGCAAGCGAACGGTTACAACTCCGCGCTTATTTGACCTTCCGGACCAGGGGTTCATACGTACTCCAAGGGAGGTGAACGTCCTTTTATCGTGTACACATACTAGGTTGCTAATCTAATATTATACATTGTCTAAGTAGGGTAACTGTTCTTGCCAGTACAAAGGTCCATGCCTAATTTAAATTCAAGGTAAAACCTTGCCTCTCCTAAAACTTTTCGAAGTTCCAATCTTAAAGATTTCCTGGCTCTAGATGTATATGCTGAGTTCCCCTTAAATGTTAGAAATCGTAACTATCAGGACACTTAGGGCCAGGCAACGCCGCTTATAGGAGCTCCATTCCCGAATGGCTTCGGTCCCCAACTCCGTTTGCGAGCTAAAAACTGAGAGTACCCTTTTTGAAGAATTTTTATGAGTTTTACTTTTTTCGGGAATTTTCAAGAAAATGTTGAATTTTATTTTTGATTTTTCGGGAAATGTTGGAGATTTTCAATTTTTTTCGAAAAGTTTTTATGAGTTTTACTTTTTTCGGGAATTTTCAAGAAAATGTTGAATTTTATTTTTGATTTTTCGGGAAATGTTGGAGATTTTCAATTTTTTTCGAAAAGTTTTTATGAGTTTTACTTTTTTCGGGAATTTTCAAGAAAATGTTGAATTTTATTTTTGATTTTTCGGGAAATGTTGGAGATTTTCAATTTTTTTCGAAAAGTTTTTATGAGTTTTACTTTTTTCGGGAATTTTCAAGAAAATGTTGAATTTTATTTTTGATTTTTCGGGAAATGTTGGAGATTTTCAATTTTTTTCGAAAAGTTTTTATGAGTTTTACTTTTTTCGGGAATTTTCAAGAAAATGTTGAATTTTATTTTTGATTTTTCGGGAAATGTTGGAGATTTTCAATTTTTTTCGAAAAGTTTTTATGAGTTTTACTTTTTTCGGGAATTTTCAAGAAAATGTTGAATTTTATTTTTGATTTTTCCAACTATTCTACGTCCGATCCTACCTACTGAGTCCCACCCAACTAACTAGAGCCAATATCCCCTACTAGCCCAAAAACATGAGAGAACCTAATGCACTGACATCTCTCCCCGACACTAGTCGATCCTAATATGACCCTACGGCCCCCCCTGACGGTGGTGAAGATCCAAGACTCCAGAAACAAGCTACTCCAAGTCCAACCCTATATGCTGAGTTCCCCTCCCATACCCGAGTACTATGCGTCACTAGACCAAGAAAATGAGATTCCTCCTTACCCCAAGATGACTCAACCACCCCACCTACCGGATATACTTACTGAGTTCCCCCCTAAAGCTAGAACCCTACTCCCTGCTAGACCAAGAACATTGAGACCCTATATACTGAGCTCCACCCCACCAACTAGAATGCTATCCCCTACTAGTCCCTCCCCATTCCTATCCTCTAAGATACACCAGAGAAAACACCCCATACACACCCCCTATGATCCTAATATGACCCTACGGCCCCCCCTGACGGTGGTGAAGATCCAAGACTCCAGAAACAAGCTACTCCAAGTCCAACCCTATATGCTGAGTTCCCCTCCCATACCCGAGTACTATGCGTCACTAGACCAAGAAAATGAGATTCCTCCTTACCCCAAGATGACTCAACCACCCCACCTACCGGATATACTTACTGAGTTCCCCCCTAAAGCTAGAACCCTACTCCCTGCTAGACCAAGAACATTGAGACCCTATATACTGAGCTCCACCCCACCAACTAGAATGCTATCCCCTACTAGTCCCTCCCCATTCCTATCCTCTAAGATACACCAGAGAAAACACCCCATACACACCCCCTATGATCCTAATATGACCCTACGGCCCCCCCTGACGGTGGTGAA